>CM076907.1:5313705-5536205 GCA_039519145.1 Kokia cookei | reverse complement strand
TGCACTTTTTTTTACCGAACGTAAAAGCAATTTTTTTTTTTTAGCTTTTTTTACCCAAAAGTTATTTTGAATGTTGAATTACTTTTTCACCCTTATTAAAAACACACCAACAGCAAAATATTATTACTACACACCAACCAAAATCACTTTCTCTTGTTCTTTAAACTTTTTTGCAACAGTTACTACTTTCCCTTCTTTCATTTTCTTTGAATGGAATTTGATTTGTGAAGTAGCGGTGGGACTTGCCCTTCTTCAAAGATAGATCTTTTGATCTTTGTTCCTTCAATGTATGTTTTTTTTTCTTTTTCTTTTTCATAATTGGAAAAAAAATATATTTTTCTCACATAAGTTATTATACTTCAACTTTTGTATTTTTTAATTTTTGTACTTTCGAATTTTGAAATTTCATTTTTAACTAAATTGTAATTGTTAAGTTATACTATTTCCGAAATCTTGTGTGGCAAACATATATATTATCACATTTTTAAAGTTATGTAACTTGTTATTTTCACGTATTATTCACAAAAAAACTATTTAATAAATTTAATGGATATCATTTGCGCAAATATTAAAATTTTAAAATTCGAAAAGTATAGATATTAGAAATGACTAAATTAGATAAAATAGACTAAATTTATAACTTTATACATAGTAAAAAACTTAACCAACAAAATGTAACCAGATAGATTTAATTGTTATCGTTTAGATCAAAATTAAATTTTAAAATTCGAAAAACATATAAACTAAAATTGATCAGTTCCAAAAATACAATGATTAAAATTGACTAAAGTAAAGTATAAAATTAAATCACTAACTTATACTTAAAACATAACTAATAAAAAGTTTTCAACTCTGAATTTTGTCTTTTTAACTAATATGGATCCTTTTTCCCTTTTGGCATAGCAAAATTTATTAAAATTTTCTAAAAATTAAAAACTAACTTAAATTAAAAGAACAAAAGGAAACTACAAAATACAACTTCAATCTTACTAATAGTGTGTTTTCATATTCTTTTTTAATAATCCATCCTTAAATAAATTAAAAAATGTTACATTACTTGAATTTGCAGCTATCAAAAATATTACATAAATTAATATTTCATGGGCACCAAAATATAATGTTGGTCGATGTACACAAGTAGTCGTTTCTTTTTCTTTTTCGTTTTATTTTTTATGTTTATTTTATTGTTTATATTTGACTGCCCCTCACAATAATTATTTTATGTTTCTTTAAATGCATTTTGTTTATGTTTATACATATTTTTTATTAATTAAATGGTCCCTAAATTATACCTCATTCTCAAATTAGCTCTTAAAGTTTTTTTTTTTTTTTGTCATAAATAATCCCTAAAATAAATGTTTTGGCCCAAAATGTGATACCATTAAAAAACATGTGACACTTTGAACTAATAAAATCCCAAAATGTACATTTTATTCTTTTTCAATGAGCATGAGTTTCCCATTTTCATGGTAGTGAGCTTCAAGCATGGTTCATCTTCAAGTGTTGTTCAAGGTTGAAAAAGCAAAGAAGAAGAGAAAGTTTGGGGTTTGGGAATGAAATTGAATAAATTTAATTTCTGTTTTTACTATTTTTCTTTAAATTGTTTTTTTTTTTAATTTTATTTTATTGTTAGTGCTAGTTAGATTAGATGGGTTAGATGCAACTTAGTTTGCATCTTTTGATCGGTAAGAAAATCAAGTAAAGCAAGGGTTGTTTGAAAACTTTCAATGTGATTGAAGTTTTTTTATTTAAAGAGATTTTATTTGCATAGAAGACTACAGTAAGAAGACATCGGCTACTTTATTCCACAATAAAGACTTTGTCAGAATCCCATGTAATAGCTTGATAATTAAAAGTATTCACTGTTCTAAGTATGATCTAAGTTCGATTCGCATTAATCGCGTTGATTGTTCGGGCGTTACCTTAATTTTAAGAAGATACCATTTCAAATTTATTCTTATTAAACAAATCATTATATTCTTATTCAATAGAATATTCATGTGATGAACATATTTTATGACATGTTATGTTTAACAAGTGTCAATATAAATCTCAGCATGTTATGTTTTGATGATTTGATTTATCTAGGCCTGAACATATGACATGGTAGGAATTATGAAACAAGACAAAGGTAAAAAAATAATAATAATAACACAAAGCAAGTTTAACAAGTGTCAATATAAGAGAATGATAGATGTCAATATAAGAAAATGATAGGTGTCAACCCTTGAAGTTAAGTTATAGTTAAACTGAGTATATTATTAACTTATAAATACACAATAACAGTACAATTTTCTCAAGAAATATATATGTAAATTAAAATTAACATTTTCTTTCTTACTTAATTTAAAAAATAAGCAATATCTTTGGTTATTCCTCTAAACGTAAAATATTTTAATAAATTCTTACACAATAAAAATTATATATAATTCTACTAGTATATGGTTATTCTATAAGGTTGTAAGATTTCGTAATTGTAATTTTTTTTAGTTTGTGGTAAGTTTAATAGGTTGTAAAACTCAATTATTGGTAATTAATTTGGTAAAAGATAGATTGTAGAGTGTTAAAATTGTGAGATAATTTGTAGAGTGTTAAATTTGTGAGAATAAAAGGTAAATTTGTTTTTACAATCAAAAAAAAATTGTATTTGATTGTAAAAGTGAAAGATCATATGTCGGTATATCCGACAGAAGAATATTAAAATGGAAGTCGAACTTTTCCATCCCTTCATCGTTTAGGTATATTCACATCTTATTCATTTTTTTAAAGTTATAAATTAATTTTTCATCATAAGGTTTTTAACTTTTGATTTTTCTTTTGAATAAGAGAAAGGAAATTGTGTGATGACATCATATATTCAAATATTTAATCAATATGTGGAAGACCATTGGGCTTGAAGTTCGGTCCTCAAGCATGTCTTTTATATATAGTGGATGTCTATTTTGGTATTTTAGTTGTTGGACCAAATGGTAGCACGGCTATAAGACTGACAATTTCGGTAGAAGGATTTCTATTCAAATTTACAAATGACTTAGACATCGATATAAGCATTGTAATAATCTATTTTACTAATAATACCGCTCTTTTTCAAAAAAGGTAATCTTTTTTTGCTTCTAAATTATCATTAATTATTAATTCTATTTAGGGGAATTTACATATAAATAACTAATAGGGGACTTTATATATAAATAATTCATATGGAGATATTTCATATCAAAAAAATAAATTATTTTTTAATTGTGCAGGGATGCAGACTTTCTTATAAGTTCTAATGATAGAACTGGACAATTGTTGAAATATAATCCTTATACAGGCAATGTATATATTTTGTACAATGATTTAGCTTTTCCTAATGGGATTGCTTGCAAACAATTCGTTTATTCTAGTGAATGAATCAATAAAAAAATTAATTTGAAGTTTAATATGCACGACTTGAAGGCAGTTCCCAAACTATTTACTGAATTACCCAATGTTTTGAATAATACAAAGAAGAATAAAAATGTTGAATTTTGGGTAACCCTAAATAGCGAAATATTAGGAACAATTGAAAACGGTACTCCAAATCCAATCAAATTGAAGTTTAATGAAGAAATCAAGGTTTTGAAAATTTTGGATGGAAAGGTCGCACCCACTTTTAACTTGATAAATGAAGTTAAGGGATATAGGGGAAATTATATATAGGATTTGTTTTGGAGTAAAATGTAGGCATCTTAAATGCCTAATGAAAATTTTTTATTTTTCAACTTTTTAATTACTTTTCTTTGTTTTTATTTCATATTTATTATACTTGACAAATATATGTTTCCAATTTTATTTTCGAGAACTTTTATGTTAGAAATTTTTAATTATTTTTATTTGTCTAATTGAGAAATTATAACTTCATGCATCGTACACAAGAGAAAATAAGTTACGCTACATTGGATCCACAATTTAGTCTAATTTGTTATACCTTCAAAAGCTAACAGGAACTAAATGAGTTAGTTTGATTTAATCGGTTGAACCACAAAATCAAACTCGTTACTTTTTTATCAATTGATTTAGTTTAATATCGCATTTTTTAATACCACTGAAAATTGGATCATTGCATCTATCGCAATGAATTCACACCCCCTTTTAACGGACCTTGAGGATTTGTAATTAATGTTAGAGATTCACTTAGTACTACTAGCTTGGGTTTTCTTTGGGATTCTATTTTTATGATATCCAATGAAGCATCACTTTTAAAGGTTAAAGGTCATGTTGAACATCATGTCTGATTGGAATACAACTTTGTAATTGTAACACCCCTTACTCTAAGTGAACCGATACATCACAAGCAAGGGATGTCATATTTGGACGCTAAATCTAATGGATTCAAGTTATTGTATTAATAGACATTATGTTGTGTTCAAATGTAATTTCTTTAGCAATGAATGTAGCATCTTATAGTTTGGACCAGAAGATCAAATCGAGCGAGAGGTGTTACTTTTTAGTCCCTTCTTACTACAATTTAGTCTCTTCATTAAAATCTACTCTTTTTATAATTAAAGTTCAATTCATATTATCACTACTCATTCATCAACTTTTATACATATATTATTGACATATTCACATACAATTCAATCATCTAACCATTTTAATATGACTTACACTTAGGTTGAAATTCTCGAAGTTCTTACAATCAAATGCTTGGATAAACTCTTTCTTCTTTCTTCACTCATTTGTTACTTCTTTCCCCTTATCACGATCTTATTGATCTCTTTTTTTCTTTTTCTATTCATTAACATATCACACATATATAAGATTTAATGTCAAAACAATAAACACATATATTTTCATGCATTTTTAATGAAATAAACATGAAATCCTTAAAGAAACCTCATCATCCTTACCTTGAACTTTTACTCAAATCCCTAACTTCACTTTTCTCGCGTCTCATATATGAGCACTAGTTAACTTTTCAAGAAACTAAGCTTGCTATGGGGTTGCTCTATTGATTTCACTAAGAATCCATGGAAGAATTTGAAGTTTTTGAGCTTGAGGAGGTTGAAAATAGTAGAAAGGACTAAAATGAAAACAATGAAAATTGACTAAGAAGAGATGGAGGTGACGTGAATGGGTGCTGATGGAAGTGTTTTTACACCTTTCTATAACAAATGTCTATTTAATTTAGTATTTAAAATATTAAAATTATTTAACTAAAAAAAAATCTAAACATCACCTTATACGTCTTGTGGCCCACAATTACTTTCAATCTCATCCCACAATTCATAACACTATCTTGGTTAAACTCCACTTCTAGTCCCTCCTAGTTTCCCCTCAATCTTATTCAATCTTTTATACTTTTAATTTTCACTCAATTCAAAAATCTCTTTTATCTGCTATAGTATTCAACTACCTTATCTACTAATACTCATGATTCTTATTTTATTTATTTTAAAAATTCTAACATATGCAAGTCCGGAAATAACACTATTATCATCTCAGTGAGTGTTAAGGATGTTACAACCATCGATTGAATATATTTTTCTATTCAAATATATCTGAGTCAAGAATCCATTCGCCATATTGATCCTACCAAATTGTATAATCCAACTATTATAAAAAAAAAATTCTAATAATTTGGACAATCAACAACAAAAAATTTCAACAATTAACTAGAAATTAAAAAAATTTTAATCAAATCAAGTTTTGTTCACTTTAATATGCATATTTTTATTCGTGTTGAGTTATTTATTTTTTGGAGTCAAATTATAAAATAAGATTTTAAATTTTAAAATAAATTTCAAATCCAAATATTGGTCTTATATTTTTTAAAAATAAAATAAAATAACTATGGAATTAATATAAAATTCAATGAAAGTGAAAACTTTGATTTAAGCAGTTCTTTTTCTCACATCTTATCTAGTGCTAAGTAGATTGATCTGATAAAATATTTTATAAAATTAAAATTATTTGGATGAATAGAGTGTTTATTTAATATTAATGTAAAAATAACGGTGACGAGGATTCATTTATATGTAAAATTAAAAAAAAAAAGCTAAACTGCACTCCATTTACAAAAAGCTAAACGCTGCACTCCATTTATATTTAAGGTAAATTTTATGTAATTAAATTATTAATAAATTTACAATTTATTTATTCTAATTTTAAAAAATTACAAAAAAAAAATTCAACTCACTAAAAAACTTTCAAATATAATGCATATAATTTTTGGAAGTTGGGAGGATTTATTATATAGTGCAGATCATTCCCATATATAATTCTCAAGAATAAAATATGTACAACGATTAAAGCAAAAAAAAAATGGTTGGAACAGCTGGTGGTTTGAACTTTGAACGTCACGTTACGTTGAATATGGAAGAAATGGTCCACCGCCCTCCAATGATTCTTCTATAAAACTCCACCCTTTCCATATTCGCTTCTTCATACCTTATTCTCAACAATTATCTTCTTCTCCTTTTCTCTCCCGCTCTTTGAATTTCCAAACTTTAAAAGCTATGTCTCAGGTAACTTTTCTTTTTCTTTTTCACTTTTTTTCTAATTCAAATTATCTCATATCTTTCTTTTGGCTGAATTTTTCGAAATCTGTAATTGGTTTTCTGTATGTTGGGAGAATTTTATTCTTGCTTTCTGGTTTCTGGATCTTTATCTGTTTGATTTTTGGATTGAAAATATTAAAACTTTAGGCCATCTTTTGGGGTTCTTCTTGATTCAAGTTCCGATCGTTATATCAAATTTTGATAGATTTGATATTTTTGGGGTTTCAAGGGTTTTGGGAGAAAATGAGGTAAGTTATTGCGTTTAGAAATCTCTAAATGGTGGTAATTAGTATCTGTTAGCTTTGTTCATTGAATTAGGGCTTTCTTTCTGGTTTAGGGTTGAGTTGACCTTCTTTTGATGTGTACGATGCCTTTCATGCTGCACAGGAAATTTTGTTTAGATAAAATTATAAAATTCCGGAGACCCAAGGTTAATTTTTTTTTTTTTTTGCTAAAAAGGTTTAAATTAAAATTTTAAATTTAAAAGGTCTAAAAAGAAAATTTCCAATTTAGCCAATGGGACCAAGGCCCTGCCTACCCCTTGCTAAGCCCCAGGTGGGGTGGGTGGTTTTTGTGGAAATTCTGCTTGTGTTGGTTGAACGACCACATTCTTATAAACACTTACCCGAAAGAGGGACAGAAAATAAGTGCTCATGAATGGCTTCCATAATCTATATCAATTTTCAGTAACATCTAATCATATGTTTTGGCCTGGTTCTGTTTGGTTCATGGTCGTTGAACACAGCTTTGTAAGCTTCCCTTTTCGATAATGTATGAACTGTGTATCGGTTTTGGTTGATTGCAGACTGTTGTTCTCAAGGTTGGTATGTCATGTGAGGGCTGCGTTGGAGCCGTGAAGAGAGTTCTGGGGAAAATGCAAGGTGTGTTGTAAATCTTGCTTTTTTTTTTAACGCCTTGTTCGTTTCTGCTGATCATAATCCAAAATCAATTTCAACAACTGTTGCTGCCATGGTTTTCCACTAGTCTCCCTGAGAATTACTTCCTAGGCAAGCATATTATGTCGGACTAGAGAAGCCGGTTTTCTTGCATTTTTCAGTATTCTTCATCACAAATAACAGTTTGGTCCCAAAAAATTTACCCATTTTTTTGAAAATGCCTTGTACTTTTGAAAAGCGTCTTGCATTTTCCGAAAGATTGATCCTACCAATCTGTTCTTGAAGCAAAACAGAGAAGAACTGATCTCTTATGTACTTATAGGGACTGGTTCCTAAGAATTGAAGCTAGAGACTGATCCCCCAAATGTACAGATCGACCCTTTTTCTGAAATAAACCGTAGAATCATTGAAATAGTAATATTTATACCCCTGTTTGTTTAGTACGTTTGTGAAGGATTAGCTTCTTTCTTGCATTCAGGTGGGAAATTCTTCTCTCATACTAGACATGCATATTTTCATATATATTGGCTGAAGAATTAGAATCATACTAATGACTACTATTCATATGTTTCATCATAAACCACACTATTCAGGTGTGGAATCATATGAAGTAGATTTGAAGGAGCAGAAAGTGACTGTGAAGGGCAACGTCCAACCCGATGCAGTTCTACAAACTGTGTCAAAGACCGGAAAGAAGACTGCCTTCTGGGAAGGAGAAGCTCCGGCGGAAGGCGAGACAAAGCCGGCCACAGCTTAAAATGTCTTAAGCCCTTATCGATTGATTGATTGGTGTGGTTATAACATTTCAAACTATCATATGAACTGTAGAATTCTTGGATGATTGTCATTTACTTCTTGTGTTGGTACTAAAAATGGAAGATTATTTTATTATGATATTTCCCTACAGATGTTGTTTTCTCAGATTCTATATAAACAAACAAGGGCCCGTATCAGGGTGAAATTGATAGTGGATTTTAAAGAATTATTGGCTGAAAATTTCACTTGTATTTTGTTTGTCTGTAGACGGTAATGGAATTGAATGGTCTTCAAAACTTGATACATACTATTATCAGACAACATTTTAGGAAAGCAACGTACACTGTCCAGGAAAAAAATTGATATTTTTTATTTATTATAAAAATATAGATAAAATATCGATTGAGTTTGAGTTAGCATATTGGATTAGATATTATCTTAAAAAGTAGATATGATAAAATAAAATATAAATATACTAATTAAATATATGTCTTCATTTCAATACTGTAAGAAATAAAAAAAAATTAAGACATTGGATATATGATAAAATTACAAATTTTAATTTAGACAATAAAACCTTAAAATTCAACAAAAAGAAATTGTAAAAATTTTTGTTATTATCATGAAAATTACAATAAAACACAACATAACTACTTCTGGTCATTCACTTTATGAGGGTTTTCGGTTTGAGTGTTAAATCAATGGTTGACGTTGGAATTCAGTTTTTTCTGCAACATTCCCATATTATTTATTAACTTCCCGTTTTGCCCTCGACTTGCTGCAATGCGAAAACCCTTCCTCATGCTATCGCACCCAAGGCTGTTTTAGTCGTTTCACATCACTCAACCCGAAGCGAAATATCCCTTCAATACCAAAAGATAAAAATAAAGAAAAAGAGAAAACTAGAGGGCTAAAAACGGCCGAGTCATTGAATCCACCCAATCATCTCAACCGTCCGTTTCATAAAATCAAGGGTTCCCATCACTCGGCAAATTAATTTCTATTTCCAAATTATTCTTTTTTCCCTTTTGACACTCTAGATTTTCCCTCTTCAGTGGTTTTTTATCATTTCATCATAAACCCTAGCAGCCTCCATCTCTCTCTCTCTCCTAAAAAATCAACAAGATTTACGTGAAACTCCTTAATTCTCTCTTCCCTCTTTCTCTCTCTTCAATTTCTAGTGAGAGAGACTATTTTTTTTTTTAATTTTTTTTCCTTTTCTCTTCAGAGATCTTTGCTTCTTTTTTTTTTTGGTTTAATTTATGGGGTTCTTTTTAAATTTTATTCTGGATTTGAACGATCTCTGTAAGTAGGGTGTTGTTCGTCACTCACTACTCTGTTGTAGTTATCTTTTACTAGTTTCCTTCTTTCGTAAGAAAAACGAAACCTTTTTTCTTTCCTTGTAGCTGAGTCAAAACGATCTGAGTTTCCCCGAGTTTTCGATTTGTTTTTTTTTTTTTGTGTGTGTGTGAACTAGTTGAGTTATGGGTATGGGTCCGTTTCGTAAATGGAGGGTCATCTGTTGGCTGAATATGTGTTAACGTTCTGTTGGGTTTCACGAGGTGGTTGGTGGAGTGGGGGCTTTATCGGGGTTGGTTTTTTGTTTTTTTGGGACTCAGCGAGTCGAGTTGGTTACTGAGTCAACACGTGGAGTTGGTGTAGGAAAAGATCGTACGAGAGTTCGGTTACGAGCAGAAGAAGCAGCACTGGACGGCGATGCCTTCGGTGGGGATGAAACGGACCACAAGGGTTTGCAGGATGAAGAGCTCGGAGGCCCGGGTTCTTCGTTCCGGGCGGCAACTCCGGCCTGATTCCGGCGATGTGAAGCCCAAGAGGCGCAGTAACGATGGCGTTGAATTCAACAACTCGGTGAAGAAAAACCCAAAGAATGAAGTAAATAAATCCGCTGCCGCCGATCTAAATGGGAAGCCTAAAAGATTAGGCCACGAAGAGACAC
This sequence comes from Kokia cookei, assembly GCA_039519145.1. Lineage (NCBI taxonomy): Eukaryota > Viridiplantae > Streptophyta > Magnoliopsida > Malvales > Malvaceae > Kokia > Kokia cookei. The sequence goes on along the minus strand of CM076907.1, from coordinate 5,526,075 downwards.
CGAAGAAACGGGCCAAGAAAATGAAAGCTGAAGCTGTAAACAGTGGCACCACTGTAGATAAGATGTTTGGGATTGTTTATACTAGAAAAAGGAAGCGAAATGGGGTCCAAAAGTGCCTGCTTTCTGAAAATTCAGAGTCAAAGACTACAATCAAGTCCACTGCACTTGAAATCGATAAAGTCAGCTGCAAAATTGTTTCGAGTCCAGGTTTTAAAGCTTCGAAACTAACAGTTCGAAGCAGTATTCAGAAGAGGAGGAGTTCGCTTAGGAGAATGAGGGCTAGAAACACTTTCTCTAATGGAGCTCTCATGTCTGATTTGATAAGTAGTAGGAGAAATGGGATTCCTTTTTCCTCGGTAGTTTCGAAAAACAAGCTTAGGAGTTCAACCCGCAACGGTTCAGCGTCGAGCTTAAGCGACATGAGCTCTTCGGTATCAGATTTAATGCCGAAGGTAGAATCGGATTCATCGCAATGCTCTGCCAATGTATTGATCATCGAACCAGATAAATGTTACAGGGAAGGAGCAGTTGTGTCTTTAGAGCTCTCTCCATCAAAAGAATGGCTTCTTGTAATTAAAACAAAAAGGTCAAACAAGTATTCTCTCAAGGCAGATAAGTTTATGAGGCCAAGCTCAGTCAATCGTTTCACTCGTGCTGTAATTTGGCCTGGGGATGATAACTGGAAGCTCGAGTTCCTGAACCGGCAAGACTGGGTCGTTTTCAAGGATCTTTACAAGGAATGTTGTGACCGCAATGTGCCTGCTTCAGCTTGTAGGGTGATCCCTGTGCCCGGTGTTCGTGAAGTTTCAGGGTATGCAGGTAAACCCAGTGTGCAGTTTCGAAGACCGGATTCGTATATCTCTATTGATGGGGACGAGGTATCGAGAGCCTTGGCAAAGAGGATTGCAAATTATGACATGGATTTAGAAGATGAGGAATGGTTAAAGAAGTTCAATTATGAGTTTTTTCATGGAAATGGGCATCTCCAGCATTTATCACAGGATTGTTTCGAGTTGATGGTTGATGCCTTTGAGAAGGCCTATTTTTGTAGTCCAGATGATCACTCAAATGATATATCTGCTGCCGCTGATCATTTGTGTGTTGATCTGGGTATTAAAGGAGTGGTGGAAGCTGTTCATGCTTACTGGTTGAAAAAAAAGGAGCAAAGACGGTCACCATTGCTTAGAGTCTTCCAGGTAATCTTTATGGGGAATTTTTCAATGGACATAAATATCATTGTCGCGATGTAGTATATCATCACTGTACTATATTGTCATTTTGTAAATGAAGAAAATTCTAGCTTGTTTCCGAAGTTTGTGTATTTGTTTGTTGAAAATTTCAGGGAAGTTTAGCATGGAAAAGTGTACTTCTTTTGAAAGGGTTTATTGTCCTATTTCTTGTTCTGGTTCCGACAATTTGTCATGCAATGAGTTCATAGAATTGTATCTTATAGGTCAAATGATCTTTTGCTATAACAGTTGCATGCAATGATGCCATGCTATATTGACACAATTTAGAAGAAAAAGATAACAGATAAACCATATTGCAGATAGGATTAATACGAAGCACCCAAATATTCTTTCTCTGAACTTTGTTTTATCTTCTGTTCTCTATTTGTTGAGAATTTGGAATTTCTTTTCTGCTGCGATGGGAAAATATCGTTTTAGTGATTGGAAACGAAGTATTGTCATCAATATTTATCCCTTCCGTCATTAAGGTTCAGTCTCCTTGCTCTTCTTTTGTTTTGGAGATATATGATCAAAATGAATGTTGGATTGTAACAGGGTCATCAGGTCAAGAAGGCTCCTGTAGTTCCACAGCCTCTACTACGTAAAAGGAGGTCATTTAAGCGTCAAGCTAGCCATGGAAGAGGCAAGCAACCGAGTTTGTTGCAAGGTACATTATATTCTCTGACCATATCAGTCATGCTCAACTATACAGGCTTTGTTCTGATGTTGATGTGTGAAAATAGTTTTTCATGTTTTATATTGGGTAATTTGTGTTAATAGAACCTTGTTTCAGATTTGATGGTAAAACTGTATATCATATGTGATATGTGCAGCCATGGCAGCCCAACATGATGCAGTGGAAGAAGAGAATGTGATGGTTAAAGTGGAAGAAGCTAGAGGTGCAGCAACGAGAGCGATGGAATCGGCCATCTTCAAACGCCAACAGGCACAGATGCTACTTCAACATGCGGATATGGCTACATACAAAGCCGTGATGGCACTTAGAATTGCTGAAGCCGCTAGCATTGGTGAATCATCAGAAGGTGCAGTTGGTGAATTTTTTGTGGATGAGGTGCCGGTAATCAGCTAATAATGTATAGCTTTTTTTAATTGAATTTGACTGTACATTGTGTATTATTTATTATAACTTGATATCATACCCAAAACACAAAATTTTCGCCCAGATATTTGGTAGAGAAATCTGAAAAAGGTGAGAATTACAGGAAATTTTGAGTCCATTGTTGAAGGTCCGGTATGAATACTGTTTGGGGTTTGAACTGAGTTAATGGTGGTATCCGATTTTACCATATCTTTTATTTATTTATTTTCAATTTTTTAAAATATAATTTAAAGATACATGATCAAAAATTTTAATATTGATTTTAATTTAGGTTTGATTGACTTCATTTGATGACGTTCTGCTTCTGAAGTCAAATCTTCTGGATTTCTTACCTTTATATATACTTTCTATTTTAATATAAAAACTATATATACTCTTTTAATTATTAAAATATACTACTAATTTGAACGTTCTGCTTCTGAAGTCAAATCTTCTGGATTTCTTACCTTTATATATACTTTCTATTTTAATATAAAAAAAATATATACTCTTTTAATTATTAAAATATACTACTAATTTGAATATTATTTAATATTAAATTAGTGTTAATTATACCGATTGGCTGGAATCTTTAATGTTTAATCAAGTTAATATCTTTGAATTTTTTGTAGTCCTATAAATACTTTTCTATTTTAAAGTTAAATTACAAATAAAAATAAATTTAAATTAATTAATTCATAATATATTAAATTTGGAAAAAAAAATTGTTAAATTAAGTCATATGTGGAGTGATAAAATATTTGAATTTGCAGGGGTAAAGACTATTTTCAAGCATATTGAAATTAAATTTTAAATTTTACTATAATAAAGTATAATTTTACCGTTTGAATGTTTATATTTTTAAAATTTATAAGGGTTAAAATGTAATTTTATTTTTATTAATTTCAAATTTTAAAAAATTTAAATGATTTAAAAGAAAAAAAAATTATTTTGAGGGGTCGAGTCTCTACCAATTTCTAACTACACCCTTGTGTGTGTGAGTCTTCCGTTAACACCAAACTCGAATTCAATTCTTAAATAATTCATTTATTTTCATATTAATATCATTGTGCAAATCCTCCGTAATATTATTAATAATTTTTAATAAATTGAACTAAATTAAAATTATATATAAATAGCCACTGTTGTAGAATTTAGTGCTATAACTTGGGCCTTTGTATATCAAAGGCCGACGTAAATCCCAAGCCCATAAAACTGAAAATTAAATTTAAAGCCGAAAACCTAGCACTCAGCTGAGCTCTCTGCCATTTTCATTGGGCACTCTTTCAAACAAACCCAAACGCGGCCGCCGGTTTTTGGTTTCAGGTAAGCGACACAGTCACACTCTTTTCTTTCCATGATCTAAGATCTTGGGGCTTTTTTTTATCCTCTTGTTTATCAGTTCTTTCATGGAATGTATATAGTAAGATCTATTTTACCTTTTCGATTAGGGTTTAGAGCTTACTTATCTTCGCTCTTTTTACGTTATTATGTTTCAATCCATTTACATGATATGAAACTGAAAGGATTTTGGGTTCTCTGGGCAAGTTAAGAATCTATTGTTTCGTTTGGTACAAAGTTTTTGGTGCCCTTGACCTATTTTACTTAGCTTGTTTCTAATACTACGTAAGCTTAGATTAGAAGTTGGGTTTATTGGTTGGAACTAGACCTGTCAAACTTCCAATTCAGCGGACTCGGGTTTTAAAATTCTCGTTTTATTTTGGGTGGATCATTTTAGGTTTAGGTAGCTTTGGGTTTTGAGGTCAATGTGTGTTCTGTTCACTCCAGGATTGGGTCATTTCTGTTTACTTAGTCAAATCATTTCTATTATTATAGGAAAATGGTGATTGTTAGAGGAATGATATGTTCAAGTTGTTTTACTGAGTTTCTAAAGACTAAAAGAAACTATAAATAATTGCTTCATTTGATGCAAAATCTGCAGCAGCTTGTATTTAGAAGGATGGTGAGGGTCAGCGTTTTGAACGATGCACTGAAGAGCATGTACAATGCAGAAAAGAGGGGCAAACGGCAGGTCATGATCAGGCCATCGTCAAAAGTTATCATCAAGTTCCTTTTGGTCATGCAGAAGCACGGTTTGTTTCAACATTCAATCTAATCTCTACCCTTATTTTTGTTCCCTTTATTTGCTTACATTGGGATTGCAGGTTACATTGGAGAGTTCGAGTACGTTGATGATCACAGATCTGGTAAAATTGTAGTTGAACTGAACGGAAGGCTGAACAAGTGTGGGGTGATCAGTCCTCGCTTCGACGTAGGAGTGAAGGAGATTGAGGGTTGGACTGCCAGGCTGCTTCCATCAAGACAGGTTAGCCAAGAAACTGAGCTTCATAATTTTATGCTTTCATAAGATCGTTTTACCCTGTTCTACTGAGTTGTATAATGGATTTGCAGTTTGGGTACATAGTGTTGACAACATCAGCTGGAATAATGGACCATGAAGAAGCCAGAAGAAAGAATGTAGGTGGAAAAGTACTTGGGTTCTTCTATTGAGGGGGTTTCTTTAGAATTAAAACTCTAAGAATTATGTTTTTTCCCTTTAAACAGCTTAGTTAGCAAGGCCTCTTTTCTAAATTTTGGTACTCATCCTATATGTATTTTGCTTATGATGTCTGGAGATTTTGAATTGCTGAGTATTTTTCCTAATATGAGACTCCAATAGCATTGGCATTGCTCTTTTCCCCCAAAAAATCCCTCCACCCTTTCTGTTTTTACAATAATGCACTTCAAAATTATAAGGTAAATCATCAAAAAAATGCCAATATTTGTTACCTGGCCATGTTGATGTTATATAGGCAATTAATTTTATTTTTTTAAATTTAAAAATTCAAAAAAAAATACAATTGGTATTAAAAAATTGGGTAAAGTACACAAATAGTTACCCGATTATTCAAAATTTTTATTTTAGACACACAAAGAAAGATGTTTATAATTTAATCACTCACATTTTAGTTACCTCTGATAAAATGACAAATGGAAGTTTGACATGAATTTATTAAAAAAAAATAATTTTAATATTTAATTTTTTTATGCCAGCTTTTGTTTTTAAACGAAAACCAACCACTAGAACTTGTGTAGTTTATCTTAAAAAAATTATAAATTACTAAAATTATTTTAAATATATAAAAAATATAAAAAATATTTTTTTAATATTTTAAAAAGAATAAACTTAAATAATTGCTAATGCGGTGTTTACGTAAATTTTCACGCATAGATGTTAGTTTTTCCATCCATTTTGAGGTAATTTGACAAACAATGCAAATTTAAGAGTTAAAAGAAATAAACTATTAAATGGAGGACTAAAATAATTGAAAATGCAATGACTAATAAAGATTTAATTAAAAAATATGGATTAAATTTACAACTTTAGGTATAGTACAAGACTAATAACAAAATTTAACTATTACCGTTTGATCAGTATTGAAATTTCAATATTTAAAAATTATAATAACTAAAATTGACCGTTTCGAGAATTACAATGATTAAAATTAACCAAATTAAAATATATAGACTAAACCTGTAACTTATGCATAGCACAAGGATTTATAACAAAATTTGACCTTCCATATAGTCAATAATTTAGATCGATATGTATAAATAACATATTTATTAAAAAAAATTACATGCATGACAAGTACAATTATATTAATAAATTTAATGATTTAATTATTAAAATTATGAAAAAATATAAAATTTTTACAGTAGCGTAGATTTTCTCTTATTAAAATGTTTTATTAAAATTCCACACTAAAAGCTGGTCATTGAACTTAACAATTGGCTCCAGTGGAAAAGAGTATATTATTCATTCTAGGGGTTTAAGGTTCGAGTTCTTGTGTGTGCAAGATGTGTGGATTGCCAAAAGGTAAAGAAAATATAAATAGATATTATCATATAATCACACCAATATATTCAATCTTCTAAACCTGGTCCCATAAATTTATTGGGAAAAGGATGTTAGAAGGAAGGTTAGGTCCTTCTCCAACGTGGATGACCTTCCTTAAATTCGCTTAAGAAAGGGGCAGTGGCATAGTATGCCAAAGTCACTCAAACTTGCCCAACACCCCCTGTTCCTTTCTTCACAAAATATACTTGCAATGTTGACGGACACTTGGCTTCTCTTTTTTTTATTTTTTAATATATTGGTGTAATTATATAGTAGTATCTATTCGTACTTTTTTAATCCTTTGACAACGTACACACATTTTACACACACAAGTGATCGAATCCGGATCTCCTAGAATGAACATCATTTCACTAGAACTACTCGTTGAATTCGACACTTGACTTTTCTAGCAATTAAAGGATTTAAAAACCCTAGGAAAGTACCAAAGATAACATCTACTTTCTTACAATAATGGACTAAAATAAAGGATTAGTATGTGAATTTATCCAAAAATATCTACTTGGTGTTTAATTTTTTTTTTTATCTAATTGATATTTGAATTTGGTAACATATATTATCCTCAATTTGTTAATAACATTAATTTCTTAAGGGTGAATATGTAGCTTGCATCTTGAATTCGTTCAAAAAAATTACACTTTTTAAAATTAATTTATATTTCTAATTTTTTAAATAATGTACGCTACATGACATACTAAAATATTGTTACAAGTCACCATAAGATTGGATGTCAATACCATATCAGCACAAACTAACAATATTAACGCTAAAATAACAGATTCAAGTTCTAACTACATTCGACAAGCTTAAGACACAAACTACAGAAAACATCCCAACAAGACCTACTCCATGCTATAAACCAAACAAATTTGATTTTAAAGAAAACCTCATCCATGTTCACTTACCAGAGTCGCAGGGACAAATAAAAGAGGACAATTTTCTGAAGTGTCTCTCCCGACAAATTAAAGTCAGATAAGTGGTTATTAGTGTGAAACTGCACAAGTTTTTATACTTTCAGCATTTCAACAGGTTTTTCTTTTCCATTATTATTGTTGGCGGCAAAGAAAAAATGGCATATACATGTATAATTTTGAGATCTGTTTTCTACAGAATAATCTAATTATGGTAAAACAAAGGAATTTAACTTCAAAATTTTATACTTCAAAGGAAGTATAACGTCTAAAGTGGTAAAGCGTATTTAAGCTGTAGAATAATATTTAATGGGCACAGTTGATGATATTAAGTCAAAAGCCAGAAGGTCATTTCACAAGCTGCTGCCAAATTGTGCACTCGAAGAGAGCAACACATAGCATTCTGTCATACACAAGAAGCCAGCCAGCCATTGCTTGTGCAGCTAAATATCCAGAAGACAAGAAGTGTGTATGCAAGTAAATCAAAAGACTAGCTGAGATAGTAATCAAAAGGTTCAAAATACACCTGGGTCAAATAGTAATATGGTACATAATGTGGTCCACTTTATTATTCCAGTGAAGGAATATTATTTCACGGCAAAACGCTTTTTTACCTATAGGCAATAGGACACGAGCAATTTGTCGACTTCGAAACAAGATCTTCCCATTTCTCTTTGGTTCCTCGTGTAGCTGTAAGATAAAAACATACTTTTATATGGATCAATAACCTACAAAAGAAAATAAATGCTGTGCCTAACATCATGTTTGCTTTGGAGTGTGGTGAGAAATACCTTCATCATTGATGGCTGATTACATTCTTAGCTCCTGTACTTTTCATCATCATCATCATCATCAACGGCAGTGAATATGCCCAAACCAAATGAGCTTCTCCAACACTCCAACCTTCACCAAAGTTATAGAAGCTCCAACATAAACAGACAGCGGGGTAGTGGATCGATCCAAGTATCCTTCAACATTATAGTCCAGTTCACCCCGGTCCTCTATGCCTGCACTCCTACCAGTTTACATTAACTCCAGACTGCATTGCTTCATCACATTTCAAATCATTGTTTCACTGGCAAGGTGCAGGCATGGCCCAAGCCCCTCACTGGGGCCGGGCTAATCCAAAACTAGCATCAGGCTGATGTTGATGAGGCTGTATAATTCAATGATTCAAATACCAAAATCAGAACTGCAAACTAATGAGACAAACTTTGTTTTATATTTTTGTCCCTTCCTACCTCCCGCCCACCTTTTTCCAAGACATAATGCAAGAAACCAGTCCACCCAAAAAAATACAAGCCCCCCCCCCCCAGTTTGAGAATTAAAACTCAATTTTTGTGCATCTAACTACAACTATATTCTCTCCGTAAAAACCTATATTGCATATTTACATTTTAAAAAGTTAATAATTTAAAGTAGGGACAACTATTTCATTTCGCCAATGCGTAAATTCTGCTTTTAATTGAAAACAGGTCTTACTCATTCCCCTTCTCTTTCATGTGCTTCTAATCTTCACTGCTTTTTCAATGGTGCTCTTGCTATCTCCAAAACGAATTGTTATATGCAGGGATTTGTGGCATCTTCGAGCCAGAGTAGCAAAAGAAACCTAGGGATAGATCTAATTACCCCATAATATCTGATACTCCCTCAAATACATAACGCCAATTCCTCTAGACATAATTTTAGAGGAAAGCATCTGGCTTATGATAGACTTTACTGTTTCCTTTAATTGGTCTACCTTATATCTCTGAGTAAACAATGAATGTGCAATTAAGATATAGAAAGACAGAATGGAAATAAGGAAGAGAAAAGGCAAAGAGAAGGGGTCTCTAGGTGGGAGAACAGCTAATAATCATACTTCATCATGATTGTAAATTCTACATACACAGACCTATTGCCTATCCTAAGTTATTCAACTTTCAAGATCCAACTTAAAAATAGTGGACGAAACAATGTTGTTTACTGCATATGCTGCAAGTGATGATGAAAAACTGAAATGTCACTTGAACCCGTTAAAATGAAGGGTTAACTAACAAATAGTGACTAAAAACATGCATCAGAACGAACCAAAGGGGTGTATTTACTGACATTTTTAATGAGAGTTGTGAAGTTGCTATACCTGCGAAAAAGGTTGGTGAACATGCTCATGAGGGTGGATAAAAGGCATTCCAGGACGCTGAAGAGGATACTGAGAAGAATGCAGATATATGGCAGATGTGGAGCGTGCTCCAACATGATTTGGATTAAAAGGAGGCATCATTGTTTCAGGATGACCATAACTGATTCCTGTAGCAGTTGGTGGAGCCACCCATGGCCCAGGTATATGTTGTGGGAGAGGCCGAGGTTGGTGTTCAGTAGCTATTTGAGGTCGATGAGTGGATCCGAGTTGTGGAAATTCAGTGTTGTAGTTAATTGCAGGGGTGTACATAGGTTGCATTGTGTATGGACCACTATTGAACCCGAACCCAGGATCAAATCTTTGCATGTACCTGAAGAAAAACAACCACTACATAAAATTGTCTCATGAAGGAAAAAAGGGCTTTGCAATACCTAATTAGCATATACAACAAGAAATAGAAAAGGAAATACAAATGAAATAGGTCAATCCAGCATTGATCGTAGCAGCATGTTAATTTAAATATATATTTGATATCGTTAAGATTTTTATCCATATCTCACTTTTTCCCCTTCAATTTGAGATCAAACAAAATATTCCTACCATGCAAGACAACAGAAAACAAAAACTGCAGATCTTTTTTTTGTAAGGAAACTTATTAAGGGTCCAAAATTATCAGTAGCTCTATCAAACTTGCAATTCATAAATACAATGGTATCAGAAAAATAAGGATGCTAATGTTTTGAAATGGAACATATAAAGAGAATTTATGAAAGGATAGAGGGAAAAAGGAATATATTTAAAGAATAAAGACTGGCAATAACAACATTAGATCAGACAGAACAAAAGATATAAATGGGGACTCATCAATCAAGACACATTCACTCATAATTGGAAAGTAAAGAGATTGCTCTAAAGCCTTGTTCTATGAGAGCAAAACTCCCTCTCAAGTTCCAATATAGCTTTCATATTAACTTCAATGAATCCTGCTAAGTTTGAAACCCCTGCAATAAATCAGAAAATAGGAAACAAAATACTTAAACAGAGGGATATACCTATCATAGTTCCTGTCATAATCAGGGTCCTTGCGGTCAGTCTCGCGATCCCGAAAGATGGCCACCCTATTATGTGGTTTGCTCCTACCAATTGGCTCCTTCTCTGTCCTACTTCTAGCCGACCTACTACTACTTGAAGAGTATTCAATCAAACCACTACCAGAATTTACATCAGAAACCACTGAAACAGATTTCTCTTCCATATTTGGCATCCCTGAGGAACCATAGTAGTTAACATCCTGCAACCTTGGTTCACTTGGTGGTTTTCCACCAGAACCACTGCTAGAACTATTAGAGTTAAATATTCTTGCTCGAGCTCGGTTATACTCCTCTTTTCTTTCTTCCACACTTTTGGAGCTGTTTGACTTCATAGAATTTGAATTTGAATTGCTCACAAGCTGGGACCTTTTCTGTGGCCTCTGTTTAATTGCCACCTTAACGACACCAGGGTCTTCTGATGGTAAATTTACAGGGATGTCAGCCAGGCGTATACAAGGAAGCCTACATTCAGAAGTCTTGCAGACAATGATTCTAGAACCAGAACCATCAGGTAAATTATTGTCTAATAAAACCATTGACTGCAATGAATAATGCTGTGCGATACGATGCGCAGCCAACCTTAAATATGATGTAGGCAGCTGCTGGAACTCAAATTGCTGCTGATTAGGATCACGGATAAATTTTTCTACATCTTGTTCCATCCTCAGGACTGAACAAAAGAAATTAAGAATTCTCAGTTCACAAGTAGAGAAAAGCACTACTGCACAAATATTGAAAGAGACAGACCACTCATTCTTCAAAGATACTATAGCAGTCAAAAGATTAAGTGCCAGAATATGATGCTTTAAAATAAAAAGAATGACAGCCAGAGCTATAACGAAAGACTATAGTTTCCTCTTAAAAGAATGAATCATAAAATGATAATAATCAAGTTCACAAGTGAATACTAAAATCAAAAGGGCATACTTTTTAATGCTAGAAAAAGCACATAAAAGAAACCAAAAAGCTTCCTTTGCAAGAAGGTATGTAGGAGCCTCCTTGAAGAACTTAAAGCTTATCAAGGAATGAATAACTAAAGTATTAACTCTCTCTGTGATATTAACTACCTAGTAAGGGAGTCATTCTTACTTAAAAGTCACTATACTGGTTATCATCCCCAATCACTCATATTCGAACTTTAGACTCTTTTTCTTTCCAACAACAAACAAAAAAAAAAAAAAAAAAGATTTCAGACACTTTCTCATATCACACAGCCCTAACATATCTCTCTTGTTAGCCAACCTAAAAGTACCTATATCGAAGTTAAAAGATAAAACTTGCAGAAGCCTTCAGCAAGAGAAGCTTTTAAAGGATTATTTTCCAAAATCCTTGCTCATGAAAATGGACTTTTGAAACAAATAGTACCAGGCAGCTCAAAAGAAAAAGAAATCATTGAAGACTGCAGTAATAGTCATTTTTTAACAGATTTTAGTTATTAATTTTACAAGTTTGAACCTTTTGGGCAATTCAGATTTACCAAATCCCATGAAAAGTATCTAATGGAGATATATTTATCAACAAGAATCTAGTCTTTCAAAAAAAAAATTGGTTTTTCCTTCCAAAGAAGGTATATGATCAAACTGGCCTTACCAACTGAAGCAAAAGCTGTGCATTTTTTACCAAAAGTGGGAAACAAACTAAAATAATTTCCCCTCAACTATACAGAAGGAATATTTACCATATAATCTATAAAGCCTTGATTTCAAGATGATGTTCATCACTTCCAACACTCAGTTTTAATTAAGTAAAACAAATTCCAGATATATAAAAAAAAAAAAAAAGAAACATCTGCATAACATAGCTCAGAAGTCATGGAACTCTCGTAGACTTATGACTCTTATTCCAGCAATGCGTTAGAAACCTTCCATATTCATCTTCTTTTTTCCCATCATAATAGTGAACTAGCTTTGCATCCTAATTTTATTTTTTGATGGTCCAATTTCAAATATGATCCACTTTCAACTTGTACTATCAATGCATTCTTTATTACCCCTCCAATCGCATTCTTAAATAGCCAATTTTTGAAAGACAGACAATTTATTTATGGTACTATAAAATGCTAAGAATCTTCTAAGAGACCCTTCATCATATCAGATAAAAGCTCTCAGAAAAACCTGACTAGGTTCAAGAGCTTCATTCTAGTGATTGGAACATAATGAGTTATGCAAGGGCCACCAGCAATGTTAGCATATCAAATTCACTATTACAATTTTACAACCTTATCATATCAAATGTACAAATTCAAAGTTAAGTACTCATTTGTAATCTAACGTTACATATAAAGACTGATTAGAATGTTGCAATTTAGAATATTAAGTATTAAATACCGCATAAGCATGCACCAACAACATGATTAGTTCCAAGAAGAATACAATACCCAATTTTGTTTTTCAATCAAAGGTGTTCGGAAGCTACTAGAATAAGGTCCAGTGAAGAAACACACTGGTTAGGCATAGGGAGAGAAAACAACAAAAGTAAGGTAAAAATAAGGGTTAACAAACGGCTCGAATGTGCAATAATCCTATTATCTACAATTCTTGTTCCAAAAAAAATCCCTAAATCCAAGAACCCTAATGAATTTTCTGCAAACAGAAACAAAAAAAAAAAAAAGACTTACTGGAAAGGCGCTCGCGGGGGTTTTGAATTGCCTCGCGGAGAAACTGATCAACCTCGTTAATGGCATCCTCCGAAACCCCCTTCTCTTCTTCCGGAGAAGCTGAAGCTGAAGCTGAAGCTGAAGAAGTAGCATCGGAAAATTCCGGCTTGGATTCCTTGTTAGAAGAGAGCATCAAGCGGCTCATTGTAGCGTCCAAATCGGCCACTTCCCACGACTCCGGCGCCCCAAGATCCTCCACCACAGAGCCTTCCATGGTGGAAAAGAAAAAGAATAGCGGAAGTTGCTTTTCGCGGGCGCTATACCAATCGAAAGAAGGGGGGAAATAGGAGCTAGGGTTTGAGGAGAGGAGAATCTAAAAGGGAGAGAGAGAAGCAAAAAAGAAGAGTAAATTTCATGAGAAATTAATGATTCGATAGGGTTAGGGTTTGGAGATTTTGGGATTGGAAGAGAGTCGGAGAGAAGGACGGAACCTATGCCATATATCCCAATTATTACTTCTATATTTATATAATAATAAAAAATTATTTATTATTCCTTTATTATTATGGTGGACAATAATAATAAAAAGATGGAGAGGGGATAGGGTTTGGAATTTTATTACTGTGACGTTGATTTGATAGGTTACGCGTGAAAATTTGTGTCCCACCCCACGGGACCAATATCTCTTTTAATTGGAAATATATTTCCGAGGTTAGTCCCTGTACTTGTATAAATTTTGAGATTTGGTCCCTGACACTAAAAGTTAAAAATTCAATCCTCCCACTTTTTCAAATTTTTGTCCAATCATTACTGTTTCTGTCAAATTATCAATTTAATAAGTTTTTTTTTCAATTAATCATATATGATGTCATACGTGAATACCCTAATCAAAATTTCAAGTTAACAAATTTTGACAACTTTCAATTTTATTAACTAGATTGGTATTTTTAAATCGAAAAATTAAAATACTTAATTTTTAACTTCTTAATTATATAGATTAAACCTCAAATTTTATCAAAGCATGTGAATTAATAGCATATTTTATGTCACACCCGATTTCTCTTGAAACCCGAAGATTTGAAACAATTAAGAGTTAAATTGAGAGAAACCGTAAGTTAACGGTTTCTATTGGAAAATAAAAAAAAGTTAGTAATTGAAATTGGACAAGGTTGACATCCGAGTTTGGTTCAGTTGGATTAGAACTAGCAGTTTCCTTATAGACGAATGGTTATTATACGATGAACAACCGTGCTTAAGGGCTATAAATAGAAGGGAAATAACTTTCCGAGAAGGATCCAACTCCATTTTATTTCATTTTCCTTCTTTACCTTCTTCCTATTGAAAATTCAAGAAAATAAGTTCAGGGAAAACCAGAGTTTTAAAAAAATTCAAAACTAGAACTTAATTGTAATATCTAAAATAATAAACACTTAATCAAAATTATACCTTTTCGATTCGTTTAGAATAAACTCTTCGACTGATTAGTCTTCTCCTCTATCCTCAAGTTCAAGTATGCCGTGTGTGGTCTTACTTCGAATCAGAAAATTTTTCATAAAATTACCAACGAGACAATTTTGTAATTTTTCAAAACTTTTGAACCAAGTTGTAAATAAAAAAGATATCTTTAGAAATTTTCTAAAATAATTTCTTTAGATAATTTTCATTCTACAACTTTCTACTGAATTTAGTTAATGAAAAATAATGACTCAATGCACTTTTTATATGGAAGAGTTTAGAGGGTTGAATTATGATTAAATTTAATTATTTTAATATTAAATTAATATAATACTCATCAAGATAAATATTAAATTAAATTTAATATTAAATATTATTCAATTAATAAAATATTTATATATAAAAGATAAATTGACCTTGAGATTGGTTGAGGTCCTTTATAACTTGACATGTATTCCTATCGACCTTGAAGAAAATATACATGTAATCCGCAAATAGAAGATGATGACATGAATACTCTCTGCAATAAAATTTGATTAACTAAACTTGTTCCATATCAAAATCAAATTCTCTCCGCAATAATTTTTTTTGATAAATATACAAGAGGATAATAAAATCCTAAATGCAATCCTCTTTAATCTAAATAATACTTGAAACGATGAACACCAGTCGATACAAAATCCATCCATAACAAATTTTTTTTTTTTGAGTGAATTAAAGAGAAATCCATGATTTATTGAAGTAGCTTCAGAAAAACTTTATCTAAGTGCACCTAACCAGTTTCCACCAATCTCAGCTCATATTTTAACTTGCATTTACAATTAGGTCGGGCGGCTGACTGGTGTGAATCAGTGTGGCAAAGCCCAGACATCCATGGCAATAGCCATGATCACGAGCCTCAGCCCTGCAACTTCATCATTTTCAAAATTCATTGAAATCAAGAAATGCATTCTCGAAGGCTTTACCTCCATCAAACACCTCAAGCATGTTCACGCCGCGCTTTTCCGCTTTGGCCTTCACCAAGACAGCTATCTCCTGAACCTCGTCTTGAAAGCTTCCTTCCATTTCGGTCAAACCAACTACACTCGCCTCATCTTCCATCAAGCCAAGGATCCCAACGTTTTTCTCTGGAACACGATGATTCAGGGCCTTGTTTCCACCGATTGTTTCCTCGATGCTACCCAGTTTTACGCTTCAATGCGTACCCAAGGCTTCTGGCCCAACAATTTCACTTTCCCTTTCGTTCTCAAGGCCTGTTCCAGGCTTTTGGATTTCCCTTTAGGAATAAGAATCCATGCCCTCGTTATAAAACTAGGATTCGATCGTGATGTCTTTATCAAGACGAGTTTGCTGTATCTATATTCGAAATGTGGATATTTGGATTATGCACGTATGGCGTTTGACGATATTCCTGATAAAAATGTTATTTCTTGGACTGCAATGATTAGTGGGTACATAGATGTTGAACGGTATAGAGAAGCGGTTGATTTGTTTCGTAAGCTAATAGATATGGGTTTAAGGCCTGATAGTTTCAGTGTTGTTAGAGTACTGTCAGCTTGTGCTCACTTAGGGGATTTGAATAGTGGAGAGTGGATTGACCGATGCATAACACAGTTTGGGTTGAGCAGAAATGTGTTTGTGGCAACCGCATTGGCTGACATGTATGCTAAGTGTGGGAACATGGAGAAAGCACGTTACGCTTTCGATGGGGTGCCTGTGAAGGACATAGTTACTTGGAGCACTATGATTCAAGGCTATGCATCTAATGGACTCCCAAAAGAAGCACTAGACCTCTTCTTCCAAATGCAGAAAGAGAAGTTGGCACCTGATCGTTACTCTATGGTCGGCGTTCTTTCCGCTTGTGCCAGGTTAGGGGCTCTAGAGCTAGGGGACTGGGCTAGTAAATTAATGGACATAGAGGAGTTTCTGTCTAACCCTATTCTAGGTACAGCATTGATTGACATGTATGCAAAATGTGGCAGTATGACTCAAGCTTGGGAAATCTTTAAGAGGATGAAAGAGAAAGATGTAGTAGTTTGGAATGCTGCAATATCCGGGCTTGCAATGAATGGACATGTTAAACCGGTATTTGGTCTTTTCGGCCAAATGGAAAAATCGGGTATTCTACCTAATGGGAACACTTTCATGGGCTTGCTTTGTGGATGCACTCATGTTGGTCTGGTTAATGACGGTCGATGGTATTTTGACAGCATGACTCGTGTCTTTTCTTTGATTCCTGCTATTGAGCATTATGGGTGCATGGTGGATCTTCTAGCCCGTGCTGGCTTACTAGATGAAGCACATCAATTGATAAAAAATATGCCAATGGAAGCCAATTGTATTGTTTGGGGGGCCTTGTTGGGTGGATGTCGACTGCACAAGGATACCCAGTTAGCAGAATATGTACTAAAGAAACTCATTGAATTAGAACCATGGAATTCAGGAAACTATGTTCTCCTATCAAATATATATTCAGCGAGTCATAAGTGGGATGCTGCTGCAAAAATTAGGTCAATCATGAATGAGAGAGGAATACAAAAAGTACCAGGGTATAGTTGGATTGAAGTAAATGGGACTGTTCATGAATTCCTTGTGGGTGACAAGTCTCACCCCATGTCCGAAATTATATATAAAAAACTTGGTGAATTGGCCAAGGAACTTAAAGCAGCTGGTTACATCCCAACGACGGATTATGTGTTGTTTGACATAGAAGAGGAAGAGAAAGAGCATTTCCTTGGTTGCCACAGTGAGAAGCTGGCTATTGCATTTGGTTTACTCAGTACCGCTCCGATAGACGTGATTCGAGTTGTTAAAAACCTTCGTGTATGTGGTGATTGTCACGAAGCCATAAAGCTTATTTCAAGGATTACAGGAAGAGAGATAATTGTTAGGGATAATAACAGATTTCATCATTTCATTGATGGTTCATGCTCCTGTGGAGACTATTGGTGAAATTATAGACAGAGGTGAGAGATAAAGAAACTTGAAACTTTATCAGTTTTGTTATAGTATCTCGATATTGAATGTCGTTTATACGTAATATTGCCGAGATAGGAACTGCAAGTGGGCGAAGCTAGAAAATTTTTGGGTGAGAGGTTGAAATTAAGTTATATAATTTTATGAAAACTAAAATGTAATGTCACCATTGTATTAACATATATCTTTATAGATTTTAGAAGGACTAAATTAAAATTTTATTATTTTAAGAGGCTAAACTATAATTTTACCAAATATAATTTTATACTATACTATTATCAAAATCCTTAGGACAGTTGTTTACATGGGCTGGGAATGGCAAACGTGGCCCAACCCAACCAACAGAAGCCGAGTACCAGAAGTTGATAAGCGCGAAGCATAAGCATTCAGCAAGGTCGGGAGAAGCAACAGATATGCCTATGGAAGCTATTTGTCCCTCACTGGCAGTGCCCGCCATTTCTTTTGGAATCAACAACTCTCACAAATCACTGCCCCAACTTGCTTCCCTAAACACTAAAACCAGATTTCCCATTGCTGTGCAGAACCACTTCAACCTTTCCTTATCCAATTCTTGTTTTTCTTCATCTAAAACTGAAATTGCAACCTCAGCTTCCTTTGTTTCTTCTTCTTCAACAACTAAGGGCAACTACTGGATGGTGGTAATGGCTAAGCCTCCAGAAGGGTTCAATTCCAAACCCCAAATAATTGATTACTATGTCAACACTTTGGAAACAGTTTTGGGCTCTGAAAAAGATGCTCAGATGTGTATATACGACGCTTCTTGTGATACCCACTTTGGCTTTTGCTGCCATATTGATGAACAATCCTCCCGTGAACTTGCCCGTTAGTGTTTTCTTCTTCATTTTCCAGTTTGTTTTCTTTATCTCTGCTTATTTTGGAAAGGGTGCTAACTTATTTTGCATCTCTCCATTTGTAGGTTTATCTGAGGTTTTATCGGTTAAGCCAGACCCAAATTACAATTCTAAGCAAAAAGATTACACTGCTTCAAACATTGACTTTATTGCTAACATAGGGAATTTGCAGTTGTTTCCTGCTGGGAACACCAAACACTGGCTTGTTCGAATGGACAAGCCTGGAATTGGGGTTGTCACAAAAGCTCAAATGGTTGATTATTATACTCAAATACTGACCAAAGTTTTGGGAAAGTAAGTATTTCCTCATTAAGCACGAAAGAAATTTGGGTTTTGTATCATAGAGTTTATCAATTCTGGGGTGAAATGATTGTTTGTTGCAGTGAGAAGGATGCTCAAGTGTGCATATATCATGTATCTTGGCAATACCAATTTGGTTTCTGTTGTGAACTTGATGAGGAAAGCGCAAATGAACTAGCCGGTACGTATGTGTTCTTGTAATCTGTATTTGTAAGGTTATAGCGCATTTGCAGTTTTGGACTGAATGCTTCCTTTTACTACAGGTGTGCCTGGAGTTTTATCTGTTGAACTAGATAGGAATTTTGAGTCAGAGAACAAAGACTATGGAGGTTTTTACCTTTTCTCACATCATCTTCTCTCATTTAAAATATATTTCCATTGTTCTGATATAGACCTCTTCATTGACTATCCTTCACCGGCACTGGGTGGAAATGTTTTATAATAAGAACTAGGAGATCCTTGTATATAGATGGTTTTCCAAATCCCAATCAATTAGTTTTGGTTTTGGGTTTGTTGGCTTGACAAGAATTTGGAAAGGGTATAAGAATTCAAAGGTTACAAGAAGGAAATATAATAATTTGAAGGATTAGTTTCATTCGGACAAAATTCGTGTGGGTGACTAGATGGATAAATGATCTCTTAGTTTGAAGGAAATGCTCATATTCTTATATGAGATGATATGTAATTTCTTATCATGTTTAGCCTGCAAGTAAGATAATCTTCATTTTAAGATTTAAAATGTTGATGTATTACTTCCCCCTCTTAGCTTTTGTTAGCTTACAATTACTTTTCCCTCGTTATTAACAGTCAGACATTTCATTCTTATTTTGGTCAAACATACATGATTATCAAAGTATCTGTCTTTTTCATTTTTATCTTTTTTTCCTTCCAATACAGAGTAACAATTCTTGATTTCCAGGTAACAATCTACAAAATTCTACGAGTCTTCTAGAGACTTCGGAAGCTAGTGAAACGACTTCCTTAAGAACTAAGAAACTTTTCATAACAGGTAATTGTTGCTGCTAATCTAATTTTATTCTCTTTTCCCTATATGAATGCAGTCTTTGTTTCCTTTTGTGGTGGTTCTTGTTGATTTGATATCTTTGGATCATATAAACTGGAAAAGTTTTGTTGCATCATTGCCTGTACTAGTCTTTGTATATTCTTTCATTGGATTCAAAACTTTGACGCATTGTGGATTCATTTCATACCTTCGTTTCTTATTTTCTAATGGACGGTCTCTGGTGATATGTTGTATTTCTCGAACAGGCCTATCATTTTACACTTCTGAGAAAACATTACGTTCACATTTCGAAGGTTTCGGTGAGCTTGTTGAAGGTATCTTTGCACGTTCATGAGACAATGTTTCATGCAAAAAATGTAGATTTAGTTGCTAATAGTGCTTCTATTCTCAACAGTTAAAATCATAATGGACAAGATCTCTAAAAGATCTAAAGGGTATGCATTCGTGGAATACACCACAGAGGAGGCTGCAAGTTCTGCACTCAAGGAGATGAATGGCAAGGTATATAATTGCGAGTACCCCTTTTCATTCATGTACTTTCTACACCTTCATATCTGGCTTATGACCAAAAATAGAAAGAGAGGCTGAGTGCTTTCTTGTTTGCTTTTGTAGATCATAAATGGGTGGATGATAGTTGTTGACGTTGCCAAGACTAAACCGCAGATCTTCAGCAGAGGTCGTCCAAGACCGACAGTCCAACCAGAATGAGAAGAAAGTTAAAGCAAATATCCATTTCGGAATCGGCATCAATTTTGCAGAAAGGACTACCAAAATTTGGTACTAGAAATTATCGATAACTCTTGGAACTGTTTCATCAAAATGTATATATGTAATTGACTTGGTAAATGATAATTTCATGTTCAACCTTGTTAGATACCGTAATTCTTCCATCCTTTCCAACATGGCCGTGTCTGTCTAAAATATTTGGTCACTGTCCAAAATCATTGGTCAAAAAATACAAGTAAAAGCATTAACAAGATGGAGATTTTTGGAGCTAATTAATAAGATTTTCGTTAATTGATTTCATTGTTGTCTTTGGTGGCTTGTGTTCTCCACCATTGTTATATATTTGGAGCTCCTTTATAATGGTTGCTAAAATTAAGGAAAATCTTGTTTCATTGCCATGGAATGTTAGAATCTATATTTGCAACCCCTTCAGAGTAAAAATAATCAAAGACGATGCTGGTCTTCATGCATTTACATTTTTGACTTGAAACAAAATATATAATGATAAATTTAGTTCTCAACATTTACATTTTTTGTTAGTTTAGTTTTTTTTTTAGTTAAATATGATAATTAATCTTTTAAAAACTAGTTAAATAATTTTTTTAATGAAAATGCTAATTAAAAACATTAATTTTTTAACGATATTAGCATAGCAAGCCAAGTGTCTGATATGTTGACATGACATTAATTATATTATATGTCACATCAATAAATACTTTACAAATTATAAAAAAAAATATTCATAAAGGTTCAAAAGAATTATAAAATATTCAAAAAAATTCAAAAAAAAAAGTATGAAAGTCCATGTAACTTATCTTGTGAATTACCATGTTTAAAAATTTAATATTTTAATCATTATTTTTATTAAAAAGTAATTAAATTTTTTAAAAGATTGATAGTCAAATTTAATTAAAAAATATTAAAAAAACTAAATTAACAAAAAAAAAATTAAAAACTAAATTTAATATTATACCAAAAATGTTAATTTTTTATAGCATTCAAGGACTCGATTTTCAACCACAAGATAGGGAGAATTGTAGTAATTATGTAGCGAAAAAACAACAATGAGTTGATTTTGTAGTGGAGATGATCAATTTAAACCAATTATCATTTCTCACTTCGCATAATCAATAATTAATTTTGTAGATAAGAAAATCACCTAAGAGAATGTTAGGTTGTAAGAAAAGTATACCAATTTTACACAGCAAATATTAGAATGATATTCCAAATATTTAATTTTTTGGAAAAGTGTAACAATGACTTAAAATAAAGCTTTTCACTAATTTTATTTTAACAAAAAAAAATGAATTATTATTTTCTTATCTAGGTGGCTTCGTTGTTGAGACTGCTAGCGACCATTTGGATAAAATAAACAACTAAAAAAAAATCTAGTAATGGCGAAACCTCGAAAAACATACATTTTATCTATTTTTTTTGGGTTTTTTTATAGCTTGTTACAGCTTTGTTATCGATATGTTTAAACTCTAGGTGAAAAATAAATTAGAGTCACTTTTAAAAAAAAATTATAAAATTTAATACAATAAAATAAAAAAATTGGGGCTCTTTTAATTTTTTTTTTTTTAATTTTTTTACCTGCAATAAGCCGGAAGACTTAAAAAGTTGAATTTTCATCTGTAAGCCTTGAATAGCGGCATTCCCAAATTATTTTCAGATTCAGGGCTGGTTTGTTAACTTCAATTGATTGTGCAAAATCTTTTTATCTTTCAACGAATTGCTCTAATTAGCCCTAAATCTCACCCTTTCAGTTTTCTACTACTACTACTACTACTACTATTGTTCTTCCTCTTTGACATGGATAAAAGTTTGTACCGGAAATGTTGGTGAACTGCATAGATTAATTCAGAGAGATGGAAATATTTATAGACACGTAGCTGCAGAAAATGAACGGAGATTATGAACTTAAAGCCATCATTTGCTGGGAAGTTAAATCAACGAGGATTCAGGATTTGTTCAGTTTTGCTTTAAAAAAATACGTTTATAATAGAAAATATTTTTGAGACAAAATTATTTATAAACAAATTACTTTTTAAGAGAAAATTTGTTTTTTTAAATCAAAAATTGGTCCAAAATATATATATATATATATATTTAGAAATTGAAAATTTTAAACTTTTCGTAAAAATAAATTTTCCCAGATTCACTCTCGACAAGCATTGTTAAACTAAACCCGAGTCCCATTCACCTCGCCCTTAAAAAGATGGGCATACATATCCACACTATATCCGGTGAGGACCGCAACGCCGTACCAGTAATTTTAGGATTGCTTCTAACAACCACCTACCAAGTCAGTTTAACAGAGACTGTCATTGATGGAGACAACCATCAAGCTACCTTTCTTTTCTTCTACATTCCATGTAGCATTTGTCCTAACACTAGCCCTCCTTAAACCTTTTTTCCTATAGTTTCAAGATTGTATTAGACTTGAATATAATTCGGGTTAGGCTGATGTAAATTTTTCTAAGTCTTAGGTCTGGTTCAACTCGAAAAATGGATTGAAAATTTTATTTAAACTTGACTCAGATTAAAAATTCTAAACTTGAGTTTGATTCGGCTCGTTTGTATTGATTTTTTATATAAAAAACAAATTTAAAAGAATGCAATACATCAAACACATTAAAAACATTATAATAAATGTTTTTAAACAAATTGAAAATACATCTAAAAAAGTTTTTATACTTAGATAACATTGAGAGAATTGCAACTTAGTAAACAAATGACTCTTAAATAGTAACAAAATTAACCATAAAACAAGAGTTATACAATATCAAAACAACAATAAAACAATATCAATATAATAGTAAAATGACAACAAATAAAGTATAGGCTAATTCAGGCTAGGTTAGGCCCGAGTAAAAAATCTTACCTAAAATTCCCGTTTAAAAGATGAATCTTATTTTTTTTCATCCAGACCTATTTTGAGCATATATTTTTGCCTAACCCATAATAAGTATAAACTGCACCTCAAATACTGCTTGCAATATACTTCGACCAACCAGTATGTAACACAGGCCCGGCCTTGGGGGTCGTCTGAAAGTGCGGCAACCTAGGGCCCAAGGCTAAAAGCAGTCTAAATTTTTTTTTTTCAATTTTTAAGAGGCTTAAAAAAAAAAATTTAACTTTTATGGGGCTTAATTTTTTTTTACCAACTTTTAAGGGCTTACAAAATTTTTTCTAACCTTTAAGCGATCCAAAGCTCTAATTAATTATTTTACCTAGAGACCCAAAAATATTAAAAACGGGACTGATTTAACATAGCTCCAACTCATAATGTTTTCCATATTATTTTTCATTTTAATGGTATCCAAGTTTATTGTTGATTGAGTGTATCAATACCTTTTGTTTATTATAGTCGTCTGTGTCCATTTTGTATTCTTATTAGGGTCGGGATAGTATTGGAGTAAAACTCTGCTAAAATGATGACTTTAAGATTCAAAATTAGTCCAAATACTTGAAAAAAATAAATATTACAATTTGTTTCAACCATTTGTTGGTTCTTGATACATATTTTCAAGAAATAATTTTTTATAATATTATAATAAAAATTTAACTAAGATAATATTTAGGGTAATTTATACCAGTAATCAGTGGCGGAGTCAGAAAATTTTTTTTGGGGGGGGCCGAAATTAAATTGTATATTTTTACGATAGTACAAATGTAATTTCATCATTTTAATAGCCTATATCTTTATTATTTTTAAAGGGTTAAATTAAATTTTTATCATTTTTGAGGGGGTCAAAGTGTAATTTTATCATTACTAATTTAAAATTTTATAAATTATAAAAGGCCTAAATTAAAATTTAAGTTCTCTGTCTTCCATATTTTTTATCTTTTAGTCGTATTTATGAGCAGGGGTGAAGCAAGAAAAGATTTTCAAGGGGGCCAAAATTAAATTGTAATTTTTACAATAGTAAAAATGCAATTTTTAAAAGATTAAATCGAAATTTTATCATTTTTAGGAGCCAAAGATAATTTTACCTTTATTAATTTAAAATTTTAAAAACTTTTAAGGGCCTAAATGGCAATTTTTTTCATTTTGGGAGGGGGGGCAGGGCCCTTGCCAGATCCCCCTAGATTCGCCCCTGCCAGTAATCCGTAAATTCTATTTAAAAATAGTATTTAGTCACTTAACTTTTTAAAATTACGTAATAATCACTAACGTTATCGAATTGTTACATTTAAGTTACTTTTTTTGTAACTTCCATTAAAAGATGACGTAACACATTAATTTAAAAGATTAATTTGACTTGTAAACTATGAGGGTGTTTGATAAGTAGAGTTTTTGGGCTCTTTTTAGTTTATTTGGGCACAAATGGAGGATTGGGTAGTAAAACCCTCTAATTATAGTGTTTGGTGAATGAAGATTTGTAAGAGATTGTTGAGCTAAAACTTCCAAAACAAAAAACACAAGGATGAGCAACGTTTTTCACAGCTGATTAGGAATAAGATATGCGGAACGACATATCTTATCATGTTTGCTCAAAAATTACTCCATTTGCCACATGCTCTTAATTTATTTTCAATTTACTTATGCAAAATGATTTCTTATGCAACTCTATATTAATTTAAATATGCTACTTGACAAATTTATTCAGAGTGTGACATAATTATCACTAATTTACATACTAAGATCTTGACATAATTATCACTAAGAACATAATTTACAATTATATTGATATACTATTTATATTTATCAATTTGCAAATAAGGAACTTAAGAAATTTGTTTATTTAAAATTTCAAAAATATTCACTAATTAATTTCCATAATAGATGTTCTAATTCATTGGTAATAATGTTTTATTTCAACAATTTTACCCAATGAAGACTAAAATATTTTTTTTTTTGTGAATGAAAACAAAACAGTTACATTAAATCAATAACGCATCAAAATCCCGTTTCATATCTAAAGACTAAAATATTATAAACAAATAAATAATTAACAATAAAATATATTATGACTTTATTTATCATTTTACACATATCGCTTTTAAGCTATTAGATAAATCTTACAGAACATTTTTAAATAATTAATTAATAAAATCAGTTGGATGCCCTATCATCTCATATAACCAACAAAGCCCCTCACAATCAAGCTTAATTGTAAAAGATGCTGATTTGAATAAGATTTTAAGACTGTTAATTTATTTATATTATTAAATAAACTCATTTATGTTGATTTACATTTTTTAAAATAAATCATTTAACTCCTATTTATTATTCAATTCTTATATATTAATAGAATTATTATTGTTAATGTGTTATTTATTTAATTATAATATAATTATTAAGAATTGTTATGATATTCACTACTATCGATTCATAATTTGATTAAGCTCAAATTGGATTCTATACATTTCACACTTCAATTCACGTATAAGGCACTAGCAACTTCTCATGAGATCGCAGGATGCAAATTTACACATCATCACATAAGCGAACTCACATTGTATAAATATGTGTTAAGTTTAGAGTAAAATACGTGTCAATATGTATAAAACTTACCTATGACATCACATCTATAAACAGTAATCATATCATATAAATACATAAATTCATCATCTAAAAAACACAAAGTAACACTCAATAAGAATTATATTTGGTTATTTTATATTAAAAACTGTCTTTTTTATGAATTAGCTAATTGAAAAACTGGTTACAGGAAGGTGAGGTTTTAAAGAGCAGGTCGAATACTGCAACCATAGAAACCGCTGAGAGTGACGGTTCAAAGGGAAAAACAAAAAGAACCCGTGGGCTCACAGTTTAAGTACCGATGAAGAGATCCAGGAGTAGACATAAATGAAGCCAAACAGGTGTAGACATCTGCATTTCCGACCTTCATTTTAGATTCGATGAGACTGAGTAGTTGCATGCAATTAATTCGTTTTCCCAATTTACCCTTTATCTGTACTCCTTTTGCTTTTTAGCTGGTTTCTTCGTAGCCCATGGGTTTGTTTTTCGGCATTTAACACCCAGCTGTAAAAAGTAGAAACCTACCCTCACCAGCTTTAATGGCAGCCCACCTGTAATTTCATGCACTGCTCATTTTTGTCACACCACTTCCATATATAATCATCTATCTGCTATTTTTTTTTCTATTACAGATATGGCTGTTTCATTTTACAATGTCCTTGCTTTCTTCATTTCATGGTTGATTTTGTTTTTCTCTTGCAAAGCAAAAGCCAAACGACGGCTCAATCTCCCTCCAGGGCCTCCTGGTTGGCCAGTTGTCGGTAATCTTTTCCAGGTTGCTCGCTCTGGGAAGCCATTCTTTGAATACGTTGATGATCTTCGTCATCAATATGGACCCATTTTCACTCTCAAGATGGGGACTCGAACCATGATTATACTTAGCGACGCCAAGATCTGCCATGAAGCGTTTATCGAAAAGGGTGTTGTTTTCGCTAGCCGGCCGAGGGAAAACCCCACTCGGAATATCTTTAGCTGCAACAAGTTCACCGTAAACGCCGCCGTTTACGGTCCTGTGTGGAGGTCTCTGAGGCGAAACATGGTTCAAAACATGTTGAGTTCGACTAGGCTTAAAGAGTTCCGTACTGCTAGAGAGCATGCAATGGATAAACTCATCGACCGTCTCAAAACCGAAACCGCCGCCAATGACGGTGTTGTCTCGGTGCTGAAAAACGCTCGTTTCGCCGTGTTTTGTATACTCTTATCCATGTGTTTTGGGGTTGAAATGGATGAAGAAACAGTGGAGAAAATGGATGAAGTAATGAAAACTGTTTTGATCACACTTGATCCAAGAATCGACGATTATCTCCCAATTTTAAGCCCTTTTTTCTCCAAGCAACGGAAGCAAGCGCTCCAAGTTCGTAAGCATCAAATTGATTACATCGTCCCGTTCATCGATAAGCGTCGAGAAGCTCTTTTGAACCCAGGGTCGGATCGATCCGCCATGTCGTTTTCATACCTCGACACCCTTTTTGATCTCAAAGTTGAAGGAAGAAAATCAGCACCGTCCAATTCCGAGCTGGTCACACTCTGCTCTGAGTTCCTCAACGGAGGAACCGATACCACCGCAACCGCACTCGAATGGAGCATCGCACAGCTAATTGAAAACCCAGACATCCAATCCAAACTGTTGGATGAAATCAAATCCACGGTCGGAGATCGGAAAGTAGACGAAACAGATATCGAAAAGCTCAAGTACTTGCAAGCAGTAGTCAAAGAGCTCTTACGTAGGCACCCACCGACGTACTTTTCGCTCACACACGCAGCTACCGAGGAGGCAGCAACATTGGGGGGATACGACATCCCAACGGATGCGAACCTGGAGATTTACCTGCCTGGAATCTGCGACGATCCGGAAATATGGTCCGACCCAGAAAAGTTCGACCCCGATAGATTCTACTCAGGGAAAGAGGATGCTGATATAACGGGGGTGAAAGGGGTGAAGATGATGCCGTTTGGAGTAGGGAGGAGGATTTGCCCTGGTTTAGGGATGGCGACGGTGCATGTTCACCTGATGTTAGCGAGGATGGTTCAGGAATTTGAATGGAGTGCATATCCAGCTAACAGCAAGGTGGATTTAAGTGGGAAATTGGAGTTCACTGTGGTAATGAAGAATGCCTTGAAGGCAACCATCAAGCCAAGGGATTCAGAGTGATATATATATATAGATATATATTCATATATTCATATATTTGGAGTTGAGATTTAGAGAAATAATTACCTCTTGGACTTGGTATTTGGTAATGTTAAGCATATAGTTTTGGTTTCTCTTTCTAGTTTCCTGGCTGTTCTCATTTCTTCAGTTTCTTGTGCTGTTAGGAGATATCCCAGGTTTAATCTAAAACAAATATTCCATTTTCAAAATCATCCTTTGCTTTTAATGTTTATAAAACGAATGAATGAAAATATGGGAATATTATTATTTTCTGGATTTTGATTGATCCAGCTCAAGCATGTGCTTACACAAATTTAACTATATTTTACATCCTACAATATTGGTCTGAGATTGATACTCAAGATTTTTTTTAGATTGATATCTGAATTTTTTCATTCATTATATTGATATTTTCTTTTAACATTGTTACTTTTTTGATGATGTGATAGCGATAATCAATCGTACAACCACATGTGTGGCGAAATTTTTTTCTTTTTTAAAACGACGAGTTTCGAAAATTATTTTAATGTTAGGAAAATAGAGTCGTCACTAATCTTTTATTTGGTGTGATTGGATCATCATAAATTGTTTTTAAAAAACCGTTTTGAAAATATTTAGGTCTTCGAAATCCAAAAAAATAGGTTCGGGAGTCGGTTATGTATGAGGAAGGATTAGCACCTTCATACGCCCAAAATTGGTACCGTATTGATTATTTTCGGGTCTTTGTTTGTAAAATTTTGAAAGCTCGAATAAAGTTTAAAATACGATCCTTGAATACATGAGTTAAGTTTAAAAGAAATCGAGTTTGTTTGAAAGTCTCGTTATTTCAAAGTGATCGAGGAAGAAAGTTACGTCCAATGATAAAAATATTAGTTTGTTGTTTTCTATAATAATTTCTTGAGATAATATGACGATAAAAATATTTAAAGAAATGTAAGACAAATTTAAATAGTTATCCTCAATCATGTATATAATTATTGGAAAATTATTTCATACATCATTTAGGGAGTATTTTAGACTTTATAAGTGAGTTGATGGTTTAACAAGTGTATTATAAAGTATCGTAAAAAATAAAAAAATTATATAATATTAAGGGGAGTTCGGTCTCAGATCCTCAACGGAAAGTATTATGCCACTAATAGATTTTGTTTTCCTTAGAAAGTGCATCAATTGATGTAGATACAACCTACAAATTACGAAAAATCCGTACCACCAAATTTTTTGGAGCACATAACTTGTCTTAGGTCGTCTAATGAAGTCTACGAAAGTTCTTGAACCCCACCACAAATCAAGCCTCGTCTTAACCGTGATAAACTGTAAAAATTTCAATCAATTCGATCGTAGGCCTTACCAATGTCAATTTTCAAACCAACCTCCCTCATATGCCTTCTCCCCTCATTTCTCATATGATGCATCAGCTTAAAAGCAATCAAAACATCGTCAGTAATAAGGCAGCTAATAACAAATGTTGAATGCAATGGTGAAATACAATTAGCAAGAACCTTTGCAATAATCTTATATATAAGACATTACGAAGAGCTATGGGCTACAAATCCTTCAAGCACTACAAGTGAGGAACTCCCTGATCTCTAGCCAAGAGCAACACTGTTCATAAATATCCCCCCATCAGGACCATGTGCTTTGTCAGGATGCATCGCCCTAATCGCATCTTTTAAATACCACAGCTTTAATATGCGCCATCAAGGATGCATTCTGAGACTCGTCCACAGAAGGCGGAAAGTGGAACAAGCAGAGAAATCGAGACTAGAGGTCGCTGTAAAGAGCCAAAAACAATATCACACATCCCCTCTTCACCAACACGGGCTTGTCAGTGCCTTCTAGAAGGAAAAAAATATAATTATTACGACGTCGTTTCAACGCTTGCAACATTAAAGTACTTAATGTTGTTGGCTTCACCATGTCTCATCCAAAGTATCTTAAACCGCTACATCCAATACATAGCTTGTTGAGCTAAGAGTAAATGTGTTTATGGATCGGGCCGGTCGGATTTAGGTTAAATCAAAGCATAATATTAATATATTTTTTATTTGTTTAAGTCCGATTCTGTTCAAAGTATAGATTTAAAATTTTGTCCAGATCCGTTCATATTTATAAAAAGTTAACCCAAACTCATGTTAAACTCGCCTATGCTATTATTAATTTTTTTTAAAAATATTTATATTATATTATTTTAATATTTAATAATTTTATATAACTTTTGTTTATTAAATTTTTTATGCAGTCATTTTATCATTATTTTAATATTTACATTATAGTAGTATTATATATTTAATATAAGTTTATTTTTTAATGTGTTCTAAATTACATAATATATAAAAATAATATACTATAAAGTATTATAAACTTAGAAATGAGTTAGGCTTAGGCCTTAAAGGTTCAACCCCGAACTCGACCCATATTTTAAATGGATCTAATTTTTTTTTCCAAACCTATTTTTCGAATCTAGTATTTTTGCCTAAATTTTTCCAAATTTTACGTAAGTCTTCAAGCCTGGATTAATAACTCGACCTATAAACAGATTTAGCTAAGACACACATGATTAATTGAATAAATTATTTATATCGTTTACATATTAATTTTTGTTATATAATTGTAAATTTTTTTTAATTATTTTAACTAAATAAAAAAGGTAAAAGCCTTAAAAAAACGACTTCATCATGCCACAGTCCAAGTATCCATTATGCTGCCCACATGTGACCAATCTAACCAAATTATTTATTTTAAAACTTTATAATTAAAGGTGATTTTTGGTAAACTCAGGTAGAGTTTTCTATTGATTGGGTTAAGTCACATTCGAGCCAAATTT
Organism: Kokia cookei; assembly: GCA_039519145.1. Lineage (NCBI taxonomy): Eukaryota > Viridiplantae > Streptophyta > Magnoliopsida > Malvales > Malvaceae > Kokia > Kokia cookei. The sequence goes on along the minus strand of CM076907.1, from coordinate 5,495,288 downwards.
TAATAAAATTTTATGTTTAATTTGACATAAAAAATGAGTTTAAAATTTTTTAAAGCTGATTCGAATGTAAATCTAAAATTTAAGTTTAGTTCGGTCCGCATTAAAATTTTTTATTTTATTTTTATATCAAAAACATTGAAAGCATTAAAATAAATGTTTTTCAACAAATTAAAAATAATTTAATAAACATTTATATTTAAATAACACTAACATAACTGTAATTTAACTAGACCTGATCATGGGTCGGGCCACTCGACCCGACCCGAAGGCACGCCCGAAAAATAGGAGGGTTTGGATAAAAATATAAATCCGAAAAATGAGCGTAGACAAAAAAATGAGGCCCATTTTCTAAATGGATTGGGCCTCAGGTAAGATTTTTGGCCTGGGCCCGACCCGACTCAACCCGAATAAATTATCCATTTTTAATAAAAAAATTATATTACTGTTTTGGTGATTTTTTTTACTGTTTTGACTACTTTTTTTTTGCTATTTTGATGTTGTTTTTTACTGTTTTGGTGCTTTTTTGGTGCTTTCTTTTTACTGTTTTGGTGCTGTTTTTGCTGTTATTTTTATTGCTATTTTTATTGTTATTTTTGCTATTATTTTTGTTGTTGTTTTTGTTGCTATTTTTGTTGTTTTTGTGGTTGTTTTGCTGTTACTTTTGCTGTTGTTTTGATTGTTATTTTGGTTGTTTAAATGTTATTTTTATGCGTTTTTACTATTATTTCGTTGTCTTTTTTTAATATTATTTGAATTTTGTAGAACTTAGTTTTATTATTAATTTTTCTACTACTTTATTTGCAACTATCTTAATATAAAAAAATTTTAATGTATTTTAAATTTGTTTATTTTTTTAATGTTTGTTTTAATATTTTTAAGTGTATTTGATATATTATATATTTTTTAAATTTGTTGTATATAATAAAATAATCTAAAAAAATTAATATGGACAAAATTGAGTTGGGCTCGGGCTTGACTTCTATAATTCGGGTCAGACTTGGACAAAATTTTAGGCACATTTTCGGGTCGGGCCAAGCCCAAGCCTAGCAATTGGGCCTAAAATTTTGTTGAAGCTCGGCCCAACTCGATCCACGACCAGCTCTAAACTTAACAAGCAAATGCTTCTAAAGTAGTAGCAAAATTAACAATAAAACAAGAGTTATACAATATCCAAATAATAACAATAAAATAGTAGCAACATAATAGTAAAATGATAGCAAAACAGTGGAAAAACAACAACAAAACAATTTTATTTGTTTTTGCAAATTCGAGCTGAGCCAAACTTAAACATCAAATCCACGCTTCAATCAAAGCACTAAAATCATATTCATTAAAATTTCAAATAACACTAAGAGTAAAACCACTAAAAGACTAAACCATTGAACCCCATGTCTTGACTTGATGCTCAAAGGTGTTCACCATCCTAGGTGTAATCTGGATTCAAGTCGCGCTAGTCTTTATTTGTAATTCACTAAAAAAAAAAGAGACTAAACCATTAAATTTACACATCATACAAAACATTTAAGTAATTATGTGTCAAATATCAAAGTATTTAAAGAAAAATCACATATGAATCTCATGTGTTGACCTGATTGTCAAGATGTTCATGGCCCTAAGTGTGACTTGAGTTTGAGTTGTGCTAGTCGCGTTATTGTTAGAGTTTTGCCCTCCTCTTATAATTCACATATTTTATTATTTCTTCTTTATTTCCAAAAAAAAAAAAAAAATCATCTCAAAGCATTGTTGGGAAAAATGGTTTTTTGAAAGCTCTAAGATATATTCTCGATTGGTAAAGTTAAAGATTTGAATCATAAAATTATGGTTTTATATTCTATCCCATGAGGCTTTTACAACGATAAATCATATGCTCAAAATAATTGAGTGGTGAATGAGAAATTGATACTCAAAGTAAGTCACTTTTAAATTATGTTAAGGAAAATGGAAAGCTCATATCCCAACATTAATTAGATATCAAGTGTGGAATATGTTTATATATATGAACTAACTTGATGGTTATTAAATGATTAATCTAAAGCTCTCCCTTGTACATAGGCGTGCAAATCCAAACTTACAAGGGTTGAGGGTGCACTCGCACTAAGTGGGGCAGTGCGAAATGTTTGGATCCATCTAGACCTATAAATATTTTAGTCCAATATGTAATTTTCTCAATAGAACTTGTCTATTCAAATTTTATTTTGAAATTAAAAGGAAAAATATTAAATTGAGTTAATGGCTCACTCAGTAAAAAATTTCCAAAAAATTTCTTGATTTTGAATTTTTTTTCATTAAAATTGAAATAATCCATAGGAAAAAAAGACACTGATTTTTCTCTATCTTCTTTCAAATATTTTGAACCTATTTTCGGTGATAGAAAAAGGCTAGGTTATAGTTCGTTGATCACTATAGTCGTGCAACTGTCATGCTCATCTCGTTGTTGTATCTTGGGAGACAATCGATCAACGTTTTTCCAACACCAAAAGAGTGGCCGAATATGTCTTAAGAAAATTATGAAAACAAGTCCCAACTACCAATCGAATTTCTGCCTACTTACGAGTTAAGAATACAAAATTTAAATTTTCTGCTTTGTTTCAATTTCTGTTTTTCAGATTTAATTTGATATTGTGATTTAAATCAATACGTTACATTACTATTCATTTCGCTAACATATGTGCAACAAACATTCTATTGCCTCGTTTTAAAACTTCAGATCAGATTTGTTTATCCTTACAAAGCATTAAAGTATTTGCAACTGATGGCAATAGTAGACGGTACGCAACAACAACAGAGTAGCAAAGGCGATACGGCACAAAGCAAGACAAACAACACAAAATAGAGATGAAGAGAGGCAGCAGGGCAAACGGCACAAAGACCAAGCAAAGAAAGAGCCAAGGTTACTCGATGGTGATAGCACTTTGGGCTACTTTTGTTTTTATTTTTTTAAATTCTTTTATTTGTTTTATTAGCTGGGTTTGGGATCAAAATAACGTTTCGGATCGATTTTGGGATGGAAAAAAGTGTTCTTTTCCTGATTTGGGTCAGATTTGGCCCAAAAATACAAAATCCTATTGAACTGATTTTTTTATCGATTGGCGGTTTGCAGTTTAATCGTGGTTCATATCAATTCACAGGTTAATTAAGTCTTTACTTTATTCCAGACCTATGTACTGACTGGTTTTTTATCCAATCAGCCTCGACAACATTGCAAACATGGTAAGTTACAATAGCCTGTCAGATATTCATTAAGTTGCAAGTAATGCTACATCTTACTCTTATAACTGACACTAACAATCTTTCCTTTGGCATTTTTGAAAAAAGAAATAAAACCACACATCAAGTAAGTAATGTAATTCAACCAATATCATTTTGACACTCCCCTTAATCCAATCATCCTACCATGAACCAACTAATAATCTTCACTTTTTATTTCTTTGTTAGTGAGTTTTTTTTTTTTTTTTTTTTTTTTCAAATAAAGAATAAGTATGAACAAGATATGAATGAAAAGTTCAAACTTTACGAACAGCAATTAGCCAAAAAAATAAACTTCATACAAATATGAATAGATAGATGGCTGATATGATTGAATTAATGCACCGAATGATGGGATCCTTGAACCAAAGCCAACAAGGAGAAACTCAAAATTCTCATCCTAATCAAAATGATTGTGACGTTACTCAAAGGAGGAGGAGGGTTGATCACAAGATGGACTAGGATGGTGGTCCAAATGCAGCCACAAGAAGAGACGGTGATGTTAGCTCCATCAAATTAAAGTTTCCTCCATTCCAAGGCAAGAGCGACCCCAATGCCTGCATCGAATGGGAGAGTCAGGTCGATTCAGTGTTCGATTTCTACAACTACACCGAAGAGAAGAAACTGAAGATTTCTACGAATCTTTTATGATGAGCGGCATGGTAGGGAGCATTCAATTGATACGTAGGAAGAGTGGAAGAGACTATTGAGGGGGTGCCATGTTGTTCTTGATAATAATATTGAGCAAATATTATTGACACAGGTTGTGCATTTGATTTGATTAGTTCCAAACTACTATGGGAATGGTTAAATTGAGAAAATTTAATATATTTTTTTTCTATATTATTGTATGGATATTGAATTTGTTAAACTCAAATATAGTTTGGTGTGAAAGCTTTGTTTTTTTGTTTTGTTTTTTTTAAATTCAGTTTGTTCATTTGTCCGGGCTGTATTTTATTAAAAATAAAGCATGAAAATGAAGCCATAATAAATAAAGAAACAAATAAAAGGGTAGGAAATCCAGTGACCTGGAGTTCATCCTTGATAAAATATTCTGACCTTGAGATGGAATAAAAGGCATAAGTCAACTCCAGAACCAACATGGTAAACATATTTCACATTCTGACCTTTGAATTTTGGGTCTAAAATTTCCCCACCATTACTCGCATCTTGCCATTTCACATTATATATATCTTTTTCAATCTTCATCTCAAAAGATTCTCGACCCTCTTCACTCGTCAAGTTATAATATGCTATATACTTGTTTAATAGCAATATAATTAAAAAATATATAATAAATTTAGATTTAATCGATTGAATCTTAATTCGATTTAAATTTGAATGCACTGAAATATATTGTTTTTTTTTTTCGGAAAAAAATACACATAACCAAATATTTATAATGAAATCATTTAAAAAAAGGATCCAATAAAATAATTTCAATGTAGAACTCGTTTTAAAAAATAAAATATAAAAAATTAAATGGGTATATTTTAACCTCAAGTCAATTTTATCTTTTTTCCTAGATACTTGTGTAGTGCATTTAAAGATGTGTATATATATATATATATATATATATATCGTGATAAAGAAGTCAAATCATGGTGAGTAGATGGAAGTGATGTAAGTCAAATCGGTATGAGTGCTTGGTTTTTAGGGTAATGAAGATGACATTACAATTCACAATGTGCAACTGCAGAAGGATCAGAATCTAATCTGCTTTGTTCAAACAGGGGGACACTATACAACATTCAAGTTGCCGTTTTTTGCAAAATTGCAATCTAATCCTATTCTATTCTATTCTCTTTTATCATCTAAATTCCTCCATTAGAATAAAGAAAATATATTGAGCCCAAATCAAAGTAAGTTGGTTTTAAACTTTTTGACTAGGGTCTTCTTCACTTTGTTTTGATTCTTTAAGGATTTCAACATTCTTTTCACTCAAACACCCTTCTATTTCAGCATCAAAACTAGCATGAATACTGTACAACACATATACCAGCACCGCCAAAGCCGAAAAGAACCCGAACCGGACGTATGACGGTCCGTCTAGAGACCCCAACAAGAAAACATTCAAGAAGATGGACAAGGAGGGTAGCCAAGGCATGAAAGGGACACCCCCAAATGCAGGTTTCCTTGCTTGTGGTACCATACAATGGAAAACCTGCAATACGGAAATGGCAATCACAACACAAGCACCAAGCAAGAAGGGTTTCGGCTTGCCTGGAGGTGTAAAATGCCACAAGAGGGTGAAAATGGTGGATGTGAGGGAGAATAAGCATAGGAAGGATAAGGTAGGCCATGGCTTTGTTGTCCCAACCATAAAATATCGCCTGTAGATGACAGCATTTGATACCATGTAGAACACAAAGAGAGTGCCGATGGAGACTAGGTTGAGGAGGATGTTTAGATCAGTGAAAAGGGCAATTGCAGCTGTGAAAATTCCTGGAAATGGAAAAGGGAATTAGTAACAGAGTGAGCAACTTTTTCAGATAATGATACACTAGTGGATATGAAGTGCTTAGAAACAGTGGGCAGGGCAGTAACCTTATCACTTGAGATTTTTTTTTTTGAACTTTTGGGGAAGAAGGGTCACTTTCAAAGATGGGTCAAATAGCAGGAGCATTATCTTCCAGAATTAAAATGGATGGACCAATGATAAAATAAGGGCAGGATTCTCCACACCCACAGTATAAATCTTAAAAATTGCTTTCAAAACAGATATGTAGTGAAAGGCGGTGCAGATCTTATCAGTCAATAATGCATGTCATGGTTTTGCCGGCCACATGTCTCACCTTTGCCACCTGATTCTTAGTTTGCAATGCATTTAATTTTTTTATTTTTATTATAGTATTTAATTATTATTATTTGTACATTAATCACAGAAAAACGTATTAAAGACCGATAGTAATTATCATTTTGGTAGAGGTTTAAGAATCGGAAGTGAAGTGCTTTAAAAGGAAGGATATAAAAAAGGGATAAGATCGAGGAATAGGGTAGGACACTTGGGCTGCTAGTGGACAAATATAAATAATGAAGAATCACATGACATCAGCCTGAACCGAAACGGTTCAAGTGGGGCACCCGCTTCTCAACTGCCAACCCACCAAAATGAACCCTCATTTAAATTTAAAATAATTGGAATTCGAAATAAATTTTATAAAAGAAAGAAAAGCCGTACCAAGAAAAGCGGAGGCGTTCACAGGAGTCGATGTTCTGGGGTGGACCCTAGCGAACCAGGCCGGGACCACGTTGGACCGTCCGATGACGCACATGTACCGAGCCTGTCCCAGCATCGCCACCAACAGCGACGTCAATATCCCGAAGCTGGCCCCCAACCCTATTAACCTCGCCACCCATTCCGATCTCCCACTGAACGCCGCTGAAAACGGCGCCTCCACGTCGATCTGCCTCCACAATTCAACCCCCATCAAACAAATTGAAATGAGTAGTTATGATTAGCATTTATTTTAGTTATTGTTGTTGCTGTTGTTATTATTATTACCATGTCGTAAGGGAGTAACATGGACATGGAAGCGGCCATGAGGCAGTAAAGAATGGTGACGATGATGACGGAGCCTGAAACCCCGATTGGGATATCTTTAACGGGATCACGAACTTCCTCGGCCAAGGTTGATACGGCGTCGTATCCTATGTAACTCAAGTATACCATGGCTGCCCCATTGAAGACACCGGAGGCACCGTAGGGGAAGAAACCGGACGGATGCTGGGGATTCCCTGGGTGTGTGAAATTGTTCCGATCTCCTTTCCAGAACCCCATTAATATTACGAAAGCTATGAAGAGGATGTGTAATGTGGTGAGTATCATGTTGACGACTGAGCTTTCTCTCGTGCTGTAACAGATGATGAGTGTGAGGATGAGTACGATGGCCGGAGCTACCAGGTCGATTTCATTGAACCCATTTGGGAGGAATGGAAGTATGAACCTCCATTTCGTGGTGGAGATACCCATTGCGGCGCCCATATAGGAGGTCAACCCCCTGGCAACGGCGGCGTTTGACATGACATATTCGGTTATTAGGTTGGCTCCCGTCAAGAATGCGGCGAACTCCCCAAAGCTGATTCGAAGGTAGCTGAAAGCACCGCCGGCGACGGGCATATGGACGGCGAATTCTGTGTAGCAGAAGGCGGAGAGGAGGGCGCAGAGGCCAGCAATGGCGTAAGAGACAACGATGGCAGGGCCAGCGTAGAGCCGGCTAGCTCTGCCAGTGGTGACAAACACACCGGCTCCGACCATGCCTCCGATTCCCAGCCCAACCAAATCAAACCAACGGAGGGTCCGTTGCATGTCGGAGCCGGAACGGGCCTTGACCCGACTCAGTTCTTCATATGAGGAAGAAACAGAGGGGGCACGGCGAGCGAAGCGACGTGGGGTTTGGGCCAAGGCTTGTAGGTAAGATTGGAGGGTAGAGAAAGAGGAAGAGTGGGTTTCCATCAGAAATAGGGAAGAAGATGGTGATAGGTATTAAGGGGGGGGGGGGGGGGATGGAGAGTTATGGCTCCATTGATGATTTTATAATGGAGATTGAAGGGGAAGAGAAGCCACCTTTTGAGTATCTTTCCTTTTTCATCTGGGGTTTGGATACACAAAAAAGAAAGGATTTTGAGTAGCAGATGCCGCGACACGCATCAATACATTAGCTAATTCCTGAGTACTATTAAATATTTTTTACTTATTTATTATATTAAAATTAATATCATCAAAGGTTGACAGAATAATCAAACAATAATATATGTCATGTCATCATCTATTGACATATAAAGATCAGTTTTTAATAGTAAAAATAGATAAAAATTTTAATAAAAAAATTAATTTATTATTTGATTTAACATATAAGGATTAATTTATTTATTTTTTAAATATATGAGTCAAAATATAAGTTGACTTCTAATATAAGTACCTCCATAATTTTTTACCTAAAATTAACATTTATATGATTAATTATATTAGATATCCTCAAACTATTATTTAGATTTTAAATTAATTATTAAATTTTAAATGTTTTAATTGAATCTTAAAATTATCAATATTATAACAATCAAATCCGTCGTACCATCTCACTAGTGTTGCAAAGTATATTTAAAGCAGATAAGTTAAACTGCAAGCACGTAAACTTTAACATGAACAACTTGTATATGATGTGATTTTAATTTTAATAGTCTTTTTATAAATATAAAAAAACCCTTAAATTCTTAAATTTTATAAATATATATATATACATTATTATAATTTAACCAAAGTTTTTATAGATTATATTTAAATCGAAAATTTTAATTCATTTTAAAAAAATTGCTATAAAAGAATCCAATAAGTGGTTCTAATGAAAAAGATAATGTTATTCATATTAAAGTTTTGAGTTCGAGCACCTGTATGTAAAATGTGTGTATTTTATTAAAAAGTAAAAAAATATGAACAGATACTACTGTATAATCACTTTAATATATTAAAAAAATTACTATAAAACAATTACTTAAAAAAGCTGTCACTAGTTCAAAAAAAGTTTTTTTTTTTACATTTTTTTATTTCACCTTTTATTGGTACTTGTTACAAAAAGGTGTTGTTTATAGTATAATTAAATTGAAGGGTAAACTCTTAAATTAGTCACTTTTGTTTATCTCATGTTACATTTTAGTCACTTATGTTTGAAATATTACGTTTTAATCACTTAATTTATCGTGTTGTAACATTTTAGACACTGAGCCGTTAATTGTTGTTAACAGTATAACGATAAGCTAACGTAGCACATTAAATCATCATTTCAAATGAATATGTTGAATTATACAATTGCTCCCTATATTTTTTCGTTTTGAGTTTTTCCATTCGGTTCGAGATTCGAATCCGGTAACGGTTTCGATCCCATGAGCCTTGCAACTATGCTTGGTGACCATCGTTGTTTCGTTATCAAGTTCGAATCCCGAACCGAATGGAAAAGCTCAAAATGAAAAATAAATATAGTGACAAATTATATAATTTAACCTAAAATTTTCGTTTGAAATGATGATTTAACGTGCCACATCAACTTATCGTTACACCATTAATGACAATTAACAATTCAGTGACTAAAATATTACAACAAGATAATGTAAGTGACTAAAACGTAACATTTTAAACGTCAGTGACTAAAATGTAACCAGAAGCAAACAAAAGTGACTGATTTGATAATTTACCCTAAATTGAATTGCTTTTGATTAATTTAATTGTAAAAATTAAAATTCATTTCTTAAAAATTAACAAATATTATTATGGGTTGTATTCTATTTTTATATAAAATTTATAAAAATAATTTAAACTCAAAACTAATAAAAAAAAACCACACAATAGAACTTGAGCTTACTACACTAAAATACTCAAGCCTTCAAAATTATAATCTTAATTGAAGTTTCATTCAATTTTTATATAATTTTTATCTGTATTGCAAATATATAATAATCTAATGAAAGAAAAAAAAATTTGTTTGGATTACACATGTATTTAGAGAAGATAACCAGGTAATCGATGATTTGGCATCAAGGATAAATCTATTTGCATGCAATCGTCGAATGAAATTTTTAAACTATTACACAATAATTATTCTGGAATAATTTTAGCTTCGCCTAACTTAGCTATGACTTTCATCCTTCTTCTTGTATCAAAAAATATATATATATAAACCAATAAATGATTAGATAAAATGATAAGTAGATTTTTTTATCAAAATAATTAAATTAAATTCAAAATTTTGAATCATCATTATTTGAAATATTTTATTTAGAATATCACCCGATTCGAATAAAATTATTTTTACACAATTAAATAGATGAAAAAAGTTATAATTATATAATAAAAAATATATTAAATGATAAATGATGTGATGTAGAAACTTATCGGTTACTAGATATAAAGGGCATTTCTGGCGAGCGTTACACTTCTGCGATTACTTTAAGCTTTGACGTCAAACACCAGGTGTTTGCATCCCACACCTCATCTCTAAGCGCGTGTCCTACCTTCCTCCTTTCAAATTGGCTTTTTATGCTTTTCAACAAAATACCGCCTTTTCTTCTCCTTTCCTTTCCTTTTACTTTAAAAGGGGGTATACGTATGTATGAATTTTATCACGCCATTGATAATTTAGTGGATTTAAAAAAAAAATTATGTTTATCGATTGAGTCTTTATTTAATTAGTATTAATATTATTGTTAGAGTAAGAATATATGGATTCGAGTGTGGTAAAATATATTATCCTCCTATTTAAGGATTGAAATTAGGGATGAGAATTTGATCGAATCAAGTAAAAAAAATTCGAATTAATCGAGTTGACGAATCTTATTTTAGCAACCGAACTCAATTTGAATTCTTTTCTAATCGAATCGAGTCAAATTGAGTTGAGTTAATGAATCCTATTATTTATACTCAATGTTACGTTTACATGGACCGATTCTTTAACTAGTAGACGAAGTACAAGATTATTTAACTGCATAAATAATGTAATGGTTTTGCCTTTTGTCTTAATTAGTAAACATTTATCAAAACAACATAGTTTTACCTTTTAACTTAATGGTTTTGACTTTTAACTTTAGAAAAGATAAACATTTATCAAAATGACGTAGATTTACCTTTTCTAATTCAGATTTTCGGATAACTCGAATTGTGTAATTCATATTCGAATTAAACCAAAAATAATAATTTTTTATTCGAATCGACTTGAATAACTTGATTAACTCAAATAACTTGAACTATTTAATTCAAAATTTGAATTATTTTTTGAATCAAATTTTGTTCACCCTTAATTGGAATAGGTTTATAGGCAATTCTAGGCATTAGATAAAAAAAAGTAGATATGATCAGATAATAAGATTAATGTTAAAAAAATTATATTTGTGAGATTGAGTATGATTTTATATTTATACTATATATAAAAATTTATTTTAATAAAGTAATAAATATTATTTAAAAATATTTTCGTTTTTTATATAAAATTCAGAAAAATATATATTTATGGCAAGATTTAAATACAAGACATCAAACATGCGCTCTCTTAATTTTACTATTTCAATTAAAATAATATTTATTTATTTTATGTCAATTCTCAATAAATATATTATATGATTATTTTCTTCTAGATCATAAGTGTAGCATGATTTAGTATTATACATTAACTAGAAATCATGCCTTAAAAAAACATATCTAATTGTATTATTATTATTATTATTATTATTATGTAGTTGATTGCATTAAACATAAACCCACAGTAAAAAGAATGTATAAAGATATATGGGTGCTTTAGTATGCTAAGAATGAAGCTCGGAAAGAAGAGAGAGAGAGGGGGGGAGGTGGAGAAATTGATTGATGTTGGAGGGTATGGTATGGAGAGTTATGGGAATCCATTGGATTTAGATTTGGATTTGATTGAGCAGAGAGTGAGAGAAAAGAGAAAGGAAGATCAGAGCCAGTTTTTGGAGTGTATCTTTCTTTTTCCTTATCCTTTTCTGGTTTTGGATTGAATAAGATGGGTGGCGAGACAAACTGAGGTAAAACTTAACATTCACATGCACTGCACACTCATCACTCAACCACACCTCACTCACTTTTCTTCTCTTACTTGCCTTACAAGTACCTACATTTCTTTTCTTCTCTTTTCATTGCCCCTCAATATCATATGCACATATAAATAATACTACATTTATGGAACACAAGTTCTAATATTAAAGATGATATTATTAGAAAAAAGTAATCACGAATCTTAAATATGTACCATAAAATAGATATGAAATATACAAAAAAAAAAACACTAAATTTTTGACACAACTATAATGTGGATGAAAAAAAATTGTAATAATTATATTTTTTAAATCAAATACAAATCAAAGGAAACTTTAGTTGCAATAATCAAGTTAATTTCTGTTTAAATCTCATTAGTCATCATGTGTAATTTTTTATTAATTTATAAAATAATCCAATTTATTTTATAAATGAATGGTCTTTTTGATACTTCTCTTTTAAAATTTTTTGGTATGTTAAAATAATTCCTTATATACATATTTATAATTTATTTTTAATAAAATATATTACAAATTTTAAAACTATTAATTAAGTTAAATAATTTACTTTAATAATTATATTTTGTTCTCTAATGCGAGTATAAAAATAAAAATGACTTAAGACAAGAAAACGTTTAAAATTAATTTTAAATATAAAAAAGATACATCAACACAAGCCAATATTGATGGGAACAAAGCTAAAACTGAAACAGCGAGAAACAAATCCATATTTTGATAGAAATAAAACTTAAATTATTTGAAATCAATTTAAAATCAATATTGTAAGTGCCTACGTGTACAACTGGTACCAAAAATATACAGACGACCACCATAGTTTACCTACTGCCTACATTATCTATGTCCTCTAATTTGGGATTTTTTTTTCAATAGTTGAATCAATTCACCAACAGATCAATTTATTTAAACAATACTTTAAATACTTTACGTTACAAAAATATTATATCAAATACATAATAAAAATATTATATACAATGCTTTGAACACTTTTCTAATATTCTCTGTTTTTAACAAATTAATTTGAAACCAATATGACTGATTTAATAACACCCAATCAGAGAAACTTCGAGTCTGTTTTTTTTTTTTTTTTTTGTGAATTACAAGAGTAAAACAAAATCTCAATAACAACACAACTAATGTAATTAAAACTTAAGTCACATCTGGAATGATAAACACCTTAACCATCAGACCAACACACGGAATTCTCATATATATTTTTAATTCATGCCCAATATCAATATTTCTTTCTTAATAACGAAAATGCTTTTGCTAATTAATGACTGACGGACTTATGTTCAATAAAAATGTCCTAAATTCGTTCTTGAACCATACTTAACCCAAAACCCTTAAAAAAAAAAACAATTGCATGACTGAGGGAAATTGAATCCATTATAGACAAGACGCATTTTTTACAAACAAATATTGAGTCTCTTATTTTCACCTTAGTGTCCTCATTTTCCTTTTTTGATTTACTTTTCTCACAACTCGCAATTTTTTTAGCAATCAAATGATTAACAAATATTTTCAAAAGCAGAACCACCAGACATTCAAGCAAAGGATATACGATATCGGACTACATACCGGAAAAAACAATCATCTCATCGACTTCTCAAGAACGGTGGGATCTAAACTATCGTTTTGGTTCGTTTATATTCTTGCCTTCGAAGAATTCTCCCAACATTCGTTCAAGGTCCTCCGCCGTATACTTGACGTATTTCTGAGGGTTCTTCCCATTCTCAACTAGAGGTCTGCAGCAAAACAATGAGAACAAAAGTTCAAATAGATGATCGTACAGATTTCGAGAAACCAAAGTAAAAACATCGTGTCACTTTCAATTGATTTTAGTATCAAGTACAAAACTTATGCAAGTATGGGAAAATTACCTTCACTTTGATGCAATTTGAAATGCGAGGAAATCCATTACCATCACGTATGGAAACAGAAATAAAAAAATTGACACAATTCTACAGCTACTGGAAAATGACACCATTTGCAAGAACAAGACTCCCAATATTATGCTAAAATGCTATAAAAGCCTTCAACACTATCCAATTGTCATCAATTTCCTTCGGTTTTTACCAAAATAAGCCTTATTGCAAACGGAAAGTAGACTTTTGTTACAGTCCATCCCTGCAGGATTTTTTGGTCTTTGATGATATGTTAGATGTGGAAAAACTGGCATTTACAAACCAAAAATATTTTATTTTTGACATGGCCTAATGACATGAACAATAAATGAAAATTAAATAATTTATTAGATGGAAAAGAACAAAAAATATCTCTTTTCTTTTTTTTCCCTCCTTTTTCTTTCTTCCTTTCGCTTTCCTCCTGATTCTCACTCTTAATCCTTAACCCAGATTTGTCCAACCAGTATCCGACTGGAGCAAACAGCGAATGCAATACCCTAAATCCGAGATTGTAAGGACAAAAGTGGCCTTGAATTGCTCGGACTGACCTAAAAGAAACTGGATTTCCAGCTAGATCCAGCCTATTTCAGTTCGTTTTGACCTGTTTTGAGGCTGTTTTCAAGCCTTACTGACCCTAACTCTGGTGTGATCAGCTTATCTGACCGTATAATGGTCAGAAGAAATGAGGGTCGAGGCATGGGCAAAAAAGGATCTGGAGACAATAAAAAATGAAGAGAGGAAATTTGCAAATCTAGGCCACGTCATCAGGTAAGGTCAAACTTCAATGAGAACAAAAAAATCTACTCGGCACCAGCAGTAACAAAAGCCAGCTTCTTATTTTGGTGAAAATCAAAGAATTAGAGCTGATTTGGGACAGGAAAAACAAAGGAACTTAAAATAAGAAAGTTCAGAGGTTTTTTAATATTTTAGTCTTACGTAAAATAATAGGTTTATGAATAAGTAAAACGTACCCAAAGCGTTTTAGGAATGATCTATAGGCTGGCAACAAAACTTCAGCAACTGCAAGCCTCAGGGACTCCCTCAATTCTGTGTCAGGCACTGTCCATTGAGATTGTCTTTGATGAAGCTCCTCAAATTGCATATTGAATATCTTGAACCTGATCCACAAATAACTTGCACATCAAGGTCAGAGGTATAGGACGAATAAAGATGATGGATTCAGATGCAAAATTTTTAAGGAATTAAATGAAAAGCCAAACAGGGTCAACAAGCCAGTTAAAATTGACCTGTCTTTAATCAATGCTCTGGAAACTCCACTGCTATTGCCTCCATCACCTACTGAACTACCACCTCCAGATGAGGTTAATCCTTGTATAGATAGGCACTGCAGGATCTACAGTAAAAAAAAAGCCATTTAGAAAAAGTTGGTTAATGTGTTAAATATCAGGAAATTACTAATCTGAAAGTATCGTACAACTGACAAGCTATTTCCAAATGTATACGAGCCAATAGGCATGTCACGGATGGAGAAAATCATCTCATTGGAGCTACTACCATAATTTTTTTGTCAAAGACCCATGGTAATGAATGTAGTTGGCTAACTATTGACTACAAAGAAGCTTAATTCTTACAATTTGTACTTAATAATTAATATTTCATCTTTAAGCTTAAAAAATTTCCAGTGTTTTAGGCTTTTAGCATGGCAGTAAATGGTTAGACATTACATGTTGCTGTATGCACTACATTACCAGTGCTAGACATTTAATAGTTAGACACACACACAAAAAAAAAGACTAGTCACACTTGCACGAGCACAGATTAAATATTTTACTAGCTTGAAGCCTATAAGAGGGTTGTAATAATCCCTTTGAGATAATGGCTGATTGTCAAGCCTACATTTACAACATGAATCTTCCTACAATTTTGTTGACACCAATTCAGATTCTGATTTTCTTGATTGTGGGACTATATAGCTGGGCTTTTTCCAAGTTCCTACATGGAGAATTTATGGTCCTTACTTTCTAATTTAGTTATAACTTATAATATATGGTTTAATTTAGTCTATATCATTATTTGAGCATTAAGATACTAAAGAAGTCCTCATAAGCATTCCTTGTGCTAAAGGAGTATTATGAAATATGTGCAGATATTTTAGTTAGGAGTTCTGAAAATGATGATAGTCACCAGACAGGTCAAGAACTATCAGATATTTTAAAATAAAAGACGCACCTTCACTTGTGCCAAATACCTATTGCCTTTTAGATATGGATGAAACATACATTAAAACTCAATATAACCTTTTAAATATAGATTAGAACCATGTAAAGGAAAAAAAAACTACTTTAAACTATTAGATGCATGACAAGTAATAAGAACCCATGTTTCCCACAAGGACATCATGAGCATTAGGCAAAAAGATGACAGCAGAAGATGTATCAAACGATGGCCAAATAGGTGGCACTTTCACTCCTGTGCAAGGATGCAGAATGCAGACGTTTGTTCCATAAGAACCAGTTCAGAGACAAGCGAAAGCACTTAAAATGATGAAATTGTAAATATCTTTCACGCACAACAGTACAAAAATAGTAGCTTATCATAAGTCTATTAGATAAATGAGCGATTTATTTTTTTGAATGACTTGGTAAGAACATCAATGAGAAGAACAATGCCAAATTTGTCCTGTTTTACATTATGTCAATTAGACCATCAGAAAACTACCTTTTGCCAAGCATTCCTTTTATATTGATTTGCATGCTGTTGCACAATCCTCCTGTGTCTTTGAACCCAATCATCCCCTAACAGGTCTTTGGCTTCAGACCTAAACAAGAAATCAGAAACTATCAATAAATACATGTAAGACGAACAAGCAACTTATAAAGTACAAAATTCAGATTTATGACAGACCTGCGCACAGATCTCACCATATAGTGAATGTTATTCATGAGAAATAAGTGAGTCAAAGCAGGATCTCTATACTGCTTAGATTTTCCATCCAAATTTGTTTGAAGGGCCTGCATAATTCTCATTGTTACAGAAGCCAACTGAGATACTGTACCATCACCAGTTTCAAATTCCTGGAAAAGTTGCGTCAGTGTTGATTGGTAGCTGCAGGAATTTAACACGTAATTGTCAAATATCCCGCAATAAGAGCTTCTTCAAATTGGACAGCTAAATTTGCTTCAAGATCAAGACAACACAAAATATCATATAATCATATCATGATTTGATTATGAAAACTGTAGGATGATTAATCCTACTGACATATGCCCAGTCCTTCATTTGCTAAAACAAAAACCAAATATAAATTAGTCTTAAAAACCATAGATCATGCATACTATTTCAATGTAAAGAAACACGCAATTATTATCACATGAATGAGAGCAAGCAAGTAATAACCACATAGATAGACAAAGATTTCAATGAAGAATGATAAAATTAAGCTATTTTTTCCATATATCAGATGGAATATGGCTGATTATGTCCAGCAGTGTGGAATTTCTTTGATTGTATATTTTTTAAGTACTAGCTAATTTGGTGCGAGATCGTTGAGATAGAGCAATAATGTGAATGAGAAGCATGGATTACCACACCACAAAGAGATAGAGCAATAAACTATTAACTACAGAAGGCAGAACTTACTCGAATAAAAACTTTACATAGTTGATCACATAGCTGGTTAAAGGATGGACAGTTCCATCCAGAACAGCAGTTTTTGTCGCATCTTTTTCAACTGCTTCTTCAAAATCACCAAAGGTCTCCTGAGCTGTCTGGGCAAGACGCTTTGTTAAGCCCAATGCAGATTCTCTAATCTCAGTGCATGCTTTACCTTTGAAAGTTGTTTCGATCTGCAAAAGGAACCATCTATTAAGTTCAAGAAAAGTACCAAGCATGGTTTGAGTATGCCCCCACCTTTACAGCAAGGAAATGATGGCTACATGTTAAACCTGATTATCATTTGGCCACTAGATTGTCAACCAAAGTGGAAGACCAGATAAAATCTGATAGAATATGTCATAGATTTTAAAGAGATTAACTAATATTGTTATAAACCTTAAATGTCCAATCCATGAGATCTATGAAATTATGAAGATATCATAACAGAGTTATGAAACAGAATACTTTAAAACCTTAATACCTAATTTCAAAAGAATAAAATACAAAAGTACAACTCTAAAGGTATGTGTTTGGTACATGATGTTGACAAATTTTAACATCACTAAAGAAGCAAAATTAATTAGATTCACATGAATCTGGACATCAGTTTTACTTTATTAACTTTATTTGGAAGTAATGGTCTTCATAGACTGAAATAATTGGTAAATACAAGTAATTTGATGAGTTGATCAAAGAATAAGAGATCTAGTAGAAAGTCATAATCTTATAGTGCAAGCAATTTGTTGTCATAATTTTTACTAAGAAAAATATGTATTAACAGAGATAAATGAGAAATAAAGAACAAAAATGAAACATTTGTCTTTGTTATTCTAGAACTATTCTATAAAATGGAATACTATAGGATGCATGTTTGGCCAAGACGATATAAAAGATAATAAGTAATTGCATTTGACCTATGTAATAATAATTTAGCCAAGTTGGAAATCCTAAAAATTGAAAATTCCAGATCAGCCTAATAAAATGGAACTAAATAAAATGGACACCTCTATTTTATCCATTCCCTCTCATTGACCTCATGAGTTTAGTAATAGTAAGCATACCTCAGAGTGAAGCTCTCTCATTATCTCGTACATGTCTAAAAGTACAAATAACTTTTCTGGTGATCTCTTGCTTCTTGCAATTGCCTCACCAAAACTAAGTAGAACAGAAACACTACTTGCTGTAACTTCAGCAAAACATTGATCACTAAGAGAATCGAAGCCTTCAAACATTTCATCACAAACTTTTCGTTCTCCGGCAAATAGTAGTTTGACCTGTTCCAATATAAGAAGTCATTTGGAAGAACATGTTGATTGAAATTTCTCTATATTCCTAAATGTCACTATGTTACTTACAGCAATACGCATAAAGTGAATCCAATTTCCGATCTTTGCCTCCAAAACCTCCCATTGCATCCTCTGGACATCATCTTTGCCAAGTTTTTCAACTCCCAATTTGCGGAGACTTTCTTCCAGAACCAAAGAACGAGTTTCTCTGAGAAAAGAATAAAAATGTAAGATCAGTTCAAGTAAAACAATAATGACCTCATCAACTAGTGGTTAGGTTGCCACTAGACTCTAGTGATACTGCCTCTGATTGCAGCTGATGCCTTTGTCTTGTCGAAGGCTATTAACCTTCAAGAGGAACACTTTTCAAGGAGCAGCCAATGATTTTATCCTAATGCCACATGGAAGAACAAGATACACTTTAACATGTTATTGATTCAAAGAAGACTAGGGAGTCATTTTTTAAAACTTTATCAATGCTCTCTGATGTTGCCAACATGACTTCCACCACCACAACCACCCCACCCTCTAGCTCACCACTTTTATTTTATTAAAACTCCAAGCAAACAATTATCATTGAAATGACAGTAGCATCATACCAAACCATATAATAATTTAATTATTCAAAAGACATTTTATGGCTTGAAGTCTAAACAATTAAACGAGTAATGAGAATATACGCATAAATAACTGAAAGAAAAAAATGAAAATCTTACTTATATATCTTGAGTAACTGCTGGTTGTGGCCAGCTCGGACCATTTGCTTGGCCAGGTCATGCAGCAATGGCACAATTCGAGGAGGTATAAGAGTGGGAGGAGTATACACAGCAGTTTCCAAGTCAACATTTTGATGCTCAGAGTGGTGATGTGATGGACCCCTGCCACCAGATTCTCCTTGATTTCCAGGTGATCCTGATGACGGACGTAAAGCATTTGGAAGGCCATCAAACAGATGATCAGGCTCAATAGGTTTGCTGAAATTCAATTAAAAGGCCAAAGAAATAAATGGATGGAATAAAACATAAAGAAAATTGCAAGATTGAGTAAACTACAAAAACTAGATCCTTAAAAATTGAAATATCTCATCCTAAAGATAATAAAAAAACACCCATAAAGTAAGTTATTGCTAAATTCCCTGAAAAAACTAAAACTAAATTAGAAAAGAGGAAATCTGGTATCTCCCAGTTAATGCTTGGATCTATTACTAAACTAAAGTATGGGGAGAATCAGCACCTAGGACATAGCTAGCAGTATTAACATTAGCAATTAGTCTATTTGGATCTCAACCTCATAGCTGTTAACCTTATTTTCAATCATATTAACAAATAAGACGATGGCATTTTTTTCTATGTATATTCTGGAAATGAAAACATGATGGAAATGATGCTCCCAAGACACATACATGCTGACACTCACACAATACAAATGCAAGAAAATTTGAGAAAGTAAACCCTAAACATCCACACAATTGCTTAATAAGTTAAAAACCAAAAGCTATCGTCAGGAAGGTATATACTAGTAGTAGGTAAAGGATCTGGCGACAGAAAATTCCAATACACCCCAAGAAGTCATTATCTCATCATGGAGCCTAGATCTTTACAAGGCAATAATTTGCTAAACATACAACTCAGAAGACAAAAACACGAGATCAGAAGCAGATAAGTTATGAACACAAACCTATAAGAATTTAATCGCTGCTTAAACTCATCCTCTAGCTTTGAAATAGCTTTAGCAAGTAAAGTGTTAGAATGGTTAATCACCCCCTCGCTATTCTTAAAGTTCTTGTTGCTGCTAAAAAAGCGAATGTTGCTTCTTAGCTGATCAATTGCTCCCAGATAACCTTCTAGATCCTCATGGGGACCCTTAAGTATTTTAGTCTCCGCCTACCAACGATCAACAGTAAATCATTCAAACTTCCATAATTCATGGATTAGGTTTGGATATACAAAAACGAACATACAGCTAACCAACAGATCTAGAACTACTTTATGTTCTTTTCGGTGAAACAAAATGCAATGAAGCACCAACCTGGCGAGATAGATCAAATTGTGCCAAAATAACTTCCGCAGACTTCAAAGACTTGTCTATATTCTCATGAGCTTTCCTTATAGCATGAGTTCTAATCTGCAAAACGCAAAAAAGAAAACAGCATAGAAAGCATAAGGAAAAGGCAATTGAGTCATCTAGTTTTGTTTGGAAGTGAGATCTTTAGAGGAAGCAGAAAGAGACTTGAGTAGGTCGCATGGCGGTTTCGAGAGCGGAGAGGCGGCTGTCGAAGGAGCCGAGGATGGAGACGACGTTGTCCGTGATGGTTTGACTCTTCTGGAGAGCTTCCCTCATCATTGATGCTCTATCGCTTAGAGAATCCATCCCTGCAACTGCTATTCCCATCTTCGTTTCTCTGTTCTTCTTTTCTTCTGCTTTCTTTTCTCTTTATTCCTCTCTGTCAAATAATTACTGTTAAAGCAATGAGTTTATTTATTCTGAATTTGGCGAGGAAAATGGGTTGACAATTCTAATTTCCTATTTCTTTCTTTCCCTTTCTCTTTTGGCTTTGATTTCGGTCTGACCGGGTCTGTTCAACCGTGAACCGGAAACATACCGGTCCAAAGATATTGGTCAAGTTTGTTATTGGCAAAAAAAAATAATGAATATAGTACAAAAAAAAATAAAAAAAAATTAATGAATAAATAAAATGATTTGGTGTTCAGGTGTAATAGATAAAAGGTCAAAATCTGATGTTAGTCCCTGTATTCTGACAAAATTTAATTTTAGTCCCTATATCTAGAAGACTAAAAATTAAGTCCTCTTACTTTCTAATTTAAAAATCTCAATCCACTCATTAACATTGTTAATAATTTCTGTCAAAATACGCTAACTTGGCATGTTGATTACATTATATGATTATGATTGACAAAAAAATGCTAAATTAACATTTTTTTAATAAAAAAATTACAAATGTTAATAATTGGACTAGAATTTTAATTAAAATGATTGAGGGATTTAATTTTTAACTTTTAAAGTATAAAGAATAAATCTCAAACTCTAGATGAATACAGGGACTAAAAACATATTTTATCCTAAATAAAACGAGTTCATGTTAAAGTGTGTTTGATAAAGTATAGTAAATATTTATTTTTTAAGCTTTTGATAAATATACTAAATTTTTGTTTAATATCAAATTTCTTTTTATTTTGAAAATAAAGAAAATGTTTTCTCTTAGGATGTGCTTCATTATAGGGGTATTCAAATTTTGAGTAAAATTGAATTGACTGATCGAACCAATCTAATTCGATTAATCGGTCAGTTAATCGATCTAATTCGATCGATCTCGTTAAATTTTTTTATGAAATTTTGATTAACGGTTAATTCGGCTCAAAATTGGTAATTAACCGAACTTAATAAATAATATTATATATTATATGTATTAGGCTACAAAAAAATTGGTTTTTTTTTTTAATTTCTATTCAATTAACGATTTAAGGGTTAAAAAGTTCAGTTAATATGGTTAATATTAGTTTAGTTCGCTTAATCATTTTAATACTCCTACTTGATTATGTGGAAAAAGTGTAAGAATGTAAGGGGAGAATGAAAAAGGGGAAAGAAAATAAATTTAAAGTGTGTTTGGTAAGAAAAAAAAGTGAGAGGAAAGAAATAGAAGAGCTGATTTTTTATCTTAATACATAAAAATCAATTATTTCAAATTTAGATGATAAGAGGAGAGAAAATGAGAGTCATGATTATATCAATTCAAAATTATACATTCTTACAATTCATTTTTCAACTAAATCAAGAAATAGACAAAAAGAAAATTAATTTTTTTTTCGAATTTTCCATATTTCCTACCATGCATACCCATATAAATAAAATTTGTGTTTTCCATTTTTCCAGCGAAGCAACAGCCAACTCTAAAATGATATTGAACTTCGCCATCGTTGTTGGTACATGTAAATCTGACATCCCTCAAACATTCTCCTATCCAACCATCTAGCACTAAGAATTTAAATTATGTCATTTCAAATAACTCGGTCTTCTGGGTATTAAAAAATCACAAAAAATAATATTAAAAATCTTAAAATATTTCCAAAAAAATGAAAATACTTGTCTTGGAGAGTTTATCATATTGACAACATAGTTGGTAATATGTTCAACCATTTTACCTCATAAAAAAAGTAAAGAAATAACAAGATTTGAGATTGGGTGATGAGGAAGGATGAAGGGGTGGATTATTATTTCCTTGCCTTTCTCTCAATTGGCTGTAAACATGCACAATAAGAACTGTAAACGTAACAGGAATAGTAGGATCTCTTATTAAAACAGAAGTAGCATTCATAAATCCATATAAAGATGACATAGTAGAGGGAATCCTTGTTAACAGGAACAGGAAGACTGTGTTCTCTCCTCAATTCTGCGATCGTTTTCATTCCTTGCCAGGTCTTCTGACGAGGTTGCAACGAAGTAGTTAACGGATTGTAAAACTGAGGAACTTCAACTTGAGTCCATGCACGCAAAAAGACAATGTCGCTCATCAAAATTCGATCCTCAAAGGTGCACCCTGCAATTCCTTCCCTAGCTTGCCCTCCCTTCTTTTTGGGTTGATTACCAATCTCTTCCTTTGCTGCCTGAGGAATATAAAATGCCATTAGCTTTTAACTGCTATTTCTTTATGCAGGACATGGATTTATTTGGGTTGTGTTAAGATCGCAGATAATGCTTTAATTACGGTCATACCAAAGCAAGATTCTAAGAAGGATTCTTAGGCATGGATATTCTTCACACTTCACCACTCATCTTTAGAGCAGTCACTATCAGAGAAGACTGTTTCTCAAAAGTAAATGCCATTGGCAGAATCTAAGACGAATAGTCATACAAATCTCCAGATTCTCAAGTCTATATGAACAAAGCATACCTTTTTCACTTGCCCACGGATCCCACTCACAGTTCGAATTGCTGCACCCTCAAACCGAGCTACTTCAAGATCTGAAGTAAACATATCCTTGATGAGGGCTGTTTTCTTGAATATTTTACAGGGGTATCCAACTAGCTTGATTTTTTTCACTATCCGTGCTGCATGGTTGAACTCAAGTACGTAGGCTGTTGCTATGATGCGGAATGCAGCCTGTTATGCCAAATAAAAACTGCTTAATGAGTAGCTATAAGAAACAGAAAGGAAGAATGGAGAGAAAAAACAGAACAAAGCAACAAGGATTTGGAGTCATTCAGGCAACTCCAAGGGTTCAAATTGAAACTCATTCCAAATATACACTGTAAAAAGTAGATCTAATAACCCCCTGAAAAGAACAAATTGGATCGTGTTGAACATTCAGTTTTTTACCATCCATTTCCAACCCTAGATTAATAATTCACACCACTTTAATATCAGAAAGGTTGTTTCTTAGAATGGCTAATACTAGAGGATTGCATTCGATTAACTAATATCGGGAATGCAATAGGCAAGAATTTTATATACAGCTTCACCTGTGACTTAGGAACAGAAAGCAGC
The DNA here is from genome assembly GCA_039519145.1 of Kokia cookei. NCBI lineage: Eukaryota > Viridiplantae > Streptophyta > Magnoliopsida > Malvales > Malvaceae > Kokia > Kokia cookei. The sequence continues at coordinate 5,471,175 of CM076907.1, read as the reverse complement.
ATGGTCAAGGTTGAGTTGATGGTCTAGTGAAGCGATCAGTTTTGATCTCTTAGATGACATTTCGAGGGATATCGGGCTCCAATCCAAACCAAGATATGGCTAGGATCATATCCAATAAGATTAAAAACTAGTTCAAGGCTTCAAAAGGGCTTTTCATGGGCTTCATGAGTCGCTACAAAAGGGTTTTACCACTTAAACCTCCCATTGTATTAGAGGCCACATCTGAATAACTATGAACCACCAGAACAAGTAGCTTTCAGGCTTTTCTAACCTAAGACATTCGTCAAAAAAAGAAAAACCTAAGAGGTAGAGCTAAAACCCCCCAAAAAAAAAAGAAAAACCTTCCGCTGCTGCTGCAGTCGTTACCTCGTCGCTCAGCCGTTCACCTCTGTCCGTTGGTCTCTCCTCTCCTCCTCTCCTCCTCACCTCCTCACCTCTTCCTCTTCATCGCTGTCGGTAGGCCGTCGGCCTCCGCTCCTCATCTCTGTCCGTCCATTGTCAGTCGGAGTAAGGGTTCTCTGTCGTTTTCGCGCTGCCGCTGACCAGTTAACGGACGCCTCTCTCAGTCTTTCAATTCTCGGCTCTAAGGTAATTTCTAAGGTACGATGGAAAGGTTGCACCACTTCTCGTAGCTAAACAAGTTCGTGAACAGTAGCTAAACCCTCGTAGGAGTTGCTGGTTGATTGTTTTTTTAAATAATAATATTAGTAGTAACAAACATATTACTGCCAGTCCCCTCTCTATTCGCCAAGAAGCTGACATGGCCATGGGTAGTGGCGCTGATGGGCAGTCTCACAAGTCTCACCGCTCTCGCCACTCGGGTGCTTCTGCAAAAAAGAAAACCAAAGCCAAAAACAAGGATCAAAACTCCGACCAGAAGCAGCAAAACCCTAAGGTTCCAATGTTTTCCATCTCCGTTTTACTTATGAATTTGCTCTTCGGCTTTAGCTAATCTTGGCTTTTTAAATCAATCTTTCGTTTTATATATTAGGCATTTGCCTTTCGTTCCAATGCAAAAGCAAAGCGATTGCAATCGCGTGCCGTTGAGAAAGAACAACGTAGGCTTCATCTTCCTGTTATTGATCGTTCTTATGGCGAGCTGCCTCCATTCGTGGTCGTGGTGCAGGGCCCCCCTCAGGTAAATTGCTTACTTCCACGATCATTCTCTATTTTTGTTATATTTTGGAACCAAAGTGATTGATATTATCTTGTTTGGAACAGAGGAGTTTTTTAATTTAATTGTCCTTTTAGGATGTCTAAATTGGTTTGTCACTATAAGAACTAGGTTAAAAAAGAGGTGGTTCCATTTGAATTAGATCTGCCTGTTACATTGAGTGTAAATGAAAATTATAAGGAAATATGAAGTCCTTTTCTAACATCCTGGACAAATGAAATATTTACTTTATTGAGAGCTGTTGCTGAAGGAGAAACGGTGCTGTTTAGCCTAATATTGGATTGAAACTTTAATTTCAGGATGTCCTAATTTCCTTGTTTGAGATTTCACTATTTCATAGTTCTGTGAGGAGCTTTGATGTTAAGGATAGCATACGTTTGCCTTCTAATATGTGTTATAAAGAAAGGGTGAAGAAATGTTTGAAATTTGAATAGAGAAAAGAGGGGGAGGGAAGAGTTTTCTATCAACATTGATGTAATTTGCAAGAAATAACAGAATAATGTAGATTTTAAAGTGCTGACTTCGGAATTATTTATATTTGACATTATCGAGTAGAGAAATCTTGAAGATAGAACTACAGCGTAGAAAATCTTGGAAATTGTTTGTTCCAAATGCCGTTTGATGCCTAGTTTCAGATTTTTGCCAACTTAGTAATTTGTCTATCTGTCTGTCTGGGTGTGTTACAATTAACTCTATGTGGTAACATCTAGAAGTCGTTTCCCATGATTATATTGGTTAACTATTGTTGAACATTTTACTTGTTGCAGGTTGGAAAGTCTCTTTTAATCAAGTCTCTCGTAAAGCATTACACAAAGCATAATTTACCTGAGGTTCGAGGACCAATAACTATAGTATCAGGTTGATGTCTCCCTAAATTTTAGTAGTTGTTTATATGAATTTATCTTGTTTAGAAAAGTAGTGGAGTTGAGGCTGCCTTGTCTGATGTGGGATTCATTGAACTTGTTAGGCAAGCAAAGGCGCTTGCAGTTTGTTGAGTGTCCAAATGATATCAATGGTATGATTGATGCTGCAAAGTTTGCTGATCTAGCATTGCTTCTTATCGATGGAAGTTACGGCTTTGAAATGGTGAGATACTGAATATTTTTGTTATGCTTTCCGTAGCTTTAACTTTTAGAAGATGGCAATCTGCTTCTTTGAAAATTATTATTTTTATAAATCTTCTCTTTGAATGTCAAGTTCCACTTAGTAAGAGTTTTTAATGTTTTTAGATGCTTTTTGGTATTTTGTAGGAAACATTTGAATTCCTTAACATATTGCAAGTTCATGGTTTTCCAAAGGTGATGGGAGTTCTTACACACCTTGATAAGTTTAAGGATGTAAAGAAACTAAAGAAAACAAAACAGCGTCTCAAACACCGTTTCTGGACAGAAATATATGATGGAGCTAAATTGTTTTATTTATCTGGTCTCATTCACGGGAAGTAAGCATCCTACCTAAGATTCTATTTTGACTATGCTCAACGGTGAAATTCCGTGGCAGTGTACTTGAATAAGTTAAATTGTGAGATCTATTGTTGCTTCTTCCTCTTATCTAACAGGTATCCCAAGCGAGAAGTTCACAATCTTGCAAGATTTATATCTGTTATGAAGTTCCCTCCTTTATCGTGGAGGACTTCTCATCCGTATATCTTGGTTGACCGTTTTGAAGATGTTACTCCCCCTGAGAGAGTGCAAATGAACAGTAAATGTGATAGGAATGTTACGCTTTACGGTTATTTGCGAGGTTGTAATTTGAAAAAGGGAACTAAGGTATGCCCTTTGAATATTTTCTAACAATCATTGCTATGCTGCATGTTAAATTGCTGGGTATTTTTAAAGATTTAAAAGCTTTTACTAGTGAAGATTCTGCTATATTTTTTTAGTAAGGCTATATAGTTGCTGTAAAAGATGGCCTCATCCATTGCCATTATGCCCTAGAACTTGAGGTTGCACATGTTCCAGCCTTTAACCTTTTTTTTACAAGAATCATATGGTTTCTTAGCTTGTGATATTGCTAGAATAACCTTGGCTCCTCGCTATCTTGGTTGTGGTAGCCTCATATCGTATCAGTATCAAGTTTCCCATGGATGGAAGCATCCCCACTGTAGCTGATGATCTTCATGCTTAAAAGAGTGAATCATGTTTGCTCCCAAGATTGGTTCACTAGGGATGTCTCTACCTTTATAATAACCTGTCAATCCATATATTTTCTTTTGGATAATTTGTTCTAAGCCCATTTCTTTGGTCAATGATATGACCTTGAGCTTCTAATGTTTTCATGTTAATTAGTGTTTGCTAATTTGTTGTTCTGTTCCTCATTTCTTTGTTCTATTCTGTGGGTTACATGTCATGTCAACTGATTGGGGTGAAATTCAGTATTTTCTTTATTATATCCACCACAACTGGTATGTTGATTTATGATTTAGATTTGTATTTTAGGGTGAAATCCAATTCAGGTGAATAATTATCCAAACCCGGCATCTGATATTTGTAATCTTCAAATAGTGCTAAAGTTCTGAGTACACCAGGGTGAAAGCGCTTAGGATGAATTTTGTTCTTGCAAGCATTTTGTATGGCTGGTGTTACAAGCTTGTTTTCATTTAGTTGTTCCATTTAGTACCAGTGTTGACGACATACGTTTTTATCAATAAAATTGATTTAGACTTTCTACATGGAAACAAAGTTATAAATATCATCTTTACTTGTTAGGATTGCACTTCAATATGGATAACAGATCTTTTTTTTTCTTTAATTAGTTTTTTTTATTGTTATCCAATCTCGTAAAGGACTTAAGTTTTATTGCACCTAAGTTTCATATACAATTTGTGATCAGGTCCATATTGCTGGTGTTGGAGACTTTAGCTTGGCTGGTGTTACAGGCCTATGTGATCCTTGCCCTTTACCATCAGCTGCAAAAAAGAAGGGACTCCGTGACAAAGAAAAACTTTTTTATGGCCCCATGTCTGGACTTGGGGATCTCTTGTATGACAAAGATGCGGTCTACATAAACATTAATGACCACTTTGTTCAATATTCTAAAGTTGATGAAGTGGGGGGAACAACAAATAAAGGTTTTTACCATTTTCTCATAATTTTTGCCATATTGTTGAAGGCATTTTTAGGTAATATCTAAATCATTTCTTTTTGTCGTCATAGGAAATAAACGAGATGTTGGTGAGGCCCTGGTGAAATCACTCCAAACTATAAAGAACCCAATTGATGAGAAGTTGAAAAAGAGTAAAATTTCTCTTTTTAGTCAGAATCCTAATAGCTCATTGGAAGCTGAAGATCACAACAGGGGTTCTGATGAAGCACCAAAGCTAGTTCGTGATATAGAGCCTTTGAAGCGATACCAGTGTAATGGAGAAGAAGATGAAAGTGAGTTTTATCTGGATGGTTCAGAGTCTTCAGATCAAGATGAAGGTGTTCCAGAAGGTGCAATTCTGAAAAGTGAAGGTAGGAATTTTGAAGAAGGAAATGCAAATGTGTCAGAGTGGCTGGATCGAGTTAAGGAACAAGTTGAGTTTCACAATGGTAGGAAAAGGAGAAAAGCAATCTTTGGAGACGGTGTTGATCATAGTAATCTGAAGGTATTTAGTGATTATTCTTTTTGCTTGTTTTTGAAGAACCATAGTTTTGTTCCATAGCAGGTAGGTGGAAGAGTCCTGAAATCATATCCTTTCCTTCTCTCCGATGCGTTGTTGAGGTTGCATTGTTGGGAAAAACCTTTTTCTTACACTAACTTCCTTGCAGAGTACAGATGAAGGGAATGAAGGTGATGAAGAAGATGATGATGATGACGACAACGATGAAGGTGAAGATTACAGAAGCAATGAAGATGACGAGTCATGTTCAGGTTCAGTGTTTTCTGATGGTGATGAAGAGGATCTGAAGTCTGAGGGTACTGTTCATATATTATATTCTATTGTACACGTGTAATACTTCTCCAGTAATGGACGTTATACTGTAGGCTATGCTTGTAGAAATTATGCTTTATAAAGCAATATAATGAATTTTGGCTACATAATAGCATAGCTGTCCAAGGGTAGGCATATACACTCAGCGCCAGGCTCATAATCTTAGTCTGCTGAAGCCAGACTTGGGCTTAAATTTATATTTCAAGCCTTGCTGGGTCTGAAATTGTTTTAGTTGTAAATAACTGAATTGTTTAATTTTGATTAAAAAATATAAATTTAATAAAAAAATTGTTTTTCTGGCTCACACTTAGTTTTTCAAATGTCAGAGTGATAGGGTCCAGCATTGGACATCTCTAGATAGAGTCTCTAGCAGTTTAATTTCTGAAGTGGTTAATTATCATGTTAGATATTTTCCTCCAAGTTCTTGTTTTGCTTTTAATTGCAATTTTAACATTGTCCTTCTAGAAGATGACATGGGAAACATATCAAAGTGGAGAGCATCATTGGTGCAAAGGGCATCTAAAAAACAGAATATAAACCTGATGCAGCTTGTATATGGGAAATCTACATCAACATCGAACACTTCCGCTAATGAAGTGAAGGATGACAGTGAGAATGAAGAGAGTGATGAAGATGAATTTTTTAAGCCCAAAGGGCAAAGGGCAAAGGTGTGTCCTCCATGTAGGCATGACTGATTTATAATTTCAGAAGTTTGCATGTATGGTGCTTCAGTGTGCCCTCTTGTTGATAATTTTATTTGTTTATACTTTCTCAACAACTCTAATATTATTTTGTATTACTGTAGAATTCGATTGAAGGATTAGATGATGGGAACATCAACACTGAGGACTGTTCAAAATCCACTAAATTTTCAGAACTTAAGAACTGGAAAGAAGAAGAAGTATATGAGAGCATTCGTGATCGTTTTGTCACTGGTGATTGGTCTAAAGGTGCCCTCAGAAATCAAATGTCAGAAGCTAAAACTGAAGAAGATGATATGGATGGTGATTTTGAGGATTTAGTAACTGGTGAGAAGTATGAGAGTCATCAGAAAGATGATTCTAGTAATGTTGGAATCCAAAAGGAAGATGATGATGCAATTGAGGAGCGGAGGTTAAAAAAGCTAGCCCTCCGTGTAAAATTTGATGCTCAATATCCTTTTATTAGTTAACTACTTTGAATGTAGACATATATTCTTATTTTTTGCCTGCTTGGATCCATCTCTTCCTGTTTATATTGGTAAATTCTATTAATGGCGGGGGGTGGGGGTTTGGATGTAGTACACACTCCTGCTATTGCTGTCTGTATTTTTTCATCCATGCTCAAGATTGTTGCTTGCACTTGTGCCTTTTTCAGGACTGCATGATTTTTATTCTCTCAATGAAAGTTCACTTTTGATTTCTGTCTAAGTAAGATGTATGTATGGGAAACTGTCTTGCTTTTGCAACCTTAATTTTTCTTACTTATGATGGATCTGAATCACCAGAAGAGGAAACTGATATACAAAATGGGGGAAAGTTTCACCGCAGTCAAGCAAATGACAGTGGGTATTATGACAAGGTAACTATGCATTTCTATTGGCTGATCTATAATCTAATTTTTAGGTTTAAGCTCTAAATCTTTCTCGTTTCACCCAGTTGAAAGAAGAGATTGAACTCCAGAAACAAATTAATATAGCTGAACTCGAGGATCTCGATGAGACTACGCGATTGGAAATTGAGGGATTCCGAACAGGAATGTATCTAAGGTTAGAAGTTCACGATGTTCCTTGTGAGATGATAGAGTATTTTGATCCCTGTCATCCCATTTTGGTTGGAGGAATTGGTCTCGGTGAGGAAAATGTTGGATACATGCAGGTTAGAACATGCTTAAGATTATTAATATTGTGCTATTGTACTGCTGAATAATAGTCTTTTTCCTGTCTCTGTGTTGCACTGTTTTCTAGTTTTTATCTACCCATGGGTGCCCTCTTTTTCGCTTTAAGGATTGGAAGATATTTTTACTTAATCTATAGTTCTAGCGTCATGTAGGAAAAATCTTATATATCATCTCTCATGTTAATTTGCGGCTTCTTCCACTAGTTTAGTTGAACCTCTGTCTTCATGAATTTAAAGTATCTTTACTTTGTGAGTTTGACTTACTACAATGGATTTTTGAAGAAATTATAGTATCTAGTGCTGTTTCATGATTGTTTGCCTTGTCAAGCGATTGGTGCTTGTTGAAGGACGGCTCTTATCTCTGTAGTAAATATCTGAACCATAAATTTTATGAATTCAGAAGAAATGATTTCCAAAATCGAAAAATGTGGAGCACTGAATCAGTTAAAAGCTGCTTCTCGATTCAAATGTTATTACTTGTTTAAAAAAGTTCAGGAATCTATTTGTTTTCTATGTGAAAAATACAAAAAACTAGAGAGTTGCATATTAACCAACCTGGCTTCTGTTCATATACACATGTATGATAGAACAATGAAATTCATACGAGCTAGAACATTGGTGTTATCTCACATCAGTTAAGTTTACAATTTTGGAGTACAACTTTTCCACTTGTTAATTAGTTTTAGGTTGAATGTTTAGCACTGTATTAGACCTGTATTTGTTTGTAAAGCTTATTTATTTTCCATGTAATTTATTCAATTCTTTCTCTTAATGATACTGGGTTTATAAGTGAATTGGAGTTCTAACATATAAGTGGTGTTATCCCTTATTGGTTCTGTCTTGAGCTTATAATGGCCCCATGTTCTGGTTCTGTCTCTAACCCTATTGTGCAGTGATTTTAAATTGGATCTTAACAATTGGTAATCGTTTTGGTAGCAGAGTTCAGAGCTAAAACATTATTGAACAAGTAAATATAGATCTAAACTGTAGGAAGGTTGTGAAATAAAATTTGATGAGAATTAGACAGGGTATATTTAGTATAACAATTTGGTAATCTATGCTACATTCTGGTGCATAGTGTCTCTATTGTGATTCCTATGGTGTTTGTATTCTATCTTGTTGTAGAACATACATGACCTAAGAGGTTTCCCTTTTCTTCCAGACGAGGCTAAAACGACACAGATGGCACAAGAAAGTGCTGAAGACTAGAGATCCAATAATTGTTTCTATTGGATGGAGGCGTTACCAGACCACCCCTGTTTATGCCATTGAGGACCAAAATGGAAGACATCGCATGCTCAAGTATACTCCAGAACATATGCATTGCCTTGCTATGTTTTGGGGCCCTCTTGCTCCTCCCAAGACTGGAGTGCTTGCTGTTCAGAATTTATCTAACAATCAGGTCACTATGCTCAATTTTATGTACTTTTCATGTTGTGGTCCTTTTAAATATGGAACAGTGAGGATGTTGGTGAGTGATAATATGGTCAAGAATCTGGGAAGTCTCTTTACAATACCTTCCAATTTAGTCCCTTTCCCAAAACATAGCCAATTTAATCTTCATACTTATAAAACTTAAGCAAAAAGATATAATATGTAACTGTGTTTGATGAATTTTTAAATATTGTTGATGTGCCGGTAAAATGGTGACCTGAAACCATCGGAAATTAAAGGCTACATCACCATCCATTTATTATTGGTTCTGGTGGATCATTGTTATACAGGTAACTAAATATTTTTCTTTAATTAAATTAGATGTGGCCTCTAATACAATGGGAGGTTTAAGTGGTAAAACCCTTTTGTAGCGACTCATGAAGCCCATGAAAAGCCCTTTTGAAGCCTTGAACTAGTTTTTAATCTTATTGGATATGATCCTAGCCATATCTTGGTTTGGATTGGAGCCCGATATCCCTCGAAATGTCATCTAAGAGATCAAAACTGATCGCTTCACTAGACCATCAACTCAACCTTGACCATGCTGCTTTCTGTTCCTAAGTCACAGGTGAAGCTGTATATAAAATTCTTGCCTATTGCATTCCCGATATTAGTTAATCGAATGCAATCCTCTAGTATTAGCCATTCTAAGAAACAACCTTTCTGATATTAAAGTGGTGTGAATTATTAATCTAGGGTTGGAAATGGATGGTAAAAAACTGAATGTTCAACACGATCCAGTTTGTTCTTTTCAGGGGGTTATTAGATCTACTTTTTACAGTGTATATTTGGAATGAGTTTCAATTTGAACCCTTGGAGTTGCCTGAATGACTCCAAATCCTTGTTGCTTTGTTCTGTATTTTCTCTCCATTCTTCCTTTCTGTTTCTTATAGCTACTCATTAAGCAGTTTTTATTTGGCATAACAGGCTGCATTCCGCATCATAGCAACAGCCTACGTACTTGAGTTCAACCATGCAGCACGGATAGTGAAAAAAATCAAGCTAGTTGGATACCCCTGTAAAATATTCAAGAAAACAGCCCTCATCAAGGATATGTTTACTTCAGATCTTGAAGTAGCTCGGTTTGAGGGTGCAGCAATTCGAACTGTGAGTGGGATCCGTGGGCAAGTGAAAAAGGTATGCTTTGTTCATATAGACTTGAGAATCTGGAGATTTGTATGACTATTCGTCTTAGATTCTGCCAATGGCATTTACTTTTGAGAACCAGTCTTCTCTGATAGTGACTGCTCTAAAGATCAGTGGTGAAGTGTGGAGAATATCCATGCCTAAGCATCCTTCTTAGAATCTTGCTTTGGTATGACCGTAATCAAAGCATTATCTGCGATCTTAACACAACCCAAATAAATCCATGTCCTGCATAAAGAAATAGCAGTTAAAAGCTAATGGCATTTTATATTCCTCAGGCAGCAAAGGAAGAGATTGGTAATCAACCCAAAAAGAAGGGAGGGCAAGCTAGGGAAGGAATTGCAAGGTGCACCTTTGAGGATCGAATTTTGATGAGCGACATTGTCTTTTTGCGTGCATGGACTCAAGTTGAAGTTCCTCAGTTTTACAATCTGTTAACTACTTCGTTGCAACCTCGTCAGAAGACCTGGCAAGGAATGAAAACGGTAGCAGAATTGAGGAGAGAACACAGTCTTCCTGTTCCTGTTAACAAGGATTCCCTCTACAAGGTCGTCTTTATTTGGATTTGTGGATGCTATTTCTGTTTTAATACGAGTTCTCACTATTTCTCTATTTCTGTTACGTTTGCTGTTCTTATTGTGCATGTTTACAGCCAATTGAGAGAAAGGCAAGGAAATTCAATCCCCTTGTGATCCCCAAGGCGTTACAAGCGGATCTGCCGTTTGAGTCGAAGCCCAAGAATATAGCACACCGGAAACGGCCACTTCTTGAAGATAGAAGAGCTGTTGTGATGGAGCCTCATGAACGGAAAGTTCATGCCCTTGTTCAACACCTTCAGTTGATTAGAAATGACAAGGTCTGTGTGTGATTCTAAATGCCCTATTTATATTCCCACCCCTTGAGGAGCTAAAGCGTTTTGGTAGTGGAAGCTTGTTAATGAAAAAAAGCACTTTTAAAATTGCAGATGAAGAAGCGAAAGCTGAAGGAGGAGCAAAAACGGAAAGAAGTAGAGTCACAGAGAGCAAAGGATGAACAGGTGTTAAGAAAGCGTCGGAGAGAAGAAAGGCAAGAGAGATACCGGGTGCAGGACAAACTAAAGAAAAAGATTCGCAGGCACGTGGAAGCCTGATGGTCTTTATGCATGTAATTTACAGTTTTAAGTGATAAATTTTTGTCAGTTAGTAGTAGTGGCCCAAATTTTGTTCTGAAATTCCTTACCGATTAATTAGCATTTCAAAGCTACTCTTTTATTTCTCCTTGGTTCTTTTCTTTGGAAAAAAATATTGGAGGTGGAGTCTGAATTACATTGTACCTTTAGTATTGTTTCAACTCGATCGACTTGATGTGTATGATCTTATGAATGACGTAGTTGCTCTGTGAAATGATTTTAAAGCTAAACAAAAATTCATCTTGATAGTGCTTTTGTTATTGGTGATAGATCTTCTGATTACAGTAAAAAATTCAACCTAGTAAAGGTAATATTTCTTTCTATTACTGTTCATAAAGCTATAGGTAAATTGTATAGTTGGTTATATAACTTTCTAAAGTTATAATTCCAGGAATCAAAAAAATGAAAAAGAAAATATTTTAGGCATTTTCGTTAAAAACTATTTTCATTTTAGGCAATGCGATTAAAAATTCTTTTCAATGTTGTTAAACACTGTTTTTGTGACAAAATATAATTCGGTGATTAAAATGTAAACTTAATCAAACACAAGTGGTTATTTTTGTGCTTTACCTTAATATATATTCATGATATAAAAAATGTTTAAAAAAAAAATTCCTTGAAACATATATTAAATGCATTAGTTGAGATACTTTAAGTTCAATTATTTAGTTTATTGCTTATACAGATTGGTTTTGATTGAAATGGTTGATATGGTTAATTGTAACTTTAAAAAATAAATTATATTATTTAAGTGGCCTTTGGTTAGATGGAACAATTGCAAGTTTAGTCCTTACCAATTATTAGTAATTTTAATTATCCTTCTAACTTCTTGTTAAATGGAAAATTGACATTTTCAGCCTTCCTAAAAGTTTTTTTTTAAAAAAAAAAATCAATTTAAACCTTTTGAAAACAATTTTTTTAGCTTTAGCCCCTCAATTATTTTCTAAAGACAATTTTTTTTCTTGGCTACCTATTACACAACTCTTGATTTTGCTCTTGTATGCATTCCCTTAAAAAAAACTAGAGGTGGCAAAAGATTGGGTTTAAGAAGTCTCCAATTGGGCTATCTTCGGATTCAATTTATTTTAAGAAGTAGAGGCAGAGAGAGCAAAGATCGGGTTTAATTCTTCACTTTGCTCTTGTATCATTCCCTTAAAAAATAAAAATAAAAAACTAGAGATGACAAAAGATCAGATTTGAGTGAGCTTGGATTTGGCTATCTTTAAATTCAAATTATTTCAGGTTCGATTCTGCTTGGGTTCGGATTTTCTTAAGCTCGAGCTTTCTTGAGCTCAAACCTTTTTGGATTCAAATTCTTAGTATAGGTTTTCTCATATTTAAATTAGCTTAGGCTTTCTTTTGGTTTAGGTTTTCTCAAGCTTCGGCTTTCTTGACCTCAAATGGTTATAGACTCCAATTTTCTCAAGTTCAAATCATTACGAGCTCGCATGGTGACGAATGTAATGGGGGTTGACAAGCCTCCCTCAAATGGAAAATTTTAGTGCCCTTTTAAAAATTATTAAATTATAAATTTATATATGATAAATTTACATTTTGAACCTCAAAAAATGAATTTTTTTTTATCTGTTCTTTTAAGAAAATGATGAAATCATACGTAATAAAATCATATTTTAACCTCTAAAAAATTTATAATTCAAATCGAGTCTCTCCTAATATCTTTTAAAAGTTGCCTATGAACTCAAATAAACACAAGCGAGCTTTCAAACTTATGTGTGTCTTGCCGGCTCTAAAAAAATACCATTATATCAATGCATACTAACATCAAACAGAGGTGAATTTAAGGGAGTAGGCAGGCCCTCCAATTTTTTTTTTCAATTTAATCCTCTTATAAATAGAAGGATTATAAATTAATATATAGTGAAATTATACTTTAACCCTCCAAAATGATAAAAATTTGTTGGGAATCGACCCGATTAAGCAACGAACAGGTTAACAATAGCGGAAGAAATTGAGAAATTGAACACACAAATTTAACGTGGAAAAACCCCTCCGAAGAGGATAAAAAATCGCGGGCAAAGATAATTTTACTATAATGGCAAAGAACGAAGAGTACAAAAGATAGAGATAAAAACTAAACCCCAAAAACCCGAAAATAAAGAACTCTCAAAACGTAAATGCTGAATTCTCCAGAAGTGTTAGGAGTTCTAAACTATGATGGGTAAGTCTAAATGGGTGTGTTTTCTAAGGCTGTAAAATATCCTATTTATAGGCTAAATTCTTAAGTCAAATAATAATAAAATAATTTAGACTAATAAGAATTTGACTCAAGCAACTAAACAGAGTTTAATTGAAACAAATAAACGGAGTTTAACTAAAAGATTATTTCTCAAATTTGACTTGAAATAGGAATCAATTCAACAAATCTCCACCTTGACTCATATTTCCACAATGCCATCTTTGCCAAAGCCCGTCACAGGCCTATCTTGAACTATGCAGGGAATTAACTGAGTCGACTCTGTGCTTAGGAGCTAGAAGTCTTCTAGCCTTCGACTTGTGCACTGTCGAATCAAAACTAACCCGAGTCTGATTTTCACGAACACAGTGCCCTAACTTTTCAAAACTTGCATCCAAAAGAGAACCTCTCTTCAACGAAATAGTCATACACTTTTCCCTCGTATGACCAATTGCCTTCGCTCCAAATGAGTTTACTTCAACTCCGTAAAGAACGAGGGACGTTCGATTTCACCGGTCATAGTAAAACCTTCCAGAATATAAAGACTACCGATCTTTTTACCTTTTAACAAAACGAGAGCCCCACGAGATACCTTAATGCCACTCGACTCAATGTTGATTCTGCAACCTTTTGAGTCTAAAATACTTAAGGAGATGAGATTCTTTCGTAAATCAGGTACATACCTGACATCTGATAGTGTCCTAATCATACCATTGTGCATCCTAATTTTAACAATACCAATACCGATTACCTTACTGAAAGAATCGTTTACCATGTGCGCAACTCCACCTTCAATTGAACTGTATGTGGAGAACCATTCTCTGTTGGGACACATGTGGAAAGAACATCTTGAATCTAGGATCCAATCGGACGTAACTCGGAGCTTTCGCTCGTTGACACTAACAAGAAATCATCACCACTTTCATCGGCCAAATTAGCACCAGCTAAATCTTCCTCGTTACTCTTAGCAGCCCTTTTGTTTCGCAGTTTGTAACAATTCTGCTTTGATGTGACCTAATTTCTTACAATAGCGACATCTTTTGTCTCGCTTCTTTGATGCTACCAAAATAGAAGCTTGCTTATCTGCCTTACTATCTAAAACAAACTCATTGTCGAGTTTGTCTTTGCTCAACAAATGTCCCTTCACATCTTCAAACGAGAGTTTATCTCTACCATAAATCAAAGTCTCCCTAAAAGACTTGTATGAAGGTGGTAAAGAGTATAACAATAGCATAGTCTGATCCTCAACATTTTTTAAATCATTCAAAAGAGTAATAAATTGACTAATGTGATATCTAAGAAGCTCACCTTCGTTCATGCAAAACGTAAATAGACGTTGTTTCAGCACTAAATGGTTAACCAGAGACTTAATCGCATAAAGAGTTTCTAGCCTTTTCCACAAGACGGATGAGGTCTTCTCCATCAATACCTTCTACAATATCCTATTCACGAGGCACAACTGGATTGCAGACAGGGCCTTTTCATCAAGCTCTTCCCATTCTGACTGATCTAAATTATCGGGCTTTTTTCCGATAACGACTTTTTTCCAACCGGTTTGAACTAGAATTGTCATCATCTGAACTTACCACAAATTAAAATTTGTGTCACCATCAAACTTCTCAATATCGAACCTTGTTGCTGCCATCTCTGAACAGGCCGATATGCGAAAATCGAACTAGTTCTGATACCACTTGTTGGGAATCGACCCGATTAAGCAACGAACAGGTTAAAAATAGCGGAAGAAATTGAGAAATTGAACACACAAATTTAACGTGGAAAAACCCCTCCGAAGAGGATAAACAACCACGGGCAAAGATAATTTTACTATAATGGCAAAGAACGAAGAGTACAAAAAATGGAGATAAAAACTAAACCCCAAAAACTCGAAAATAAAAAATCCTCAAAACGTAAACACTAAATTCTCCAAAAGTGTTGGGAGTTTTAAACTATGATGGGTAAGTCTAAATGGGTGTGTTTTCTAAGGTTGTAAAATATCCTATTTATAGGCTAAATTCTTAAGTCAAATAATAAAAAAATAATTTAGACAAATAAGAATTTGACTCAAGCAACTAAACAGAGTTTAATTGAAACAAATAAACAGAGTTTAACAGAAAGATTATTTCTCAAATTTAACTTGAAATAGGAGTCATAATTCAACAAAATTCAATTCAGTTCTCTTATAAATAAAGAAATTATAAATTAATACATTATAAACTCATATTTTAATCTATAAAAAAAATTATAATTAAATTTCAACCACTACTAAAAAATTTAAAGATACAATGCAAACTATATTTATATAAAGTAATATAGGTATACAAGCTGAAGCTTATATAATGTGTGAGATGATTACCAACTTCACTTCTACTGTTTTTCACTATTTCAAATGCAAACTTTCATACCAACTGCCATGGTTAGACACTTTCAAAAGGAAAAAAAAACGGTGGCGTTTTGTATTTAGTGGTGGAGCCGCTACGAGACTAAGAGATCCAGGTCATGATCCCCTCAAAATTGTAAATTTTTAATTTAGACTCTTTATAATTTATAAAAATTTAAATTAATAATGATAAAAATTTGATTTAATCTTTTAAAAATTATAAAGATATATCTTATTAAAATAACGAAATTATATTTTTACTACTGTAAACATATATAATTTAATTCCTATCCAAAAAGGATTTTTCTGGCTCCATCAGGGGCGTAGCTAAGGAGTGGCAATGGTCCTGACCCTCTAAAATGACAAATTTTCTATTTAAATATTTTAAAATTTTTAAAATTTTAAATTAATAAAAATAAAATTGTATTTTAACTCTCCTTAAAAATAATAAAATTTTAATTTAATTTTTTTTAAAATTATAAAAATATAAATTATAAAATAATAAAATTATATTTTTATTACCGTAAAAATTACAATTTAATTTCCACTCTTAACAAAATTTTCTGTTTCGCCGCTAGCTCCGGGGAGATGGAACCAAGATTTACAATTAGTTTTAGGAATTGGTTTCAAATCAAAGATCCACAAAATCAATGAGTAAAGCAGAGACGAAACTGTATTAAAAATAATTAAAACCATGATAAAATATTACAACACGAGAAACATGGACATACTATAAATTGGAAAACATATAAATTATTAATAAATTAAACTTTATAAAATATTAAGAAAAATAAAAGCATCATCACCTCTACCAAATGTTCGTTTGTGGGTTCCTTATCAACTCCGATTGTGTTCCCGCAATTATTATTAATTTATTGTGTGCGTAGGGCGAAGGCTATCCCATTTATATGACAAAGGTAGAACATACAGAAGAACCGTCGTCATTACCAATTGATTCCTGTGTTCCTTTACTTTGTTTTTCAGTACAACCACCATGTCATTGCTTGAAGCCTTGTCCGTCATACGAGAAGTTGTTGTTTCCAAGGTCTTCGACTTTCTCCTTGACAAGTTAGCCTCGTCTGAGCTCCTGCAATTCGCTACTGAAAGAGAGGTTCAAGAGGAGATCCATAAGTTGGACATGGAGCTGAAGGAGATCCGTGCAGTGCTTGATGATGCTGAAGAGATACAGGAGAAAGAGAAGTCCGTGAAAAACTGGTTGACCAACCTTCAGAACTTGGCGTATGATGTGGAGGACGTCTTGGACGAGTTTGCAACCGAAATTGGCAGGCGCAACTTGATGATGGAACGTCGGGGTTGCTCAAGTAAGAGACCCAAACTCATTCCTCATTCATTCACTGCTGTTATGTTTAATAGAGATCTGATGTCCAAGATAAAAGATATCACTTCCAAATTGAAAGATTTGGAACCTCGAAGGAACCAGTTGCAGTTTAAAATTATTGATTAACAGAGACCCAAAAGACTAGAAGAAAGATTGCAGCCTACTTCTGTGGAGATTGAAAGTCACGTGCATGGTAGAGATAAAGACAAACAGACAATTGCTTGATTTGCTCTTGAAGAGTGACAATGAAGCAAATTTCGTGATTCCCATCGTTGGAATGGGCGGGATCGGTAAGACAACCCTTGCCCAGCTTGTTTACAATGATGCTTCCATTCAAAATCATTTTAACCTCAAAGCATGGGTTTGTGTTTCTGATGAGTTTGATGTTCTGAGAATAACTAAAGAAATCTTGCAATCAGTCACTTCCAAGCCATGCGATGATCATGATTTGAATAGAGTTCAAGAAAAGTTAAAGAAGGTGTTGTCGGAGAAAAAATTCTTGATTGTTTTAGATGATGTCTGGAATGAAAATTATCATGTCTGGACCATCTTGCAATCTCCTTTTTTAACAAGGACTCGAGGAAGCAAAATCATTGTGACAACAAGGAACCATGGTGTTTCATCAACAATGGGTGCCTTCCATGCTCATTTTTTAGGGGTTTTATCAGATGATGATTGTATGACTGTATTTGCTCAACATGCACTAGGAGCAAGGGATTTTGGGCGACATCCAAGCCTAAAGGAAGTTGCAGAGAAAATAGTGACAAAGTGCAATGGTTTGCCTTTGGCTGCTAAAACTCTTGGTGGCCTATTGCGCACTAATGTTGACCTTGATGCATGGGAAGATATATTACAAAGTGAGATATGGAAGCTATCAGAACATCAGTCTGGTATAATTCCAGCTCTATAATTGAGTTACCATCATCTTCCTCCACATTTGAAGCGATGTTTTGCATATTGCTCAATTCTTCCCAAGGACTACGAGTTTGGCGAGGAAGAAATAATCTTGCTATGGAGGGCGCAAGGATTACTACAAGAAGCACGAGATAAACAATGCATAGACGATTTGGGTCGCAAGTACTTCAGGGATCTAGTGTCAAGGTCTCTTTTGCAAATGTCCATCAGAGATAATTCTCGATATGTTATGCATGATCTCATTAATGACTTGGCTCAATCGATTGCTGGAGAAATATGCTTCAAGATGGAGGGTAATCAGAAAGTTTGGAAGCACGCTCGCCACTTGTCTTACATGCAAAATCTTTTTAATGGCATCAAAAAGTTTGAGGGCATTTGTGAAGCGCATTACATTTACGAACATTTTTGCCATTAAGGTTGTCAAAAGATATTGGAGGCTATGTGACCAACCATGTTATACAATGTTTGTTGCCCAAGTTAAGATGGTTAAGGGTGCTTTCTTTGAGAGGGTATAAGATTGAAGAGTTACCGGATTTTGTGGGAAATTTGAAACACTTACGGTACCTAGATTTTTCTCACACAAGAATTAAAAGTTTGCCCGAGTCAGTAAGTACCCTCTATAATTTAGAAACCCTTCTATTAAAGAAGTGCATAAACCTTGAGAAGCTACCTCTGGAGATGGAAAACTTAGTCAACCTATGTCATCTTGATATCACTGGTTCAAACAAGTTAGAAGGCATGCCAAGTAATGATGGAAAACTAGCTGATCTTCAAACACTATCCAATTTTGTGTTGGGTGAAGATAAGGGATATCAAATAAGGGAGCTAAAGGATTTGTCAAAGCTCAAGGGAAGACTTAGTATTTCAGGGTTACAGAATGTTTTTGAGCCTCAAGATGCTTGGATGGCTAAGTTATGTGATAAGTCAAGACTCGAGAAGATAGAATTGAGGTGGAGCAAGGACTTTGAGAATGAAAGAATGAAAAGGTGTTGGATGGGCTTCAACCTTCCAAAAACCTTAAGGAGCTTAGCATCAGCTTCTATTGTGGTGCAATGTTGGCAAATTGGGTAGGAGATTCATCCTTCAATGATTTACAATCTTTATGCCTTGAAGATTGTCCAAATTTATTATCATTGCCATCAATTGGGAAATTGCCATTGTTGAAAGAGGTACATCTTAAGGGATTGAAAAATGTAGCTAATGTGGGAGTAGAGTTCTTTGGGGTAAACACGAAGAATGCATTTTCTTCATTGGAGATTTTACAGTTTGAAGACATGCTTATATGGGGGAATTGGGACTTGAGCGAAGTTGACGAGGAAGCTAGGAAATTCCCTAGACTTCGTCAGCTCCTTATCCGAAAATGTCCCGTGTTGTCAGGGAGTATGCCGGAACATCTTCCTTCTTTGGAGAAACTTTCAGTTAGTGATTGTGAGAAACTGATAATTCCAACTCAAAACTTTCCAATGCTTTCAGAGCTGAACATTGAAAGGTGAAAAAAGGTAGTGTATAAAGGTTTTGCTGAAGATAGCTCATTGAAAACAGTCTCATTTTCAGGTATTTCCAAGTTTAGTTGTGCAGCAGAATGTTTGATGTTAAGATCAATAAAACTGGAATCCCTTGAGATTGATGACTGTGGGGAGTTGTGCTCTTTCGGAGAGAACAATTGGGGATGGCTAACTCAGTCCATGTCCGTCGGTGTTTTGAGTATTGGAAACTGTTCGCAAGTAGCAGAATTAATGCAGCTGAAGATCCCTTGCAACATTCAGCAAATGAAGATAAAGAAATTTGAAAGGCTGGAAAAGCTATCAACAACCTTGCATTCCTTCGCATCACTTACGATGGTAGAGCTTTACGATTGCCCGAAACTGATTTCTCTTGCAAGGAGCAATTTGCTTCGGAACTTGAAAGTGCTAAGTATTTATTTCTGCGAAAATTTGCAATCTTTGTTGTTGGATGAAGATCAGAATGTCAACTCCAGCCATGCATGTGTTCTTCAAGAGTTAGAGATTTACAATTGTGAATCTCTGAAGAGAATAAACGAGAATTTGCTGCCCTCCACGCTTAAGCAACTTAAAATAAAATGGTGCTCGAAGCTAGAGTCCATTGCTCGAGAAATTCAAGATAACTCTTGTCTGGAATCTATAGATATCATCAGTTGTCATATGATTAAGGATCTACCGCAAGGATTGAACAAGCTCAAGCATCTCCAGAGTGTAAGCATATGGAGCTGTTCAAATTTGATTTGCTTTCCAGACAATGGTTTGCTCCCCACAAACCTCAAAGTTCTCCGCCTTGCAAATTGTGAACTACTACAAGGTCTACCTGAGGGCGTACACAACCTCAACTCTCTAGAAGAACTAGTAATAGAATATTGTCGAAACGTGACAATATCCTTCCCAGAAGGAGGCAATAGTCTCAAATCACTTAACATTGAAGGATCCAATATCTTTAAGCCGATGATTTAGTGGGGATTGCACAGGCTCACTTCTCTTAAATCCCTATGGATATCAAATGGGTGCCCAGATGTAGTATCGTTTCCACAAGATGAGATAGGAATGACATTACCCTCCTCTCTCACCCATCTCAACATCGTGAATTTCCCAAAGCTGGAAATCTTGTCCTCCAATGGCTTTCGTAACCTCACCTCTTTGGAGTCCTTGAGCATCGACAATTGCCCAAACTTCAAATTTCTTCCGGGGAATGACATGCTTGCTTCGCTTCTGCAAATAGTGAGCTCGAGATGTGCAGTGCTAGAAGAACGGTGCAAAAGGGATAGAGGACCCGAGTGGTCCAAAATAGCCCACGTACCTTTTGCTCAAATTAGATGATGAAACTCAGTACATGTTTTAGTTTTCTTCCATTGTTGATTGGACATGGGGTCCATCACTGTCTGTTCTCAAGACACGTAAATATGAGAAAGCAGCCCTTCTGAATGATGCAAAACTGTGTGTTTCTTGTGATAGATGCTTGTAGTTATCACAGCTGTTATAGAGTGGAATTTTGCAGCCCCAAATTAGAACACTTGCACTTTGTTTCAATGTTGGTCTTTGTTAGCATTTTTTAACGTTAATTTCATTATAAATTTTTATAATATCGGCTTTTTTTTATATAATATTTAAAATTAGATATAGTCTTTCCTCAATTTTTAAATGTGAGGATAATGTGTTTCAGTATATTTTAATCCACATTCTCTTATACTAACAATAATACCGATGCGAATCGAGATAAGACTTAATCGATCCTCTTTTTATTTTCTTATAAATAATAATGTGGTTTATATATATATATATATATATATATAATATGAAGACACGTTAATTTATTAAAGCAAGAAATATTAGAACAATTAAATGGACATAACTGATATATAATATAAAAATATTTATGAATAGTGTACGTTAGTGATAAGATTTAAATGTTTAAATATGAAGAGATCAGATGGAGTTTTTGGACTAAACGGATAATCATATCCACTTATATTCTATAACATGATTGATATATTAAATAATTGAATGCGCATTTTATTTATATTTGTGATTGTAATTATATCTATAACAACAATTATAATTTTTAAAAATATATAAATGAGAAAACACCCAAACCCAAACCCAAACCCACCAAAGCCTAGAAATAGGACACCCAGAACCCCAGTTGATTTTCTTTTATTACAACATCAAATTGCTATAGTACTGTATATATATTAGAAGCCTTGAAATCCATGCAGTCATTACATTGTTGGTTAGCAATACAGTAAGCTGATTATAGTACAGTTCCTTGGGTGGAACAACATCCATGCATTGATGATAGAGGAAGTCACTAATTTTACCAGGATTGAAGGTGAAAAAGTGACCTCATAGAAGCACCTTCACCTGGTGATTTCTTCAGGTTAGCATAAAACACTCACCCACATTCCTAATACAAGTTTTTATGTACCTCACAAAGAAAAGTAGCTTGCCATGCTCTACGAATACGTCAATGTCATTGTCATAGAAGCCTTTTTCTTCAAGGTTTCTCCATGGAATCAACCCGTTTTTAGTCATTACCTCCATCCTTTTGGCGTATGGTAAGATTGAGAAGCTTCCTTTTGGTTGAATAAGCTCAAACCTTGCTCCACTGGCAGCCTTTTAAAGCATCTCAGGAGCTCTTCATCACTCCTCATCTTGAGTAGTAATTTCAAAAATTGGATCATAGTCTTCAATGCCTATTTCTTTCTCATCTTCTGATTCAGACGACTTCCTCTTCAGTGGTTTTTTTTTGGTTTGGTTCTTTTCTTTTAGGAGCATCAACAAGTAGTGGCTCCTTGCCTTTTCCCCTAGATTCTTCTTTGAAGCATAAGGAGACTCTATTTCTTCAGGAACATCGGCCCTAGTTCTTCTACCTCAGGCTTCAACTTCTTGATTCCCCTCATGAATTTGTTCAAAGAAAACTTTCTCAGCAATATCTTCAACAACAACTAGTGATTCAGGAATAGGACCATCGTTACCTTGGTGTATCAGACCTTCTATCAACAAGTCAACTTGTGTTTCTTTAAACATACTATACTATAATAATGTAAATATAAAAAAAACAATGTTGAGTTGTCTATATTTAAAAAATTTAATAATATATATATTAGAATAGTAAAAGAAATGATTATATTTAAAATTATTAAATATTAAATAAAAATAATATATGTATAAAGAAATTTTAACAAATTTCGATTACCCATTTATAAAAATACATAAATTTAAACAAAATTTGAAATGTCCTAATTTGATTTAAGCAACCATTCATACAATTAATGCCATACATAGAATCCCCACTAAGACAACCGACCAAACCCATGTAATGTTATGTGTGCCAATCAAATAGAATACTCACGTCAACAAAACATTTTCTTTTTTGGTATAACCAACATCTTCATTCCTTTTACTGTTTCAGCCTAATTTTATTTAAACCCAAGTGATATTTAAATAATTTTTTCCTATTAATAATGAATTCAAGTTTCAAACTTACTCTAAATAATGAGATAAAGATTCACATTCATTTCTTCTAATCACTTATTCGTGTAACAAAACATTTCACGGAATAATTATATTCGTTATTATTTTCTATTTTATATTGTAGTATACAAGTGGGGGTTCAATTTTCATAGAAAAGAAAATGAAAGTGAAATTTCGTTCTCAACCCTCGAGCATGGATAAGATATACAATTACAATTTAAGAGGCTTTTGCCTGTACGGAAAAGGAGAAGGGCAAATGGGAGATCTTCATAACTATACCCACACACCACAAAATCAACAAGCAATGTTTGCTTCTTTGCGTCTCTCCTCTAACTCCACTCTTTGCCTGTTTTTTTTTTTTTTTTTTAAATGAAAGATGACTCTGATATTCTCCTTTCTATCTCACAGTTATGATAATTAATTTTATCGTCACTATTCATCTAAACTAAGCCTGAGACCCAAAACCGAAAACCCATTTTTCTTATAAAAAACCAAACAATTTATGCGCAAAAGAACACAAAGACCACCAACTTTGTTTCTCAAAGTCCAAAGCCTTCCACGTTCTTCAACCTCACCTGCGGAAACCAATCACATGACATCGGTGCCTTTTTATTTTTTTTATATTATTATTTTAATCAGGTTTAGGGAACACAATCTGTTTAATAACAAACAAATTGCATTAGCTGTTGATTGATTCATGTGAACCTCAACATTTTCTATAAAACTATACAAATAAAAATGTTGGCACCAATCATTCCAAAATAAACGTAAGATTATAGCTTAAAGTAGAATTAATTACTAACACTATCCATCCACTCCTCCATCCCCTGAAAAAAAAATATATTGAGCTCTGTATTCCAGAGTTAAAAGACAAATTTGCGCCTTTGAAATCGTCTCTGTCTTGTACCTACTTTGAGGTTATTTCAATAAATAAGGGCTCAACCACTAAAAATAGGTACAAAAATTAATTTCAATTTAAGACTTCATTTTATTAAACCAACAACTGGTTGATAAAATTACGAAAAAGCCCATAATTCGGTTTGATTAGATTATCTTAAATATTCGAAATCGAATCCAACCGTGTCATGGAAAGCCGTTCTTTTAATTAATTACCCATTTGCAGTTATAGCCTGAAATTGTGGAGACTTGTTAACTTACCAACCAAACCATATCACTACGACCAGAAACGGAAATCAATTGGACTCTCAAAATTCAACTCAGTCCCCAACGAGTTAACTCAGTCAAATGAAAAACCATCTTTTGCAAGTGGTGAAATTGATTAAGGAAGCTTACCAAATTCAGTTCAATCTCTGAAAATGACGTCCTTGGCGATATCCATCAACGGTTTCAAGCAATCCGGTGAGAATTTCCGAGCGAAAAAATATGAATGACTCGAATTGGATTCCCTCAATGTGTGAATGAGCTCCGGCGAAATCTCTGGCGAATGGTATGTATGGGGATGACCATCGACACTGTCGGTCCAATTCACTCTCGTCAATGTGTAATGGCTGCTTCCTTTAGGATCCTCCATTGATAACAATGTGGGGAAATAGTGTTCTTCAGGGTAGCAAGATTCTAAATCTAAGCATGGGAGCTTGAATTTTCTCCATAGTTTCCTTTCTTTTAGCACAAGCAAAGCATGTCGTTTGGCAAGCACGAAGAACTGGGACCCGACCCTGAATTCATCGTACGGTATTTCGGGTACCATCTTGCCGTCGCCACGAGCGACGTACCGGTTGTGCAGATACGGCGCATCGGATAAGATCTCGATGTAGCTTTGGTGCGTACTTTGAGTCAAAAAGGCTTTGGTTGCCGATGATGGGTTGCCGAGGAGGGAAGTGTAAACGTATTTAAAGGAATGGAGAGGGATACAGTGTTGGGACACCAGTGCAAAGTACAAATTGAACGGATCGTCGATGATGGCGTTGGCGAGGAGTCTCCGGGTGGCGGAGATTAGCGTCGGGGAGGCGCGTGCTGTTCTTCTGGAAGCGATGAAGTTGGCTTGTATTGACCACTGTAAGGGGTTTAGCTTGGTAGATGGATCGGCATGGATGTAGACATTGAAGAGACCATCGTTGGATTCAAAGAAACGTTCCCATAAAGGGGCGAACACGAGATCCGAGTTCGTGAGGAAAAGGAAAGCGATTTTGGGCTTGGGGTTTATAGTACCCAGATGGGAAACCTTGGAAGAGCCACCACGAGATGATGCCGCCGTGATAGCTTCACGGAAGAGATGGAGATCGTCGAGTTCATTCTGGGCAGAGATCGGAACTTGCCGGTGTTTCCCAAGAGGAAGGATATGAGGGGGAAAGAGTAAAAGAAAGGACAAAGAAACGAAAAGGGTCAAAGCATAAACAATCGGTGACGATAACAATGATGAAGATGGAATCATTGCTTTGGGATTTTCAAATCAAATCTAGTGTAAGGTGATCAGGGGATCTTATATACAAGAAGAACAAGTGAAAGCAACGCAAAGATCTAAGATTGGTTACTAAAGCTCATGACGTGAATGATGGAAACCATGGTTGGTGAACTTCAGATGCAAAGAAGTGAGGTAGAAGAAAAGGATGAAGGGATTTAAAAGAAAGGAGGGGAAGGGGCATAATTAAAAAAGTAAAAATGATTGGATGGTGATGGTGGGGCAGTGTCACATTCAGCGGCTAAGGGGCTTTTATCAACTACGAATAATTTAGTGTTTATTTTTCCAAAGAAAGGATGAAGAAGACGATGAAATTGGGGCGGATATCGATATTATGTAAACGCCATATCTATCAATCACGATAGTGTTCTTAGTTTTCTGAAAACTTCAACGCAATGACCCAGGCTGTCGGTACCTCTTTTATTTATTTTTTATTATATATTTTACTTTCTAAATAGTATATATTGTAACTACACTTTCTTGTCTCTTTAATGAGTATAATTACATGATTTATAAAAAGGATGTAAAAAGTTCTCAAAATTTTTTTAAAAAAATAATTAATTTTTTTTTTTTACATTCAATTGGATACTTGAAAAAACTTTTAAAATTAAAAAAAAAAATAATTAAACTCTTTTTTTTTTGCACTCAATTAGATAATTGAATTTTTAATATGCATAAAAAAAACCCTTAAATTTTTTCAAAAAAAAAAAACAATTAAGCTCTTGATTTTTTTGCATTCAATTGGGTACTTGAATCACCCCTAACTTTTATCAGTCAAAGCCATAATGTGTCACAACTTGACATGTGATAAAAAAATGATAAAAAAGTATAAAAATAATAAAAATAAAAATATTTAATTTTAATTAAAAAACTACAAAAATATTTAAATTTTATTAAAAATTAGAAAAAAATAAATATATAAAAAAATTATAAAATTTTATAAAATGTAAGAAAATTTAGAAAATATAAAGAAATATAAAATTCGTAAAAAAATTATAAAAATTATCGTATTAAAAGAAGTATTTTATATTTTTTTGTAACTTTTATTTATTTTTATTTTTTATTATTTTTCGCCACATGTCAGCACATGATGATTTTAATTGAAAAAAATTAGGGTTTGTTAACTTTAATGATCAATAGTCAAAGTTAATGGTTAAATAACTTTTTTAATTCAATTTATATTTTTTTATATTTTTATAAAAATTACAATTTTTTTTATAATTTTTTACAATTTTTATAAAAAATCCTAATTTTTAATAAATTTTATATTTTTATTAAAATTTAATATTTTTTTTATAAATTTTTTTTATTTGTATTTTTATAATTTTTTGTCACATGTCATGCACTGATTGTGACACGGGATAGTTTTAATTGAAAAATATTAAAGGTAGTTAACTTAACGGTCAACTGTTAAAGTTAATGGCCAAAAAGCTTTTTTTATGCATTTGACAATTCAAGTATCCCAGTGAATTTTTTTTTAGGGATTTAATTACTTTTTTTAAAAAAGTTTGAGGTTTTTTTTTATGCAATTTGATAGTTCAATGACCCAATTAAATGCAAAAAGAAAGCAATGATTTAATTGCTTTTTTTTGAAAAAAATTGAGAACATTTTACACTCTTAAGCTTTATAAAAATATAGATTGAATAGAGGTAAAATTAATACAAATAATTTTGGTATGGGAGTTGGTGTTAATATATTAAATAAAATTCGAAGCTATAAGTTTAGTGTATTTACAAGTGAAACTCAAGTAGGGGTTGAACAAGCAAAAAAAATCATCTCATTTTATATTGTTTTCATTATTATATTTGAGTTTTTTTATACAATATTAAAAGTAAAGGTAATACAAATTAAATCGATGTCAAATTATATATATGATAACGTCGTACCATTCAAATAAAAAACTATATTTGAGTATCTTAATATAACATTTAACTTTTTTAGCTTTTCAATTATGTATATGCAAAGGTAATTTAATAATATAATTATAATCTCTAAAATTTTATTTAGTTATAAATATGTATATATTTTAAATTTAAGTGTACAGAAAAATTAAGATAAACAAATATTTAATGAAATTTAATAATTTTTTTCCATGTTAATTTTTGTAATTTTTTTATTCTGACTCTCAAATTTCGAACCCAAAATCAATAACTTAAAACCATGAACTTTAAATATTAAATCTTAAATCATAAACTCAAACCCTAAGTTTAGAGTTTAAAGTTCGAGTTTGAAGTTTGGAATTTGGGTTTGAGATCGAGATTTAAAATTTGAGGTTTTAATTTTGTGATTTAGGGGATTGAGGTTCAAGATTTAAGTTCAAAGTTCAGAGTTCAAGATTTATGATAAAAAAAATACTAAAATTAATATCAATGACATAAAAAATTTATTAAAATATTATTAAATAATTAAAAAGAGACTATAAAATTATTAAACATAACTACTGAAATTAAAATAATAATTATATAAAAAAGAAAAATAATTAAAAAAAAAAAAAAAAGCAAGTGGGAACTATGATTGTTAAGCTTTGGGCCAAATTGTATTTTTTTGTACTTAAATTGCTTTAATATTTAAATCTCACTGCTTGTTGACCCCAATTATAAATGGAGAATATTTATATATTTTTGTATAAAAAGGAGAATATTCTGTTAAGTGCGAATACTATGAAGAGATAAATATTATATTAAAAATGTATATAGGAATTTTTGCAAATGGATTCCTTTCCCACAACTCTCTACGCTTCAGAAAGTGCATTTCGATTTCATCGTGCCGACTTAAGGAGGATGAATTTTATTTTATTTTGTGAAATTTAAAATAATTATTTACATTAATACAAGTTACTGATTTTAACATATTTTGATAATCTCAATGGTATTTAGCATTGAAATTAATGTTGTCCCTTTAACATCTACGGATGAAAAAGACAATTATGTCATTAGATATCTCTAATGGCTCTTAGAATATTCATGTGAGTCACATATGTTCATGGCTTAAATTATTCGTTCAGGTGTGAAAGTTTATTCGAAATTTGAAAATGTTTGAAAAAAAATATTGTGCTCGGAAAATGGGTTTGGGGTAAAAAAAAAAATTAAGCCCGTTTAAAATATGATTTAAGTTCAGGATTGAACATTTAAGGCTCGAGCTTGACTCGACCCGTTTTTAAGTTTACAATATTTTATATTAAGTTATTTTTGTATATTATGTAATTTAGAACACATTAAATAAATAAATCTATACTAAATATATAATATTACTCTAATATAAACATTAAAATAATGTTAAGATGACTATATAAAAAATTTCAATAAATATTAAAATAAAATAAAATAAATATTAAAAATATTAAAAATATATATGAATGGGCCTAAAATGAGTTTGGGTGGTCTTTTGCAAATATGAGTAAATTTAGACAAAATTTTAAATCTATATTTTGAGTTTGGCAGAGCTTAGACAAGCATTTAGTATGATAATTTTTTGCTTAGACTCGACTCAGCTCATGAGCACATCTAATCACATGTAAGTCCATCACCAAATCTTATATCAACAAGTTTAAAGTTAAAATTATAAATATTAAATTGTTAATTTGTAAGAAGGGTCAAAATAAAAATTTTCATTTAATTAAGGGCTAAATGAACTTAAAGTTAAAATTAAATAAAATTTCATTTAATCAAGGAAATAAAAGATATTACCGGTGTTGTTGTCGAGCAATTTGATCATTCAATATTTTAGTTTAGTTTTAATGTTCAATTCCGTACTTGAATTTGGTTTCAATATTTAATTTGATATTTAGATCAACAGTATCATGTGACTCAATTAATATTTGAAACGTGTGCTTTAGTAAAAAATATAAGCACTTCATTGAAACAAAAAGAAAACTCAAAAACCCATTTGAACATTAACTCAAACTCTAGTACTTAACTAAGACAAAAAGACTCAAACATCAAATTGAAAACTAAAAGTACAGGTACTAAATTGAACTTTAAAACTAAGTTTAAGTATTAAATTGAGATATTGGAGAAAGAATTAAACAAAGTGGGTGAAGCTATAATTCAACTTAGGCAAACTCCATTAAATACACTAGACATGGTGGACAATTTAATAACAAAGAGGGAAAAACATAGAGAGGATTTTAATTACTTGGTTGGTTGTGGATCTATATGTGCACACTTTTCAACATAAGCTTATCCTTATACAATGGCCCAACTCTCAATCAACCACATCTACAAGTTAAAAAGGGTAAATTACACTTAATATTTATTCAACTATTAATAAATTTTTTTCTAGTCACTTAATTATAAAAAGTTACAAAATAATTATCTAATTATTTGTTTTTTTTTTTCATCAATTGTCTAATGGAAATGTGATATGATAGCTTTTAAAAATGATATAATAGCAACTTTAGCACTCGATATTATACATTATGTCAGTTTAATCTTGACTTTGAAAAACTAACCCTTAATGTTTACATATTGTGCAATTTGATCCTTTTTATAGTTTTGCTTTCTTTGTGACCCTTTTGCCTAAAAAATAGAAAGACCCAAACAACCAAGATCATAATTTTCTTCTTTCTCGTTCTTTTCTCTTGATACTTCGATTCTCCATGTTGGATTGAACATTAATGACTGAGATGACTTGATTTTCACCGATTCACTCTTCAACATTTTCATAAGATTCATGTTTGAACAGTTCGATTTCAATTCAACAGAGCAACTCTTAATATTATTATTATTATTATTATTATCGTCTTCTGCGAACACAAAGAACCTCGTCACTTGTTCAACTAACATGTTGTTAAAAGGAATATGAAAGTGCCTTTGAAATCATCAACTTACAACTACCAGATGATGTTGCACTTACGACACATTCGATTCACTGGAATGGAATAGAGATGTAATGGAATAGTCATACTATGAGAATGGAATAAGGTTGTAATGGAATTGAATAGGCATAACAATGGTTTGATGGGATGGAATGAGTATTGTAATAGTATTCATGCGTTTGATTGAGAGGAATAAATATGTAATAACAAAAAAAAAATACTCGAATGACGAATATATCATTTAATAAATTAAATTATGTTTTTTTTTTTTGTAAAAAAATTAAAAACCAAAAGCGTTGAATGCTGAAATGATAAATATACCCTTTTTTTTTTTTATAATAACATTTTGTAACATGTGTAAACCTATTTTGTTCCATTTAGCTATTCACCTCAATTCTTAGTGCTGTTCTCCTTCCAACTGTTCAACACTTTGAGAAAGAAATTTCAGAAATCCATATCAAAACTCAAACATCAAAAACTCATATTTTTCAAATTTCAATTTCTTGAACAGTTTAAGAAAAAAAAAATTCAAAAACCCAAATCAAACTCAAGTATCGAAGACTCGTATTGTTTAGTTTTCAAGAAGCTTGAATCTTCCCCATTAAAATTGATTATTATCTACAGACAGATTTCGATGTTTTGAGCTTTCCTTTCCCTCAGTTTGGTAGAAAGATGAAAAGTGAATGTTTGGAAGAAAATTGTGAAAGAACGTTCCTAAGTTTTTATATTATATAAGCTTGTAGATTTGTGATTTTCTTATGGGTACGTTGGGGAGGGAAAAAAATTAAGTTATTCATCGTATTCGTTGAATAGTTATTACATGGGATAAGTGTTGAATCCGCATTCAACATTTTTAAGGAATTGAGCCGGAATGAAGAATAACTATTCACAAAATAGATTTGAACCTAACAATAGAGTGATGATCCCTTTAAAATCGGAACGTAACCGCGTTGCAATTCCATTGAAGCAAATAAACTATTAGTGTTACAATATTTACTCCAATCTTCTTCTCTACTTTCTCTTTGTATATTTCATTCACTTGCTTGTAACATTTTTTCTCTTCACCAAAGAATCCCTACACAACCACGAGCAACACATTTAAGAGAAGTAAAGTTAATTGGGGTGGCCGTTGGAGAAGGCATGAATTTATCGCAACCATCTAAAGCATGGCCACCTAAGGTGGCTGCATGGTTCTTGAGACATTCTTTGTAGGTTATGACGATGGGTGGTGCTTGGTGGTGGTGAGGCTTATGATGCTTGAGAACATCATTGGTGAAAGATACGGGCTTGGTGGATTGGATCCGAGTTGGTGTTTCACTTCCTGGCTCGGCCTCTGGCGACTTTAATGTATGCAAATGAAAGAATTTTGAAATTGGTGAACGCTAACACTCGTCTCATTTGCAAACATAGGTTGGCTCCGACATTTTCATTCAAACTTGAAGTTAAGCCATTGTGTTTACTATACAAGTTATTTGGGTTCTCTATATTTGATTACTTTCTCTATTATAAAATTTTATTTTTTAAATTGTTATGTATTTTATTGAAAATGAAATTTGAAATGATTTCTATCTTTAAAAGTTTTTTTTTATCAATTTTTAAAATTTTTAAAATAAAAAATAAATTTACAGAATGTGTAAAGTTAAGAGCTAAATTTGTGGAATTAAGATTAAATTGATAAAATCTATAAATATTAGAAGGATGAATTTATTATTATACCAATAAAAAAGGTCAAGTTAGTTCCGTTAATACTTTATCGAAAAAGTGACAAAATATTAAACTTCAATAACATTAGTGACTAAATAAAAAATTTCTCGAGTTAGATAACCAAAACAAAAATGCACTAATAATTGGGTGAATACTAGTGTAATTTACCCATTTTAAAATACTTTACTTGCGTTAAAAACATGGTAAAAATGCTATGGAGGCTCCTATATTAAGAGCAGAGGTGTTCATGGGTCAGGTCGGACTGGATTTGGATTGAACCTAAGTACGATATTAACATATTTTATATTTATCTAAGCTCGACCCGACCCAAAATCTGAGTTTAAAATTTTACCAAAACTCACCTATATTTTCAAAAGATTAACCTAAGTTTATTTTAGGTCCACCCATATTATTTTTTAATTATTTTTAAAAAATATTTATATTGTTTTATTTTAATATTTAATAATTTTATACATTTTTTATTTATTATAATTTTTATATAATTATTTTAACATTTTTAATATTTACATTAAAATAGTATTATATATTTCGTATATGTTTATTTTTTTAATGTATTCTAAATTACATAATATATAAAATAACATAATATAAAATATTATAAACTTAAAACAAGTCGTGTCAGGCTCAAGTTTTGAATGTTCAAGTCCAAACTTGATTCATATTTTAAATGAGCCTAATATTTTTATTTAAGTTTATTTTCTGAGCCTAATATTTTTATTTAAACCCTCTCGTATTTCGAGCGAGCCTTCGAGCTTGGACAAATAACTTGACCCATGAACAGATCTAATTAGAGATGAATAGTATTTTATCTCTTTATTTAAAAAAATAAATAAATTAATCTTTATACCTTAAATCAAATTAAATAACAAATTAATCCTTTTTATATCAACTCCATTAATTTCTAAAATTAAAATTGATCCTATACATCAACTAAACATCAAATAAAATTTTTAATAGAAAAATCGTTTTTTTTTCATTTATTGTAAAAGTTAATCTACAATTTTTCAGTAAAAATGCAAAGATGCCTTTAAAACATATATATATTTTAACTATTGGAGGATATGTCAGTACTTCACTGAAATTTGTTTTCGTGAAATTAAGAGATAAGGCTAGGAAAGCAATCTCAAAGCAAACAAACTGAGAAACAGCTCTTCGTCTTTACCGCCGATCTCTCCTAATTCTAGTTTCAAATCGAAGTTAACAATCAATTTTAAAGCCCTTTCCCCTCTCTTTCCTAAGGAAAGGAGATGAAGCGAGTCTTCGGCGCTAAGAAAGACAAGGAACCGCCGCCTTCGATTCAAGATGCCTCCGATAGGGTTTCTCTCTTTCTCACTTTACTTTTCGCTCTGATTTCTTTAACATTTTCGTTTGATCTGTTGATTTCTTAGTATTAGGGCTTATCTGGTTCAGTATTCAGTTTGATTTCAAAATTTTGCCTATTTTGTGAAATAATATGGGTGGGGTGGAGTTTTCGTGATCAGATAAATAAAAGAGGGGACAATGTGGATGAGAAGTTGAAGAAACTGGATGCTGAGCTTAGTAGGTACAAGGAACAGATAAAGAAGACAAGGCCTGGCCCTGCTCAAGAGGCCATTAAAGCTCGAGCCATGAGGGTTCTCAAGCAAAAACGAATGTACTTGCTTCTTTCCTACCAGATTTTTCCTTAATTATCTCGCAGTTATTACTAACTTCATTTCTATCTAGTTTCTACCAATGTATTATGAAAATTCATGCTTGACGTTATTATATGATGTTGGATGGAGTCATTTAAGGCAGTTACACTAGTCTTTATGGAAACTTTGTTCTATATGATTTGTCCTATTCTATTTGTTTAATCTTTTGCTTGATTGAAATTTGCAGCTTAGATTGTAATTTTTTTTTTCATTTTTAGGTATTAAATATTTGGTTATTTGGTCAACTAGCTACTGGTTTAGTGGAGAATGAGTATTTATGGATATCAGGTCCCAAGTTCAAACTTGGACAATTCTTTCCCCTTATCCATTGATCGAAAAAAAATTGGCTATTTGATTCTTTTTTTTTGTGGTACCGTCAAGGGGGATATTTGTTTTATTATACCTGGTGTCATTTTTACATACTAATTCCTCAGTTTGAAAATTTACAATACATACTAATTTCTTGAGTTTGAAAACTTACAATACATACGGATTTCTTGAGCTTGAAAGTGAGTTGTGTTTCTGTTTCATTATATCTGATACTAATTGGTTTTTATAGGTATGAAGGGCAACGTGATATGCTTTACAATCAGACATTCAACCTTGATCAAGTTGCTTTTGCTTCTGAGGGTCTTAAAGATGCTCAACAAACAGTATGTGGTAGCCTTCAATTTCATTGTTATGAATTCCATTCTGTATATCTGAATGTGGACTTGCTGTAAGTGATAAACTAATATATATATTTTCTAATTTGATATTGTTACATGCTCTTTCATTGATAATTGCTCCTGTATATGCTTTTCAAGGAGCATAGGCAGTAGTTTGTACATGATATTAAATGTTTATTCCATGCTTCCATGCTATGGTGGATTTATTGGGGCTGTAGTATATTTACGGTAAAACATTTGTGTTTCTTGGTAGCGCCCAAAGGGGCACAGTTCAGGACAATCCAGTCGGAGCTTTTTCAGTTCCCTTATTGGAATCGGCTGCCTACCTCATGAGAGGTAGGAGATATACCATTTGTTGATGGGGAGAGGTTTCTTCATTGAATTTGTGCTTAATGATTAATCTATATCATGGTTCATGAATTCTTTCTGCTCATTGTGGCATCATCAAGCTGGAAGGATATCAATGCCTTTAAACATTCTTGCAAAACCTGTTTATGACTCTTCACCTTCTTATGAATTTTTAATCATGTTTCTTGTCGGTGCCAGATGTCAGCCCTGAGATCTGCCAACAAGGACCTGAAAGGACTGATGAAGACTGTTAACATTCAGGACATAGATGTCTGTACTCTCTTTATACTCTCTGTCGGTTTCCGCTATAAAGAATTTATTCTCTGGTGACATTTGATTCTTTTTATCTATAGAACTTGCAAGATGAAATGATGGACATGATGGATGTTAGTAATGAGATCCAAGAGACCTTGGGTAGAAGCTATAATGTTCCTGATTACATTGATGAGGACGAACTCATGGGCGGTAATCTTTGATCTTACCTAGAGTCACAACCATGTCCATTTTATTTAAGTTTTCTCATTACTTTTGCATGATTTGGGATTAGTATAGTGATTTGGTTTTACTCATAAGAATGGAGTGAGGCAATTATAGAAATTGGCGTTGTTATCCTCATTATTAATACTATTATTTGATTTGCAAATAATAACTTATACATCCTTGTATAATCAGTGGTGAATTAATAACTTATTTGTTTCCTTACCCTTTAAATTTTTATGCTGATCCATGTTGGATTGCAGAACTTGATGCTCTGGAAGCTGACATGGGAAGTGAAGCTGATGGCATCCCCTCTTATCTTCAACCTGATAAGGAGGAACCGGATTTGGATGCTGAGTTCAATTTGCCTGCAGCACCCACAGGAAATACAACAGCTGCCCAGGTAAACCTGTTACCCTGCAGTTTTAGTATAGGTTTGCAGTGTGCTTATAAATTGGGATATTTGTGCTGTTGTCCCATTTTTCTTCACTCTCTATGTTATACATATATTTTGTTCAAACCTGTTATTACTTTTCCCACTTTAGGGTTCAGTTTAGCTGCCACTTTCTCTATGTTTAACAATATGATAAAAAGTTTGTTTTCAAATGATTTTAGATTTGCTGTGCGTCTGAGCTCAATCTCTGTTGTCAGTCCCGGTGTTTTCTGCATTTCCACCTATGACTATCTTTTTACTAAACTTTGTTTATAGCTGGCTTCTTTTGATCTTATAATTTATTGGTAGTTATAATTTGTTTTTAGGGCCAACGGTATCAGGAACTTGAGATTCAATTTTACATTTATCTTGTTTATCTGTAGTTGATGCAACTTTGATGCTTGGCAGGGTGAGGATGAGCATGGTTTGCCTACTGTTCCTCGAGCATCTCTCCGTAGTTAGATGGTTGGACTGCTACAATGTGTTACTGCATGCAATATAGATCAAGGTGAATGAGGCCTGCGCTTTTAAACATATTGTGCAGAATTAACTTCAATGGGTACTTCAATTGAATTGGCTCAATCATTGCATCCACTGTATGAAGGGTATCTTTGGTTGCCACTATGACACTGTATTATGGATGATGAAACCACCTTACAATGGGTTTAGGTGTAGTAGGGGGGTGTGTAGGTTGACATAAGAAATATTCATGGGTCGTGTTTTGATTATTAACATTTTATGTCTGGTTGAGACCTAATAGAGTTTGCAAAGTCAAAGATGGGAGTTAGCATTGCATGATTGATGCTTTCGTTTATCTCCAATGATTACCCATTGCAAAAGCCGTTGATCGGTTTTGATCGCCGAGAACAAAAAGGTTAGGGTTTTTGAGCTTCGATTGCCAAAGGATGTATCATGTATAAACAAACATATCTATTCCCCAATCTTGGTAGGAAGTTCCGCAATGGCATCATAGAGAAGTCTCCATTGTTGTATCTGCAACGAGTATTTGATAAGTTTCATTTTTTTTATCCAAGGGAAATTAAATTGTGATTTTATATTTCGTTGTGACCCTGCTTCATAACAATTATAGTTAAAAAGTAAATTCATTCAACTATTAGTGTGTTTCTATTTTAGCCATTCGGATTTAAATTTTTTTATTTTAATCATTAATATTATTGAAATTTAATTATTTGGTCACTCATTTTATAAATTATTAATGGAAGGTTTTTTTTTTTATTGGTATAATAATAAATTTATAAATTTTGTTAATTGAATTTTAATTTTAACAAATTTTGTTAGTTTAGTATTGATTCTAAAAGTAAAAATTAACATATATATATATATATATATATATATATATATAAAACTTCAATTTTTGATAAAAATTCATAAGATGTTACAAGTAAATGAGTATGTTTTTCTAATATAAATTTATTTATTAAAATAATATTTTTGTTAAAATTTAGAGATTAACTAGAAAAGCTATTAAATCTAGGGATTGCTTTATCGGCAGGTAGAATTGAGGCAGAGATGTATGTTTGCATGTGACATCTCTAATCAGATTGAGCAACCTCAAATTGGAAACCATGTTCTGCCCACTACTCCCCTGTTTTTGATTGTCAGTTAGGCCAGAATTTTAAATGACTTTGACCCCTGATTTAAACTATTAAAAGAATAAATCAAATTATAATAGTTGTTATTGCAGTAGCAATAAATATGAGAGGTATGATAGGTTTATATGTGCTCTCTATTAGTTATAAATATATAAATACAAAAAATTAAAACACCCCATAAATCCTATTGGAGTTGAAATGTCATCTATAAAATTATTGGATTACGGGAGTTGAAAAGTTTATGAAATATTTACAATACCCCTTTTTTTTTTTTATGTCTGTCGACGAAAATATATTTTGTTATAATAAAATAAAAAAAATCGTGAGATAAAATCTAATGAAAGAAAAAGATATATAATCTTGTATACTAATTTTTCAATGTAATCATATTTCATTAAATGAAAATTTGGTTAAAGAAAAAAATACTACAATGTTTTAAATTCACCTTAACGTCAATATCACATTATATCTTTGACTTGATTCATTCTATCTTGTATACAAATCTTTTAATGTAACAATCTTTCAATTGAGGTATACATGTTTCCTTATCTTTGTATGAGATAGTTGACATCTTTTTTTCGTATAGGTAAACCATATTTTTTTAAATATGTTCGATCAACGACTCTAGTCAAATACATTTTAGGCTTGCCTCATACATTGCAACTACTTTTGCATGATTTGAAAAGACAACAACTAATGTTTGTTTATTGAACGTCATGGCATGGTTGTACTCTTCTAAGTAAATAAATATCATGTTTGAGATCAACTTTTGTATGAGTTCGATAAATATTCAACATCAACATAGCTGAACTAATACAAATTTTGAATAAGTTGAATAGAATAACCTCATACCAATGGTTCCTCTAAGATATCTAAATACATGGTTAATTTCATTCTAATATCTATGTGTTAGAGAAGAACTAAATCTTACTAACAAGCTTATAACGATGCTATATCAGGTCATATGTTGTTTGCATGATATATTAATGTCCCTATGGGACTTAGATATGATATTTTATGATCAAGAAACTCTTCATCATTCTCATAAGGACGAAATGAGTCTTTATTTATATCTAGTAATCTTACAACCATCGGAGTATTCAATGGATATGTTTTATCCATGTAAAGTTTTTTTTTTAAAAAACTTTTCTGTATAATGTAACTAATGGACATGAATTTCATCCTTTAAATGTTTGATCTACAGGACGACACGAAACTTTGTTTTCGTAAGATCTTTCATCTCAAATTCTTTTTTTGAATAATATATTGGCCTTGTTTTGTAATTGACTGATAGCTAATAGCTAATTGTAGTGACTGATTTGATCAACTGATTCTATTATATGTTTATTTAAAAGTGTTTGGTAAAACTTAATTGATGACTGAAAGTTGATATGTGTAAAATGATAAATAAGGACGTGACACATTATATTGTTTAGTATTTATTTGTTTATAACACTTTAGTCCATTAAGAAAATTAATTAGTGAATATTTTTGAAAATTTAAATAAACAAATTTCTTAAGTTCCTTATTTACAATTATTAACCTTGTGGAAATTGATAAATATTAATAGCGTATCAATATAATTGTAAAGTATATTTTTAGTGATAATTATGTCATGTTCTTGGTATGTAAATTAGTGATAATTATGTCACACTTTGAATAAATTTGTCAAGTAACATATTTCAATTAATATAAAGTTGCATAAGAAATTATTTTACACAAGTAAATTGAAAATAAATTAGGAGTACATAAATATTCATGAAATAGATACATATCCAAACAAGTAAAACAAATATTTAAGAAACACGACCGACTATTGATATCTTGGCACCTATATTAAATTTGAGAGCATGTGGCAGAGAGAGTAATTTTTTAGCAAGCATGGTCAAGTATGTCATTCTACATATCTTATTCCCAATCAGCTATAAAAAATGTCGCGCATCCTTCCCTTTTTTTGGGGGGGAGGTTTTAGTTCAACAAACTTTTATAAACATCGATTCACAATTAGAAGATTTGATTACTTAATCCTTTATATGTGCTCAAATCAACTAAAAAAGCCCAGAACTCTGTTTACCAAACACCCTCATTATATTTTGAAGCTCTTCGAGAATTCAAATAATTTTTAAATCATCAACATAAACAACAATTATCATAAATTTAAATCCCCATGTTTGTTTTCCAGAACTCCTATTCATAAATAGCAATTGCTAAGAGAAAAATCAACTTAAAATTCAAACAACTCATAAAAATGAAATAAGGAAATATATCGTTAAAATTTAAATTTTATGATAATATTCAAAGATTAATGTTTAAACCAAAATATGCATTACTTAAAAGACATAAAATCAATATTTATTAAGAGGATTGTACCATATACTTGTAATTTGATTGAACAATTTTCTCAAGAATCTCTATATCTTTTTTTTTGGGATTTAAAATCGTTTAGGGAATTTTATATAAAATTCATTATAAAGTGAGTGATACAAATAATATGTAATGACATCTGTTAAATGCATATACAATTTTTCATACACTATCATACTAATCAGATATCTAAATGTTATTACATCAGTCACTGAAAAATATGTCTCTTCATAACCAGTGTTGGGTTTCCTTGTGCAATAAGTTATGTTTTATATCTTATGACTTCATTCTTTCATTTCGTTTTTACACAAATATCTATTTATATGTTACTGGCTTTACACCTTTAGGTGTTTGTATTATAGGTCCAAAAACCTCATGTTTAGCTAGTAAATTTGATTATGCTTGAATTGTTTTTTCCAATTTTCTCAATATTCTCTTGTAATTACAAAAAATTATAATTCCCTAGACGTGTTTGATTGATAGAGTGTAATTACATTGTAATTCAGTATAACATGTTTGGTAGTACAAATTGTAATTACACAGTTACATAATTTATATTTTTAAAATATTAGTTATTATAAAAACTATTAGTATGATAAAAATAATTTCTAAACAAATAACAAAAATTAAAATCAAATCATCATATGCATTATGTTAGTCTAAAAAAATAGACGATAATACAATTACTAATAAAAATAACAAAAAAAATAAACATCATATTCAATTTTATCTAATTATTAAGATCTCATTCTTCTATATATTATTTGAAGTATATGGATCATCTCGATTCTACTTATGATTGAAGTTATAAAATATACAACATGCTAGTATAATTCAATTTTTTTTATGCTATACTAAGGCGATATTGTTAATATGAGAAATATTTTTTTAGAATAACAAATGTTTTCTCAACCACATTTTGAAGTCTTAAATGTGTCAAATTAAAGAGTTCTCGAGTTGCCTATGGTGTTTGTGTTTGACACCATTCTATTAAATGATATCATACCCTACGATATGGTGTAAGAAAACCTTTTTTATTTGATAATTATTA
The DNA here is from genome assembly GCA_039519145.1 of Kokia cookei. Classification (NCBI taxonomy): domain Eukaryota; kingdom Viridiplantae; phylum Streptophyta; class Magnoliopsida; order Malvales; family Malvaceae; genus Kokia; species Kokia cookei. The sequence continues at coordinate 5,431,065 of CM076907.1, read as the reverse complement.
TCGACCTTATAATATTTATGTTTACAATTTAAAAAAATTTGTGGCTTTAATTATAAAAACTTATATAAACTTAATTTGGAGAAAGACTTATGCTAGGTTATATCCATTTTTATAATACGTAAATTAAGCCAAAATAGTATAAAATTTATAATATTTAACCTTTATAAAAAAAGTTTTATAAATTATTCGAAATTTTCACAACACTTAATATAAATAATATAATTTTTTATCATATTTTTATAAATAAATTATTATAAAAAAACTATAACATTTTTTTATGAATAAATATCTTATTTTTGTAATATATAACATTAACACATAAATAAATTATTTCTATACTTGACCATAATTTTTTATAAATAAATATATTATAAAATTTTTATAACATGTAAATTATTTTTTATAATAAATTATTTAGTTATAAATTTTTAAAAAAATTAACTTTTAAATAATATTTTTATTATAATTTTATAAAATACATAAATTATTTTTATAATATAACTTTTTTTTGTAGTGGCCTTTAAGAGTTATTAGTCCTTACATAAGAATTCCCAGGTTTATCATCTAATATCTGTTCAAAGGAAACTCAAAATTAACTCAACTCTAAAGCATTCTTAGGACACATTTTTTTTCTATACAATCAATTACCATATTTGCTTCCCTAAATACGTGTTGGATTTTGATCATCGAGAACTACCTGCTTTTTGCTTTAATATCATGTATGAGCGAAGCCATCATAAAATCCCCTGAATCTATGTTTAGTATATTAACAATTACCTTGCTGTCACTCTTCAAAATAACTTTAGAATAAACTCTACGGCGAGTTACTCGTAGACTATGATAAATTGTCCATAATTCAGCTGTAAGAATTGGATATCTTCCAATAGATTGATAAAATCCTGCTATCCAATTACCATGAGAATCACCGAAAACACCACCTGTGGTGAAATAATTTTCATAACCATTTAACTCTTCATCAGTGTTAATTTTGACTCAACCCTTCTTTAGAGGATTCCACTTCATATAAATACTTCGATTAGGTGACTCAAGGCTATCGGTTCTTACCGTACAACAAACATTGATAACAAGACTTTTAATCCTTCTAAAAATCTCTTCCGAATGAACACTGTAACGTTGAAATATAGCTCCGTTCCTATTTTTCCATAAGAACCAATACAAAACACCAAAATATATTTCCCTACTTTATACTACCAGCATGTAAACCAACTTTATTTTCAAGATTAACAACCATTCAATCCCTTAGATTCATCCCAAAAAACTGAGATGTGTAACTTAGAAGGGATTAGTTTATACCACATACGTGTAGTCGAGGACGATCTCGTAAGATATGAATAATAAATTTTTGGCTTCCACCACAAATTGAACAACTGATATTTTAGACAATTTCAATATAATCATCCCAAACTTATAATATAATTTTATAACGTGTACAAAATTAAAATTTTAAAATTAAAGTTGGACGTAATTACCTGTATAGTTATTCTCATTCTCATTATTTCGATTAAAAATTAAAAAATGTAATCGAGGTACTCCAACTACACTTAATTCGATCTTACCTTCAAATTATGATGATTACTCGAGCATATCATCTTTATATAATTACAAACAGTTACCCACAAATTCATTTACGTGAATATACCCCAATTCATAGGGTGCACATTACTTGGATAATCCAGATCAAACCTACCAATTCATACTGTGCACATCACTTGGATAATTTATTGTTTTGCGTATTGCATATAAAAGAAAATGGGACCCAATCAGGAAAGCTTTCAATTAATGCCACCATCAACCGGTAACCCCGGAATTGATAAAAACCCTAAATCCGGCCAAGCGCGTAAACCCTGCAAATTATGTCCAAACACACGTTTATGCCTCTTTCCATATGTTTGTTCTTTTCTTGTTATTTTAATGCAATAAAATAAACATTAAATAATGTAGAGATTTGGGTATAAACCAAGTTTCATGGACTCTCCACTTCCACTCTCTTCTTGTTGTAATTTTCAACTATTAGGCCAAGACTTGGTAAACCAAACCATACTCTTTTTTCCTTTTAATATAAACTTATTTTTCCAATGATCTTCTTTTAACTTTCTCATCCTTCAACTTTACTCATTTGGGTTTCTGTTGTTTTCCTTTTGGACTTTTGGGGTTTTTTCCTTTTGAGCATTTCAAGTTTGATTTTTTCAATTACTGGGTTTGAGATCCAAGGAGTTGTATGTGTTTTCTTTTTTTTTTTCTTGCATAGTTAATTTATTTATTAATTGGTGATTGATGATTGTGTTGACTTTTTTCTCAGGTTCTTTAACTTGCTCCTACAATCATCTACCATAGTTGTTGTAATCATTACTTTCATTTTTTAATGGATAGATTTTGAAGTTTGGAGGTAAGTAATTAGTTCTAAGAATTTTCCCTTCTAGAGGAGAATATAGGAAGCTTGATTCTTATTGGGAAGATCAGATCTTTATGTATTAGATTGGCCCATCTATTGGTTTTAGATATTAATGTTCAAAACTTTTGATTGTATTTTGAAGAAGAAATTTAAGTGTGAGAGTAGATGGGGAATACTTGTGTAGGACCAAGCATTTCCAAGAATGGGTTTTTCCAATCGGTTTCCGCCGCAATGTGGCGGTCCCGATTGCCTGATGACTCGGTTTCGAGTTCTAATGGGGGAGCTGGGAGTGAGGTAGCAGCTAGAGAACCTGAATCACCCTTGCCAGTCCTAAACAAACCTCCAGAGCAAGTGACAATTCCTAAATCAGAGACCAAACAAGAGGCCAAACCGGAGACCAAGCCGGAGACCAAACCGGAAACTGAACCCGAAAAACCAGCCAAACCCAAGTTCCCTCATATGAAGAGGGTGTCCAGTGCAGGGCTTAGGACTGAGTCTGTGTTACAAACAAGGACTGGTAATTTCAAGGAATATTTTAGCCTAGGGAGAAAACTAGGACAAGGGCAATTCGGGACGACTTTCCTTTGTGTCGACAAGTCAACTGGGAGAGAGTATGCTTGCAAATCGATTGCAAAGAGGAAGTTGTTAACTGATGAAGATGTAGAGGATGTGAGAAGAGAAATTCAGATAATGCACCACTTGGCCGGGCATCCGAATGTTATATCTATAAAAGGAGCTTATGAGGATGCTGTAGCAGTTCATGTTGTTATGGAATTATGTGCTGGTGGAGAACTTTTTGATAGAATCATTCAGCGCGGACATTATACAGAAAGAAAAGCAGCTGTACTTACGAGGACTATAGTCGGGGTTGTGGAAGCTTGCCATTCTTTGGGGGTTATGCATAGAGATCTCAAACCTGAGAATTTTCTTTTTGTGAATCAGCAGGAGGATGCGCTTCTCAAGGCTATTGATTTTGGATTATCAATATTCTTTAAGCCAGGTAGTATTTAGGCTAACAAAGTCATTTCAATTTGATCTTCACTTTATGGTTGAAACGGCATGGATTTCTTTGCTTAAATGAGTTATTTCTAGGTCCAAATCTAGTAAATGAATTCCTATTTAATTATTGAATAAGCAAAAATTAAGAAATTCTTTACTACAAAGAGTTTATTCATGCTACCAATTCGTGTCAGAAATGTGATATTACATTAGAATTATATTCATATCGGTCTTATTTATTACCTTTCAAATGGTTTGTGACACTGGGAGTCACTATATGCTGTTAGCCCTATGGTTATATTCTGTTACCAGCCTGCCATCCATTAGGCAATGATAGTATGGTGTCACTTGCACATTTACGTCCCATGCTTTCATCATTGGTTTAGGCATGTCAGTTGTGTTTGATTCTTTAATGTTTGTGACACACAAGGTTCCTTTCCCTTGGTTTTCTTGTTTGAACAAAATTCGCTTGCATTATATATAGTTTAGAGTTTCACGAGTAAATTTGACTTTGAGCCCCAATCTTAAAGTGGGCCATTTCTTTCTTGAAATAATCACTATATAAGAAAGACAGATTTCTTTTGGTTTGCATTAGCATGAAATTTACTAGGCTTTCCAGTTGTTTATTTGTAGAAAATTATTATAGAGCTTTTATTCATGCATTGATTTGTGATCTTCCTTGGTTTGCATTGTCAATATAACATAGAAAATTGATCCCATTTGTGATTACCATAGAGGAGTTAAGAGAAGATTTACTTACTTTTTAACTGTAATTCTTTGCCATGCAGGTGAAAGATTCACTGATGTGGTTGGGAGCCCATACTACGTTGCCCCTGAAGTCTTACGAAAGCGTTATGGTCCAGAAGCAGATGTTTGGAGTGCAGGAGTAATTCTTTACATTCTCTTAAGTGGCGTTCCTCCCTTTTGGGCTGGTAATAAATTTTCTGATGCATAAGATTTTCTCCGTTTTGACTAGTCACATCCTAATACAACCTTAATTTAGCAAAGTGCAATTATTTTAGATGCCGCTTTCTTTATATCATCATGATTATGTTTTGATCTTCACTGCCATGATGTAGAAAACGAGCAAGGCATATTTGAAGAGGTATTGCATGGTGACCTTGATTTTGATTCTGATCCTTGGCCTAGCATCTCTGAAAGTGCTAAAGATTTGGTGAGGAAAATGCTCATCCGAGACCCTAGGAAACGGTTAACTGCACATGAAGTTTTGTGTAAGTCAGATTCTTTTATTCTGGTCCAGCTTTTTTGTTATCAAAGAATTTTTAGGATTTATTAAGGCTCCATTTCATCAGCGGTTTTACTTTTTGCTTCTGGAAGCAAAAAGGCAAAAACTACATTTGGATACAAAAGCAAATATAACTTTTAAATGTTTATATACAAAACATTTAATTGTTTTAGATGACAAAGTGCATAATTTTCAATTTTTTGTAGACAAGTAATGTTACATTTGAATTATTTGTTCATTTTTTAATCAATTATAATATTGTATTTTACCTTTTTCTTTTGCTTTGTAGCAGTTATTCAAAAAGCAAATAGCCAAAAGTCAGTAATAACCATCAAATGGTGCATTTTGTTGCATCTTTTGTAGTATTGTCATAGAACTGAACTCCTTTTGTTATTATTATGTAGAAAGATTCCAGTCTGCCATGTTATCGGCAATGCAGATGGCTCCTTCTTACATGATAAAATGTGTAAGACTAGGTTCCAGGAGGGCATTTTTTTTCCGTTGCTAATATTGTTAAAAAAATCTGTGCAGGCCACCCTTGGATACAGATTGATGGTGTTGCTCCTGACAAGCCTCTTGATTCTGCTGTTTTAAGTCGTATGAAACAATTTTCTGCAATGAATAAGCTTAAGAAAATGGCTCTTAGAGTAAGTCTCTTGACATGCTAGGCATGATATATGGGAAAAAGGGGTTGATGGATGGAGACTTGAGTGGATACTCAAACTATGAAAACCTATTTTTACATTTAAAACCTTGTTCCCTAGATTTTCCAGTTATGTTGGACTGAAAATTTCTTTTCTCTTTCCATTCAGGTAATTGCAGAGAACCTATCTGAAGAAGAAATAGCTGGTCTGAAAGAAATGTTCAAGATGATAGATGCTGACAACAGTGGTCAGATCACATTCGAAGAACTTAAAGTGGGACTGAAAAGAGTTGGAGCTAATCTTAAGGAGTCTGAAATTTATGATCTTATGCAAGCAGTAAGTATACCGACTGCTAGTCAGCTAGGACTAATGATATGTGGATTTGGGATGATTCTCTTAGGGGATAATTAGCTAACCCTTTTCTTCCTCAACTATCTTTCCTAGACCAGAGGAAACCCTTTTCTTGACCTTTTTTAAATCAAATCTAGTACCAGCGGTGGCACCTTAAAACCTCTTGGCTTGTTCAATGAAATTTCTAGAATTTCTTCCTTACCTACATCAGAGGAATAAGTGTAGGGTGGTTGCTTCACGAATTTTTCTTTTTCTGGAAAGAGAGATTTAAGGCAGCTCATGTCTGGTTATGCACTTCCAAAGGGTAGCTATGGTTTGTGAATTTGTTGAGATCTCTTGGCTTCATTTACTCAATTTAGGATTTTCAGTGTTTAAATGCAGCAAATATAGATATACTGGAAGATGGGAGATCCAAATGGTATGGAGTGTCTTCAACCATGGAATCATATGGATTCTTCAACGGTCTTAGGAAATTATAATTGCATCCGTTCAATTTGTATGAGCATAATTGAAGTGTGCACCTAGTACCATGTCTTTGTCCAAAGTTGATGGTGGCAGACATGACTTTAGTTTCACGAAACTGACATCTAATGATGATCTTGTAGTTTTTCTTGGTTTTTACCTTTTATCTTCTTTGTTCTATACCTAAATACAAGGCTAATTGGGAATAAGTAATGAGAAGTTGTCTCTAATGCAAATGTGTTCTCAAAATACAGGCTGATGTTGATAATAGTGGCACAATCGACTATGGGGAGTTTGTAGCTGCTACGCTACACCTAAACAAAATCGAGAAAGAAGATCATCTATTTGCTGCCTTCTCCTACTTTGATAAGGATGGTAGTGGTTATATTACTCCAGATGAGCTCCAAAAAGCTTGCGAGGAGTTTGGCATAGAAGATGTTCGCCTTGAAGAAATGATCCGAGAGGTTGATCAGGATAATGTAAGTAGTCTGTTTTACTTTTGTATTTTATTAGATCATTATACATCATATAGTTGACCAAAATTGAGAAGCTTGCCCTCAAATTGAGTTGGTAGTCCTTTCCTTCACTACCACATTCAAGATCCGTAAATAGTCAGCCGTTGGATCATGTAAAGGTATCCAATTCTCATAATAAAACCCTCAATGCATCCATTTGCAATAATCAATCCTTCATTTCAACCAAGACCATAAAATATTTCAATGTTGTGCTAAATTATTATCGGCACTGTGTTGCCTGCATATCATTTATGCACACTGATCTTATATTCTACCGATCATATGCAGGATGGACGCATCGATTACAATGAGTTTGTGGCGATGATGCAGGGTGGAAATGTCGCTGGTGCTGGTAAGAAAGGCCTGCAAAATAGTTTTAGCCTCAAGTTTAGAGAAGCATTAAAATTTTAGTACAGGCAATTGCACTAGAACTTGTTCCTTTTTTCTCTTCACCTGTCAAAGTTTTTGAGGGAACTGAGGTTTGTATAGTAAGAAGTTACCTATTGTTCTTTGCAAAGAACAGCCATGTCTTTGCATGGCGCTTTGGCCATTTTCTTCCACCTTTTCTGCTATTAAATTATGTTCCATCATGTTGTATACTTTATACGGAAGGACTGTGTCTTTAATTTACTACAAACTGTCGTTTTGCCACGAGTTATTTATCGACTGACTGTAGTGAGAATTTTTATAATGAGAATATCGGAAAACGAAACACTTGCAGCCTTGGATCAAAATGAATGTTTTTAAGTTTTAGATTTATCATTTATCTCAACTCATTGATGAGTGTGGAATTTAGAGAAGTAGGATCAATCCGTCGAGGAAAAGCCTCGAACTTTCAAATCCCTGTTGCAGGAACGTTCCGGTAGCTCACTTTTGTCAAGGGAACTTTCAATTTTCGTTGCAGGAACATCCCGACAGCTAACTTTTGTCGATTGAACAATTAGAGATCAGCTCCCATGTTGATCCCATGGTTTAAACAACTTTACAAACGAGAAAAACTTGATTAAAGTCAATAATCTCAACTGCGCGAGTCGCTTAAACTTAATTGCTTAAAAGAAAGAGAGCCTCCATTTGTGCGCACACTTCTCTTTGTTTTAGGGGAAGTGTTCCTTGAAAAATTCTATTCAAACCAAGATAAAAGTCTATCATTTAGTTAAGGGGTGTTTAAATATGAAGATTCATATATTTTTTTATAAAAGTTAACATTAATTTTTTAAAATATTATTTATTTCTAATTTTAATTTTATTAATATAATATTTTATATTATTTTGGATAGTTTTAGATGAAAGATAAATATAATAAAATGAATTGAGTGTTTTTTCAAAGGATAATTGTCACGTCCCAAAATCGGGACTAAAAGTCAGAAAAGAAAAAAGAAAAAAAAGAAGAAAAAATTTTACGCGATTAAGTGGAAGAAAAGAAAATACGAGTTAGAAAATTCAAGTTAGAGAGTAATAACTAGAACTTCGGGTTAGCTAAGGTGATATTAGAATTGAAATCGGGGATCAAATTGAAGCAAATTACAGCAATTTTAGACAATTTTAGCCATTAGGAACCTATTTGAAAAGGAGGAAAGTTTCTGTCTTTAGGAAGAAAATACCCCACGTTTTAAAATTTGAACCAAATCACCTTCTCCACTTCCGCGTTCCCCTCGGTGGCCAAACACCATAACCAACTTTTTTTAAAAAAAAAAAAATCTCCCTCAAATCTCTCCTGATTTCTCTCAAATTTATTATCAAACAAGCAATACAAATCAAGGAAAATACCTTTTCTCTTCAAAACAACTCCATTTCACCCGAAAACTCAACAACTGCCGTCAATTCGAACTATTTTTTTCACGAATTTTTGAAGAATCTTCCCGAATTCGATCTCTAAACTTGCAGTTGAGGTAATAGATGGCTTTTAAAGTTGATTTTCATTCGTTTTCAACCTTTACAATTTGATTTTACGTTCTAAATAAAAAAACACCCAAATATTTTAAAGTTTGAACTCATCCATGGTGGAATCTTTATTTCTTGACCATTCTTCAATTTTAAAGTTGGGGTTGGAGTGTTGGATGTGTGTCCTATTGTAGACTTGGGCAAAAATATAAAAGATCATCTTTTGGTGTGTGCAATGGTATTAGAGTAGTGTTACTTTGTTGTGTATTAAAAAGCATGTTTTAAATTGTTATCTGTGTAATTGAGCATGATGTGATGTCGAATTGAGTAGGTTGTGCATAAGTAATGAGCACGTTACTGGCTAATGACCTTGAGGCCACACTAAGCTTAGTAAGCTTATTGTTTGAGTTTTATTTATTTTCAGGAGATAGTTGATTTCAGCATTGGAGGATTACCAGGAGTCTCGCAAGTTTAAATTGTAATAAAATTGGATTCTTGGTACTTTCTTTCTTTTATGGTGGCATGGGGACACTCATTTGGGTATTATGTTGATAACTTTTTTGGTTTGATATTTTCATATATTAGGATCGAGATTGTATGAAATTGGTTTCAAAAACTAGTTTGAATGCGAATTGATTGAATATTGGAGTGTAAGTGTACTGTTTCTAGTCTACGTCACTTCGTGACTAATGTGATCACCGGGACCTGATCGAAACTCTTGAGTTGGATTTGGGGTGTCACATTTGATGGTATAAGAGTCAAGTTTACAACGCTCGAACCTTGGAGCCCACGAGCCTATGTTGTTTGGGTTTGGTAAGCCTTGGACATGTTGATTAAAATTGATGATTGCAAATGTTTTGGGGTTTAAATAGGTGCCATGCTACCCTTATTTAACTGTTTTTTACAAGACTTTTTGAGACTCCGATGTCGTCTCCTAATTGTTTTGTTTGTTGTGAATGTGTATAGATACCTAGCGTGCGAGTACTCGGGAATCGGTGATGAAAACTCAAGGAAGAAAAAGAAAAGTCACGTGGAGGCAAAATCCGAATGCACAACAAACTGAGGATCCTTCTGCTAGAGCTGATCCACCGACACCTCAGGGAGATCCCCCTACTCCCAAAGGTGAACAGACTGCACCTGGCGATGATGAGTTGGCATTTGAGAGGACATTGAGAGAGGATGCACTTACTAGTGCCATGATAAGGGTATGCCAGAGGATTGCAGGAACCCAACCCGGGCCAGCTTCTTGAGGAGTACTTGTTGAGAGGCTCCAAGCTAATTGGGCTGAGAAGTTCAGAGGAGTTGCGGGTGTAGCTCTTACGGTGGCCGAGTACTGGCTGGAGGCAACCGAGAGGATTCTGGAGGATATGGAGTGTACTCCGGAACAGAAGTTGAAATGTGCGGTGTCGTTACTTTGAGATGAAGCCTACCGTTGGTGGCAGACTATAGTGAGGGGTACTCAGGCTGATCGACTCACTTGGGATTTCTTTTTGGAGGCATTCCAGAAGAAATATATTGGGACGATGTACATCGATGCTAGGAGGCTGGAGTTTATTTGGTTGAAGCAAGGTAATCGAACGGTTGCTGAGTACGAAGCCGAATTTTTGAGATTGAGTTGGTATGCACCTGATATGGTCACTACAGAGTTGGATAAGAGCTTAATGTTCGAGGCTGGGTTGAGCTATGACATCAAGCTTCAGATCGCAACATTCTGAGAGCGGGTATTTGAGAATCTGGTTGAGAAAGCCAAGACAGCAGAGGAGTTGAAGAGGAGAAGATCGTGAGCAAGACAAGGCTCATGGTAAGTGGACTGTTGGTTCCGCTGGTTCGCTCGTTCATCCCTCGAAATGAGCCAAGTATGTTCCTGATAGTAGGTTTTCGACACCCCAAAGTAATACGGGAGGTGGAGCTGAGCCACCCACTGTTTCGATGGTTAGTATGGGAGGTTCTGATTGGGCCTGAAGCTTAGCTCCACTCCTTTTATGGTGGCATGGGGACACTCATTTGGGTATCATGTTGATAACGTTTTTGGTTTGATATTTCCGTACATTTGGTTTGTGTTGCATGGTGGAGATTGTATGAAACTGGTTTCAAAAATTAGTTTGAATGATTTATAATGTGAGTTGATTGAATATTCGAGTGCAAGTGTACTCTTTTTAGTATGTCACTTCGGTGATTAATGTAATTTTCGAGATTTTGTCAAAACTCTTGAGTCGAGTTTGATGTGTCATAATAATTTATTTCAAGTTTTTAATAAAATAAAATTGATTTAATATTTTCAACATTTGAGTGATAAGTAGCTTATACTTATATTATTTAACATTTTTTTGTTAAAAGTTTTATATGAAGAAAAAATTAAAATGATTATCAAATACATTTAAAATATTAAAAGTTGAACATTTTTAATTTCAATAAAATGAAAATTTTCAATGGATTTATTAAACACATCCTAAAGAAAGATAAACTTAATTAAACGCTTAATAAAATATTTTATAAATAAAATAAAATAACTATTAATAAAATAATCCTAAAATGTTAAAATTTTGTACGTCAATTTTTTATCCAATGTCAAATCTCTCAAATAATTTCACATTTCAACTTGTGTTCTAATATCTTGGACATGTGTTGCACTTACATAGAAAAAAACAAATAATCATCAGAATTAGTAGCAACATATTCAAAATTAATTATAATAATTTACAAATACATATCAATTAAGCACCTCATCATAATTAAAAGGTCTAATATATCATTTTTTATTTAAATTAGGCATTTTTTTAATGTGATACCTCTATTTTTTTTTTTTTTTGAAATAATTTAGTTTTTGTATTTGAAAAAAGTTATATATTTTGATATCCAAAGGTACGTTGTTGATTTTTTGTGTTTAATCCGAGTTTCAGGGTTGATTTAATAAAAGTTAATAGTTAATATTATTATGTTTGAATTTTTTTATGATTTTTTAATATAATAAATTTAATTTTGTATTTCATACATGTGATTTGATTCAGGTTTTAGGGGTTGATTTGATGAAAGTTAATAGATAATATTATTAGCTAATTATGAATTTTCATCGAATCAACTCTTAAGCTCAGATTGAACTCTAAAAAGTCAATATTGTTATATTTAGGTACCAAAATCTATACTTCATCAAATACATGTACCACATTAGACTAAAAAATAACACAAATATCACATTAAAAAAAGTTTCAAACTTAGATACAAATTATACATTAAATCATCATTAAAGTAAAAGGTCTATTAGCCAACTTTTTTCTCTTTCTAAAAAATGGGTTGATTATCTAAAAAATACGACATTTTTCGTATTTGGATGATTTTGCATAAATTATTTTTCTTTGTTTGACAAATATTTTTAAAATAATTTTCGAAATTTGTTTTCAATGAAACAAACATGTATTAACTGAAAAAAAGTTATTTTTTTATAATTATTCTAAAAAATTATGTTTAATAAACAACATTATTTTCAAAAGTTTTATTTTTATAATAGTTTAAATAACCCAAATTTAAGTAATAATACATTGGTAGCTTGAGTTGAAAATTTAAGTAATAACACCATGAATGACCCTTTAAGTTCAGTTTTTCGAAAACAAAGAAAACTTCTGGTTTTAACATGCTTTTTTTTTTTTTTTTTTTGGTTTTTTAAATAAATTTGGTTGATAATTTTTCTTAGTTTTAATAAATTGTCTAGAAAGAAATATTTAGGACAATATTTTTAATTGTTACTATTTATATATTATTATATAATATATTTTTTAATTCCTTGAAGTTCTGTGAAGTATTAATCTATTAATATTTGATTTTATATACTTCCTATTTCCATATTCTTATAATCAGTGTTTTTTTTTTTTTTTATAAAATAGTTAAAAATATATACAATTATTTTAAAAACACACATACATCCATGTGCATCTATGTAAAGCACTAATGTGATATCATCAGTTTACACGTATCCGAAATATCCCTAAACTCTAAACCATAAAAAACTCTTACTTGACAAAGCCCCTACTCAATAGAAATAAAAAGTCAAAACTGAGCATTTCATCTTTCTATTATTGGTGATTCAACAGTACCACTTGCTCATTGAAGGCCAGAATGCAACTTGACACTGTCTCATTCAGACAAAACCATAGACACATAATGTAACAGAAGTGACTTTTATGTTAGATCTGTCTCAACTAACAACATTTACTGTGTTGATTGAAACATAGCATGCATGAAACTGAGCTGAGACTCAAATTGGCTAATGAAAGTGACACCAGCAATGTATTATTATTGAGATATAGAGAAACAGATACCTGCACTGCTATTCATAACTACCATTTCCAAATTTACAGCTGAAGTTAAAATGTGGCTCTTTCTTACCAGGTGTTGAGTCCGACCACCGAAAAAAATGGTTAAAGAAACTACCATGAGATCAAACACGACGCTGTCCAAGATTCAAGAACGAATAACAGAGATTTTCAAGATTTGCGCCGGAACAAGCCAAAAAAAGTGCAAGCTTACAGAGCTGCACTATGAAAGTATCTCCTCTCATAGAGACCAATTATTTGGTCAGCAACAGCCCACATTATGGCCTGGCCAGGTGGTATCCTCATGAGCCGAGGCAGCAGTCCTTTCCACAAAGCACGAAGTCCTTCCTCGGCATATATTGTTCGGATAGCATGGACCATGCCCTTATACTTCACCTCACCTCCATCTCGACTTTGAGCCATCAACCTAGTTTTGACGACATCAAAGGGACCAGTACATACTGGACCAGCTGTTCCCGCAAGGAAACCTGATATCATAGACTGCCATGGTTGGAGGACTTTCCCGTCGCCTTCATGTTTCTTCCATAATAGTACATCAAAAGCGTTTTTGGCTGTAAACATTGCAGCTTGGTTTGTCCCATTACGCATAACGGTTGGGGCAGCTCCCGCCCACAGCCCAAAAAGGCCTTCTTCACGGATGATTGTATGAGCACAATGTATGGGACCTTTGTACTTTAGAAGCTCTCGACTTAGTCCTCTCTGTTGCTGCAGTCTAATTTTCACCACCTGCACGATAAAAGACCAAACCAAACCTTTTAAGTACATTAGGATTACAAGGCCATCATAATCCTAACCTCAGCATAATAATATGCACCACTGCAAATCACATTCTAAAACCATGACTAAGCAATCACCAATCCCGGGTTTAAAAATCAAAAGCATCTCATTAAGCATCGTTCCACGTTGCATTCTCCAAAGCTATATAAATAATTCTCAATTTGGAATGAAACAAAACTTACATTCAGTGTGGGAAATGTATTCCTAAGTTTCAAATTAATAGTTATCATCTTCTTTACTGGCTTGTAACAGAACAATAGCATCAATATCCAATTCTAATTTGGATGTCGAACCGAGATCAATCCAACTGTTTCTTTCATTTTGTATAGCCTTATTAAAAGTAGACAGCAAGCTTAATGGCTTCACAATCCGATTTAGCTTCGGATGAACCAACAAAGTGTACATGGAACGTTCTAGATTCATCAAAGAGACAATTAAACTTCAACAGATACCACAATTGAGACACCCCCTAGCAATATTATGGTAAAAGAAACACAGAAAACACCCAGTTTCAGATTCAACCTAATGTAAGATCTACTAACACAATATTAATTCGGACTGTATTGAGGAGGAGGGTAGATAACCTCAAAGGGAGTAACGATAACAAGCGCCTCAAGAACCCCAGCACCGAACCCAGATAAAAACCTCGCCTTGTTACTCAAGGTGCCAGTATCCGAGTCCTTGAACGCGCTCTGCAACATGGCGTTGGATCCCATCCGGAGCGCGTACTTGAGCGTGAGGTGAGTAGCGAAGGGCGTTAACCCTTTCCAAAGAGCCCGCACCCCTTCGGTGCTGGACACGGTGGCGCCGCAGTGAAGGATCCCTTTGTAATTCCCCATCCTGTCCAATTGCAACCTGGTTTTGATGACATCGATGGGTTGCAAACAACAGGCTTCTACGACACCGCCGAAGGAGCCTGAAATGGCTTTCATGTAAGGCGGGATCGTCGTCTTCTTGGATTCCGCTTGGGGATTTTTGTTTGCTTGGAAATCTTTCATGGCGACGGGGATGGAAGATTTCGGGTGGCGCAAGTGATGTAGTAAAAGCAAGTGTTGTTTGAGTAGAGGAAAGGCAAAGGACAAGGTCAATATCAGACATGACAGCACATTTGGTGACTTGGCGTGAAGTTGTGAGCGGCCCAAAAGTGACCATAAAAAATTAAAACAAAAAAACCCGGGCAGCTTTTGATGTGCAGGATGACTGACCTGAGGGTTAATATTTAGCAGTAAACACGTAAAATATTCGTATATGGAACGTGCTGTGTGACTGAGAGTCCTGGAATTGCCTGGCTTTTCTTGACAGTACAGTTTGTTTGTTTTCCCGATGTATGTTTTTACTTTTAAAAATATTAAATAATGAGTGTCTGTGCCACCCATTAATTGTGGATTGATCCAGTGTTTTGAGACAAATCAATTTATTCAATTTCGACAATAAATACTTTACCGAAAAATAAATAAATTTAATTCGAGAGACATATTTAAGATGATAATTTATTAAAGTCTAACAGCTTTAAACATGCATCAAGAACTTTAGAACCAGTTTTTTGACCAAGACTCGACTCGACTCGACTCGAAAGGAAAGAATGATGCCAACACCGCAAAGGTGTTTATGGTTATATTTTCCTGTTCAATAATTTTTAATTGATTTTAAATTTGAAATTTTAATCTCGAATTAAATTTATTAGCGAAAAATAGTGTAGTTTTTTTTGAAAATATAATATAGAGATAACAAGCCGTAATAATATAACTATGGTATAAAATTTTGAAAATGATATAATTAAATAACTACCATTTCAATTATAACTGAATTCAATTTTCAAAAATTTAAATTAAAATATAAAAGTTAAATACGTAATTTATGCATGGTATAGAAAGCAGAAACAAATAGCGGAATTTATTTTTGATAAATAATATTTCATAAACCACAAGGGTGATTTTGATTTATAGTAATGAAAAAACAACAACAACAACAACAATAAAATGAATTGCAGCAGTTACAATTGCATGTGAAGACGAAGGAATATATATTTATTTTATTATTGGCACACCACACACGCACATATAATAATAATATAATTTAATTTTCATGCCTTTCTGTTTTTGATATGGTTAATAAGTGGGATTGGCCACATGGTCGGTCATCTACATCTCACAAAATTGCACACATAAATTTTACAATAATTTTAATTACTTCATACTATAACTCATGTATTTTACTAAAATTGAAATGTTACTTTCTCATTTTTAATTTGTGAAAAATTAATAAAGTAAACAAAGACGACAATTATTGAATCAAATAATGAAAAAAAAAGAAGAAAGTAAATGAGATATTTTATAATAATATATATAAGATTTTTAAAAACAATATAATTTAGTAGCTACCGTTTAGGACCGAAATTTTAATTTTAAAAATATATTATTATAAACCACAAGGGTGATTCCGAGGTATTGAAATGAAAAAAAAAAAGAAGAAGTAATAATAATAAAATAAATAATATAATTTCTTACCCTGAATTTGACAACTACATTCACTTTGGTATATTTTCTTTTTGTCTAGTTTGGTACATGAACATGATAACTAGATTTACTTGAGTCCTTAGACTTGAATTCCGTCAAAATTTAATGATGTAACTTGTGTTACCGAAACAAGATCAAATCACCGAATCGGTCGATTGGATAAAGAATCAATTGGTATAACAATTTGAACAAAAACAGTTGAATCGATTGAAGTAAAAATGGTTTGAAATTGGTTAAAATTAATATATATATATAACTAGAAAAATATTGATAGTTGAAACATGTTGAATCAATTTTATAAATCTTCTATTTGTTTTTAAATTTTTATGAATTTTTAATTAATTAATTATTACTAATTTAATGGTAGAACCAATCAAACTGATTGAATAAGTAATTTAACTAATTCAACCACAAGTCTAATTATTACCTGAAAATTGTATCACATTTCACTTAAAAATTTATATGATTCTTTTTAAATGTTCAAGTAATAATACAATAATATCATGTCATCAAATTTTTATATTATTGAAATTTAGAGATTATTAAATTTAAGTGACAAAATTAAAAAAAAAAAATCAAATACCAAATAAACCTAACTATCAATGAAGGCAAAAAATTATATATCGTAAAAAAATTGAATATTGCAGCAAAACAAAAGCACAGTACGATTTCAATTTTGTTGTATGGTGAAGACAAAAGGAATATATTTATTTTATTATTCCCACACATATAATTTTATTTTTCATGCCTTTTTTTCATCTAATTAAGTGGGATTGCCGACATGCTCGGCTCTTCACTGTCATCCTGTACATTTAAAACTCATTTATTATTTATAATTTATTTGTTTATTTTATTTATTCATAATTATTCATATTCATATTTAATTAATTTATCTAAAAAATATGGTTTATTTAATTATTTTTATGAACATTGTGCTTTAATATTTGTGAAGTTTTTGTTTATTGCTCACAAACAAATACATTTAATTTAAGTTTATTGTCCCAAATGTAACTTGGATTCGAGTCGCATCAATTACGTTGTTATTAAAATTTTACCCTTCCCTTGTAATTCAGCAAAAAATATTACATTTAACTTAAAAACGAACAGACGTGTACACAAGTAATTTTAAATAAACAAACGCAAACAATTTTAAATTTTTTTTAGCGAACACAAACGAACATGAATAGGAATCTGTTCGTTCAAGCTCGATTTATTTACAACCCTAGTAGTCATGTCCCTTCCTCGACTACCACCACCACTGCTTCCACCACCACTATCGCCAGATTATTACACACATATTTGACAGAATACAAAAAGGGGAAAGAAGGAAAAAAGAAAACTAAAATCCTAATGCAGAGAGCAAAACATCATTCAAGGGCTTTATACTATGCCGCTTCACCTGCATAGGATCAATAATTGAATAAATTAGTAAAAGTATTCACTGTGGCAGTCTTATTTTTTTCTTTTTTGGAAAATGAGATACTTGACTTGGACAAAAAGTTAAATAAAAGAGAAGAAAAAAAAAAAGGAAAAATAATAAAGTTCTTGAGGCCAAAAAGGTAAAAGAGAAAATCTGCAGAGGCCATTAAAGATGGACCAATTCTGTGGTTGACCTTTAATTTAGGAATCATATTCTGTATAAAATAATGTAACAATCATGCATGTTTCACAAGGGTCTGTAGGCAGCTGGATTGAGCTGTAAGAGCTTTGTCTTTTATTTATTGCAGACTACAGTAAAAATGGAGCAAATTGTGATGCAGAATGCAGATATGTTGGATGTTACATGGTGAGTGGATGAACAGATAGAGCTAAACATGAGGACTCATTTCTTTCACCTTTTCTTTTTGTTGTTGTTGTTGTTTGAGGATTTGTTTATGATATGGGAGAAGTAATTGCTGTGTTCATAGTCGGCAAGAGGTGAAACGAGAATCTTGTCCAATAGCCACAAGCATTCGGCATGCAACTTCAAGCAACTTCCCTGCCAAGCATTTTAGGCGAATTAAGTATTAGGCCCCCAATCTTCTGAAAGCTACTTATTAACTTCGTGAAAACAACTTCCTATCTTAAGAAATTCTTAAATTAATGATTGATTTTTTTTTTTAAATAACTTTTAAAAATATACGAGTTCAATACTATGTCGGACATATATCTATATCCGACACTCACCCGAAGTCCGAGTAACATAGATTAATAAAAGGGTAGAATGAAAATTTTATAGGAAGGAAACAAATATGTGAGTAAACACATGGTGTGATGGAAGAGAAAACTATGGGCAGTCAAGATTCCTCGAAAGTCCAAACAAAATTTTATTTGTGTTAAGCTGGAACTTTCGTATTCTTTTATTTTGCTAACCTTTTGACAACAACTTCATCCATACATACCTATATTCTGCTACCCACCTTTAATGTTCATATAAAATTTCAGCATGTTTTATTTGCCATGACTTGGCTCATCAAAACTCTTAATACAACTAGAATCTACCAATGTCGAATACATAATCGTATTCAACACTCGCCCTCGAAGCCAGTAAAATAAATTGCAACTACTCCGAAAACAAAGGATATATATTACATGACACTCAAACTAGCTATGGTAGATGAAACTTCAATTTAAAACAAAGTTCATGCAACCAAAGGTCCGGGAGAAAGGTGGTAAACAGTCGATGTCATTCAGGAAACTATAAGTTTCCCTCACAACAACCAGGTTGATGTAAAGCTACATAACAATATCAAGTCACATTCATATGAAATTGTAATAAAAATAAGAGAATATATATATATATTCACACAGAAAGCTGCAGTTCATCTTTCTAAGACATCATTAACCCACCAAACTTATTATCAAATTCTTGATTAAGTTAAAGAAATGAGTTTCATTGTTTTCCTGAGAGTAGGGTTTACGCCTTTATCTCTCGATGCCGATGCATTTTGTCACAGGTTCAAATTTTGGAGACGACATTGTTGGAATTTGGAAGGGGCAGTCATGAACCCCGAACATAAACCGTAAAACGGGCATGAAGAATATCAGAAAAAAAGAAATGAAAAGAGTTTCATTGCCAATTTCTTAACAAAAGCTAAAATGTCCTAACCTTTAGGTCCAAGGCACCACCTCAACTTTAGCTATTTGATAATAAACTATAAGCTTTCCTTTTCGTAGTTCAAGAGTTGATAAATATTTATATTTTAAACCTATATTAAATTAATTAATCATATAAAAATATTTTCTAAATGGCAAATTCATAGAGTTTTTTTAAATTTATATTAGAATTTTTAAATAAAAATTTTAAATTTATGTTAGTTAGCTTATAACATCATTTCAGTTAGAATTATTATAAAAATATTAAAAAAATATTATTTTCTTCTTGTCTTGAATTAAATCTTTTAATATATTAAACACAAGTAATAATAGTTGCCATCAAAAAAAGTATTTTAGCAAATATTAAATTATATAGTTAGACCAAATTGTATACAGGAAATTCAGAGGAAGACAACAAAAGCAAACAAAATAATAGACAATTCTACCCTCCAAGACGATTCTAACGCACCGACACTTTTCATTTACCCACCAAAAATTCCCCGGCAACCACCGTCGCCGCCGCCACTATTCCCAAACGCCCATATCAAGAATTTATATGGAAAGAAATCTAATTTTATAAACAATGAATCAATGATCAATGTAAAATAATGATGATAATAATGGAAATTTACCTCTTCTGGGTTTCACAGTGGCAACTTTGATGGTTTTCTTTTCTTCCTTAGCTTTCTCTTCCGGCGGGAAAAGAACGCCGTCGATACCCTGAACAGAGATCCTTCCGTCAGTATAAATGTCGGGATCGAACAAATACGCAGATCCATCGCTGTGCCCGAATCTAACAGACCCATCAGCTTCTTGAGACAACACTTTATGCGGCAACCTCAATGTATCGTATGACACTTTCCCAAATCTCCTCACTGCATTGTACATACTTTCCTCCGTCTGGTACTCTGGGATTATATGGTAATATATGATTTGCTCCGGCGCGCCTGGTTCGCTCAGCTGGTCCGTCGTTAGCTTCGCCATTGCCTCGTCGTTGGGTGCTAAAACGGTTAAAACATAACCTTCGGAAACCAGGCGTCCCATTTCGGTGGCTAACGATGTTAAGTTCACTAAAATGTCCGCCATTTCATTGTACCCTCCGTATTGTATCAGAGTTTGGATGAAATCTTTGACTTGCCTCATTCCGTTGAAATGATGGTGAGGTCCGCCGGGTCCTGGAGCTGGTGCCGGAGCTAGTGATGGACCTGGAGCCATTGCGTCGTAGATTGGGAGGACGGGTGGAGCTCCGGGCTTGACCGGGGGTGCTGGTTTTTTCAAGCGGTGGGTTCTGGGGTCAACTTCCGGAGCTCCTTCTGGTTTGACTGCGGAGATTGAGCGAAGGCTTCTACGATTGTTGAAATCTTGTTGTACCGATCGAGGGATCAATAGTTGTTCGATGCCGTGGATGACACCATCGGGACGGTCAACAGCGTTGGGGGAAATGACTTTGGCCGAACCAATGAATTTTTCACCGGAGGAATCGTCGCCGGTGAGTTCAACTTGTTCATTTGATAAAGTAAAATGATGGGTTAACGCAGAAGTCGATTTGGGCCATGAATGCCGATCGATCCTAGCAGGTACAATGTGGTAAAGCAAGAGGGTTTGGAGGGACTTGAGATTACCAGGTTCAAGCAAAAACCGCTTGAACTCAGGGTCGAGATCCCGCTCAAGAGCTTCATTTTTAGGAGCGAAAATGGTGATATTGTGTTTGCCGACAGTTTCCTCAAGGGTCTGCAACAACAAAGCTTTCTCCACCAACTCGGCAAGCTCAGTGTAATGCGAGTCTAACAAAGCCACCAGGACAGAGTTGGAATTGATCTGACCCGAGCGAACCGTGGTTGATGAGTTCTCTTGCAATGCCAATGAGAATCTAGAACATGAGATTTGAAGAAGAAGAAGAAGAAGAAGAAAGTTGAAGAAGATGAAAGCCATTACTGAAGAATAAAAATCTAATATCTAATTGACAAAATGGGGTTTATTATAAACCAGGAAGCGAGAAGTATTCTTTTTTTTTTATTCTCTTTGTGGAGTCTTTGATTTTCCCATTTAAAGAATTGTTGTGATAATATGTTGTTGGTTTGATAATGATTTTATATTTTTAATTTTTACCGCTATTCATATTATAACTAATCTTATAATTAATTTATTATATTTGTAATTTTTTTATACGGTAAAAATATTATTTTAATAAATTTATATAAATTGAACTCGTGTGTTCGTTTGATAATTAGAGTGTTCATTATTTAGATATGATTTAGATTCGAGTTGCACTAATCATATTTTTATTAGAATTTTCTTCTCCTCTGATAATTTACTAAAAAAAATTATATAATCTATTTAATTTATGAAAATCCTAAAAAAATTCTCTCTTTTTCCTTCTCACCAATCTTTTTTTTTCCTCCTCGTTCACTCGATGTACATTATTTTATTTTAGTTTGTAGATCTATTTTGTGAGTATTTTCGTTCTCTTCACAAGTTATGATAGATAGATAACAGTGCTTTTCGTCAATGAAACTCCATCGGCCACCAACAATTTCTTTTGAAAAGTGGGTGTCTTTCCGTCGGCTTTTTAACCTTTTATGTTTTGAGAGTATTTTAAAATAATAAATAATTTCATAAGTCAGTCTAGAACCATGTTGTTTAAAATTTATATGTTTTTTGTTTGTCTTTTATTTTTTAATAAGTATTTACTTTTAAATATTTTTATCAGCTCTTGTAACACGTTTTTTTTTTTAGTTTTGTTTATACATTAATATTGTTTTTACAAGTAATTTTAGGGATGGTTTTGTCCTCATCCTATCAATTTGGTGGATGTTCAATTTTTTTGTCGATTTCTACTCATCGCTTTGGACCATCTGAAGTTAATTTTCTATACAAGCGCTTGCAAATATTTCAAATATGTCATGCTTGAGTTGTGACAGAGCCAATATTCAACGTGCCATAATGTTAATTTGATGTTGAGGTTAAAACTTTTATTATGTTGATGGAACTTGTCTTTCATCGACTACGACGAGTATTTGTTATTTTTTGTAATTGTATGATCTCATTTATGAAATGAATTAATAAAATTTCCTTTAATAAATAAAGAAAAAAAAAAGTATTGATATCATACTTATTGCAACAATTCAAAGGATGAGGGTTTAAGCATACTTAAATGGATTTTTTGGATTTTTTTTATCTGTTTTATGGATTAGGAGATATTATGAATAGAGATAAGTATTATATAAAAATAATATTTGGTTATATTTTTTTTCTCTTTTAATACCAGCAAATTCAATCTAAAACAATTATTATATATTTTTTTATTTTTTAATACCGGGGAACTTAATCTGAAAATATTATTAAATTAAAACAAATCTTGATTAGTATGTATTTTTTCCATAATAAATATTTTTATTCTTTATTTGATCATTAGTTTCATCCTCCTTGTGCGATGTACGGATTGGATATAATGCGTGTATTTATGAATTTTATTTATAAATAATAATGGGGAAAACAAAATTCTAGCATATTTTAGTTTTTTTAATTCAATTAGTAAAAAATGGTAAATTATTTTAATAAAGTTAAATTATATATTTGTAAGTTGTGATTGTTTTTTTAAGTAAATTTAAATAATATGACTTATAGATAATTTATTGTAAGATTATTAACGCTTTTAAAAAATAGTGATAACTTAAAAAATACCTTTTCCAAAAGGTTTTAAAATGTGCTGGCGCTTGTATGTAAAATTTTTAGATGAATTTCTAATTTAATTATAGAAATAAACTAGAAGGGCTATTTTTATAAATAATAAATGTAAAAGACCATTTAAAATAAGTAGAAAGGGTGGAAGGGTTTATATTGCAATTTCCCCTCCTACTAACCTTTACAAAGGCTAACCAAATTCTCCCTTTTACTACTTTGATATTGGAGACTTTTTGCAATCTCAAATATGTGATTAAAATTGTAAAAAATAAAATTAATTCAATAATATAATATTAAATTGAAATACCCAATTTTAGTTGGTCGGGGGTAACATAAAAAATGATGGTTAGTATTTTTCACTAAATTTAAAATTGCAAAAATTTGAATAAAATAGTAAAAATAATTAAAATACAAAAACTCTTACAATAACACTAAAGAAAAAAATTATACCAATAAAGAATTTTGATCGCAAAAGTCAACTTTGTTGTCAATTTATATTATATTTATATGTTGTTTGCATTGACATTGTTGCTCGTGCAATAGGTTGTGAGCTCAAATGTGTTGAAGTGTGTTATTATTTTTATTTAAGGGGTCGAAAAGATTATAAATAATTTTAAGTATTGTATAAAAAAACTTATAATAATATTAATGTTTGAATCACAATATGTTCCAAATGTGTTAAAATAATTATAGCTAATTCAAAGACAGGTAATTATATTATCCGAATGAATTTAATTTTAAATTTATATTCTATATTCTACACTCAAATGGAAGTAGTAATGATGGCAATATAAAGCACTATAGGGCAAATTTATGGGGGGTTGTGTTTGACATCACTTTGTGGAAAATATGGAAACAGCTCAACCAATACATCTTTGATGTTATTCCATGTAATGTCATTAACAGTATTTCATGCTGAGTGATGATCGTGCCTCCCATGGTCAGATCAGTACGGGAGGAGTACGGCATGTTGGGAAGCGCCGGAGATAGACCAAGTGAAACTTAATACAGACGGTGCTTGGAAATCTCATAACTAATTGGCCTCGGCTGGGGGGGTGGTACGAGACAACTGCGGGCAGTGACTCTGGGGCTATACTCCAAGCTTGGGGAGGTGCTCTGTGTTGGAAGCAGAGATATGGTCGATACTGGATGGTTTGCAGCTGTTGTGGGTAGATTAGGGTGGTCTTTCCATGTTGGTTTGCATGAGATTGCAAATGAAGACCCGATTGACTTTAGATGGCTCGATAGGCCACCAGAGACTTTAGAACAGATTATTCATATGGATAGATTAGGGTTCGGAGATTGAGGTTAGGATTTTAGATATGGAGTTCAAGGTTCAAGATCAAAGATGAAGTTAAAATTTTTTTAGGAAACAAAATTAAATTATAATTTTTATAATAGTAAAAATATAATTTTTAAAAGATTCAATTAAAATTTTATCATTTTAAAAGGTTAAAGTACAGTTTTACTTATATTAATTTAAAATTTTAAAAATTATCAAGAGCTTAAATAAAAAAAATTTTATTTTAGAAAGTGCCGTTCGCTCCCATTCAAGATAAAAAAAATTATTAAAATTATATACCAATTATATGAAAATAATTATTGAAATATTATTAAATAATTAAAATAAACCATAAATAATTTACTGAAAAGAGTCCACGAAATGATTTTTTTCACATTACAATATTTTAGGAGAAAGAAAGTTAAATTAATTTTTATTTAAAAATTGTATAAAATCAATCTATTCTTATTAAATAATAATTTCCTTAAAAATTAAAATTCATTCTTTAAAAAAAAAAACACCAATTTAAGAGTGAAAATTTTAGACGTAATAAACACACAAAGAAAGTAAATAAATAAATAAAAGGGGGGTTGACATGAGCAGGAGAGGAGAGGAGAGGAGAGAGTGTAGTTTTGCTTTCTCTATCGGCGGGTTTGGTGAATGTTTTCCATAGGTTTTGTTTACTACCGAAACTGGTTATTGCAAGTGAAGAGGGAAAAATGGAATGACGAAAAGGGAAAAAGTGGAGGGTGGAAGGTTAAAATAGCGTCGGTTGCGGATAAAGATGACAGCGATAACACGTGGTACTAAGGAAGGAACCAAAAGGTTGCCGGTTCCTTAAGGCTCTTTCCCCTTTATTTTCAGGTTGAGAGCTGTGTCTGCTTCAAGCCTGCCTATTCACAAGTGATGGTTGGAGGGTCCATTTCTGCAACACATTCAATTACGTATTTCTTACCAACGTGGTCGATTATTTATATTCTAGTCCTTGTCTTCTTTCTAATTTTTTTCCTTTTTAAAAGCTTTTATTAAAAGTCGATCGAGTTTTAGTTTGGTTGGCATGGATATTATTACTAATTGGAAGTGTTCATAGGCCAGGCCAAGTCAAGTTCGGACCGAATCTAAACATGATATTAATATATTTTATGCTTGCTCAAATTCAGTTCAACCCGAAATCTGAGTTTAAAATTTTACCCAAACCCGCTTATATTTGCATTTAATCTGCCCATGTTATTTTTTTAAAATTTTTTAAAAATATTTATATTATATTATTTTAATATTTAATAAATTTATACATTTTTTATTTATTAAAATTTTTATATAGTCATCTTAACGTTATTTTAATGTTTATATTAGAGTAATATTATATATTTGGTATAGGTTTATTTTTTAATATGTTCTAAATTACATAATATAAAATATTATAAATTTAAAACGGGCCAAGCTCGGGCCTTGAATGCTCAAGCCCAAGCTTGACCCATATTTTAAATGGACTTAATTTTTTCTTAAGCCCATTTTTTAGGGCTAATATTTTTGCCTAAACCCTCCCAAATTTTGGATGGGATTCGGGCCTAAGCAAGTAGTCCGACCCATGAATAAGTCTATTACCAATGCATGAGGACGTGGGTTCAAGTGCGTTGAAGCACATTATCGTCTTATTTATGAGTTGAGGAAGAACTATGGATAATTTTAAACAAGATTTAAAAAAAAAAATAGATATGATCAGAATTTATAATGAAATCGATAAAAAGTTTTTTTTTTATTAAAATGAATAGAGTGATTTTTTTTTATAAAATGTTTATTTTTATCCATAACCCTTGTTCAATCTTTAAATTGATAAAGAAACAGATTCAAACTCGCATCATCTTGATTACTACAATAGCAATGATACAATAAAAGCAAAAACTTCGCATCTTCCTTTCAAAGCATTGAGTGAAGATTATCTGATTATCTAGAACCAAGCCTCAAACTTTGCAACATGCATACATGCTTACGGACACAAATACAAACACACACACGCACACAAATCAAAATAACACACCCACAGGTTATAGCATACCCTTGTCGGCCTCACTGAGGCTCGCAATCTTTGCAACATCTTCTTCGCATTGATGCTAACTTTCAGAAGAGCCGAAAGCTCAGGCTCCTCAGGCGTCACCCCTGATTCAAACATATGAGCATCCACTTCATATGCTTTCTCTGCATTCCCTTTCTCACAGAATCCAAGCAAAGCCGGCCCGTATGACCTTAGTCTCGGCGGGATTCCAAGACTCTTTATCTGCTTCACCAATTCAAAGGCCATATCCGGGTCTTCCCTTGCTACCGCCAACCTTGCCATGCTTGTAAAAGTAGTCTCATTGGGAGAAACTTCATCTCCAACCATTTTCTGGAAAATCTCAAAACCCCTCTTCAGTCCTAATTCCTTCAACTCATTCAACTGACTCCCATCTCCACTCGCTTCACGAGCACACAAATAAAGCAACATATTGTAATGGTGCAGATTCAGGCTAACCCCATTACTGATGCTTTCACCATACAAACAAAGCGCTTCATCAAGTTTGCCGTGCTTCGAGCACATATCAAGCTTAATTTTAAGCAGAAACTCAGGTGATTCCATTCGTGCTTTCTTCTTTGCTTTGTCGGTCATTTCATTAGTTCTACTACTACTACTACTACTACTACTAGATGCATTCAAGCCCGATTTCTTAGCAATAGCAACCGCAGATAAGTTTCTTGTTTCATCAACAGCAAGGAAATTACGTTAACTTTCGAAATACTAACAGGTTTGGCAAATGAATTACAAGGGCCAGCCTCAAAGATGCGAAAAGCGCGCCGGAAACCACGCCGGTTAAGTAAAGAAAATGAGATTTTTTTTAAAAAATTACGTAATTTAATTAGATAAATTGATAAAAAATAATATAATGTTAAATGAAATAAAATAAAATAAAATAAAATAAAATAAAAACTATTGAATAAAATATTTTATTTACTTATTATTTTCTACAAGTTTTTTTAGAAAAAAAAAATTATTTGTGAATTATCAAAACGTTTTTAAAAATTTATGTTGCTGAAAATAATTTTCAATTAATTAAAATTTTTTTGGTAAACAAGTTCTTTTCATTTTTCTACCACATTTAATACCTATGCTAGTTTAGTTTTCATCCATAGTTGCCAAAAATAAAAATGAAAAAAAATGCAAAGATTGGGACTTAAACCTTGATTCTCTAGGGATTTTATTAAATTCTTATCCACTAATACTAAAACTCGTTTCCAGGACAATGTCTCTCAAAAAGTTTACTTGGAGAACAACAAGCTCTATACCTTCTCTGGTAATATCTATGTAATATTAATCTCCTCCAAAGCTCCTAAATCTTTCCTTTAATGGAAGAGATGAAGTCTTTGATTCTTCCCCATCCAGCCTCAACAATCTTCTCCTCATCCTCAGCAACCTTGGCTTTGGCCTCAGACTTTGCCAATTCTTTTCCCAATGCTTCCAAATCTTTTTTCATTTGCTTGCACCTTCGAAATATCCCCATTCGTTCGGCCTCTGATTTGAGTTCCTTGTATCTGATTAGGTTATGATACAAATCACGCGCGATATTCAGCTTCATTGAATCCTTTGCAAGAAGGCGATTCTTGTCCTGCATTGCTTTCGTCGCTTGGCTAGCTAATTCTTTCCAGCTTTGCTCCATGCTCAACAACTCGTTTTTTTGATCAATTGTAAGGGTGGTAGAGGATATGTCAAAACCAGCTATTATCTTGAACGCCCGCTTAAGTGAAGAAAACTCTCAAGAACAGCAGAAATGAATAGGGGTCCTATCCAAGGCTTCCTCCAATGTAGCCAATGCTTCCTTCGCTTCTTCTCGATAATAAACAAATATTAGAGTTGGGAAGCTCAGACTTCAAGCTAGTGAAGAATGTTTTCATTTCTTCGTCGGTAGGATCTTCCGGTTCTAAAGCCTGAAATGGCGGAAAAGAAAGCAATAATAGAGATATATAGATGCATTATAATTAACAACTAATTTAGCTGACTTACAGCACTCCGCTCGGATTCATCGGACTTATGTGTGTCTGAGTACGTTTTGATCATCAATTCATGTGAGATCAAACCTTCAGTACTATCAGTAGAAACGTAGGCTTCAACTAAGCATGCATCATTGACGAGATAGCCTCTTTCAGGGTCGTGTAATACGGTTGAAGATATATTGAAGCCACAACTAGGCCAAGTCGCCCTGAACTCATTCGTAGTAACTGCCAAAAGCGAGTGTCTATCATCACCAACCACTTGAGTAAACAAGGTAATGGCACAATCGGTTCGTGCAACAGAAAAAAGATGGAGAACAAGCAATTACACAATCGGTTCATGCAGTCATGTCTCAAGACCATCTTTGTATGAAGATAAATAAAACAAAATTCACAAAGGAAAGATAGCAATATGTGTGGAGATAAGTATATTCAATTCTTTAGAATTGACTAGCAGTCTGTTCAAGCAGTTATTCTTTGAAAATGTGTATAAGTTCATGACTCTGAAATGTATTCAGCATTAATCTAGTTCTTGTTACTCTTGTTTCTTTACCCTGTTATTCTGTTCTACTGTTTCTTTCCTCTGCACCTCATCGATGTGTCAAATAACGATACCCCCATTCAACCATAAAATGTTCATCTTTTGTTAGTTTTATAGAAATGTGATTGCTGCAACAAAATACCTTTTGTAATGGAAGCTTTACGATCGAATTGGTTGATGAGTGCCAATCCAAATTGGACATATCTTCTCCATCCCCAAGGCATAGTAGCTGAATCTGCAACATCTAAATAAATTGGATATTTATCAATATCCTTATCGTTCCGGAAGATAACGAGTCGCCTGCCAAATAAGTTCTTAAATTTAAGACGGGTACATAAAACGCAAACAAACGCATAACCAACAAGAAGAAGATCGGAGTTACCATTTGTTGCCATCAACGATGAAAATTTCAGAATAGAGCCTTTCCTCTTTGATACTGGAGAAATTGTCAATCCTCCATGCCACCGTCGTTATTTGTGCCATAGACATGGACTGGCTAAGAACTGCACTCAAACTTCCAACCCTCTAAGTGACCTTCCTTATTACTCTATTAACACCCATAGAGTAGAAAAACAGGGGTTTCTGTAGGATTAGAGAATTTGGGAAACCAAAACAAAATGGAGGGGGGAGGAATATAAGTTGAAGCCATATGTATTAAAAAATTAAGTTTTGAAAAAATAATTATTAAAAAATTAAGTTGAAACTAACTTTGATCTCTTTTTTCATTTTTTTCAAAACTGATGGGATATGATACAATGTTTTTGAAAAATTCTTCGAAAAGCTAAAGAGATATATTTGACAATTAATTAATAATAGTTATCAATTTTGTTTCAATTTCCAATAATATTTTAAATTAAACATTATTTTTTTTTTATAAAACA
This sequence comes from Kokia cookei, assembly GCA_039519145.1. Classification (NCBI taxonomy): domain Eukaryota; kingdom Viridiplantae; phylum Streptophyta; class Magnoliopsida; order Malvales; family Malvaceae; genus Kokia; species Kokia cookei. The sequence goes on along the minus strand of CM076907.1, from coordinate 5,401,450 downwards.
ATGTTAATTTATTAATATAAATTAAAAATTACCAATTTTTAACCTTAATTAAGTAAAAACATTTTTTTTTGCTGCTCTTTTTGTTTAAAGTTAAAATTTCAGAGTTGTGTTTTTAAATTTATATGATATATACTTTTCATAAACTGAAAAATTAAGAGTTGAAAATCAAAACTTAAAAATTTAACTATTGAATTTAAACTATAAACTCTGTTTGAATATTAGTTAAAATTAAATATATAATATAATTAAATTATTTGATAAATATAAATTTTAAATTATATTTTTTTTACAATTTTATCTTTATTTTTAAAGAATAATATAAGTTTTAAAAAGTAAAATAAAATAGATTTAAAAGATTCTCTAAAGAGATTGGAAAACTCTCAAGAATGATATTATATCAAATTTCCAGGGTTCTACAAAATTAGGAACGAGATTGCTTACAGATCTTGGCACGATAGAACGGAATTGACAGAGTTACACTAAATCGACACGAAAAAAGGATTGAAAGGGATTGTTTTCGAGTTTGAGTTTCAAAAAAATTTTCCAACAAAGAAGGGAAAATCTTCGAAAAAGAAAAGATGAAGAAATAGGAGAAGAAACTTCTAATTAGGGTTGATTTGAGAAATCAAAATTCTAATATGATTAGGAAATTAGTTAAAAGGCTAAGTAAAGCTAGTTTTAGGGGTTGTTTTGGCAAATAACCCTTATGGCTGAAACTAAAGCTGAAAAAAACAAAAAGGGTGATGAGGTTGGCATAGGTGTAGTAATGTGGTATCTAATACTGGCGTTTGTTAACCGGTTATAGTAATGTATGCATAATTTAATGTTTACACTTGGGTCAATTGCACCAAACGTCTCTAATTTATCGTTTAAATTTTAAATTGGACCTTAATTTTAAAATATTTAATTGAATCTTCAAAATATTCATATGCATCAATCAAGTCATTTAGTTTAGTTATCTATTTAGGTATTAAATATCGATTCAAATTTGATGTAAGACATATTTAAAATATATAAATCAAATTGTAAATATGTACGTACTTGTTGCATAAATGACTTAGATCTGTTATGTTAAAAAATAGACAATATATGTGAAATTGAAAAGAGTTATTTTTTAACATCATCAAATTTAAATTATCCATACCAATTTATATTTGCCAAAATAAACACTTACGCGATAGTTGAATTTTAGTAAAATTTGAGAGTAGTTAGAGCGGGATTAGGATTTGTAGATTGAGGGGAAATAATGGCTTTTAGAGAAATTTGAGATTAATTCTAGTTTTTGGTTTAGACAATATACTAGTTGGACGGGCTTTTCAGCAACGGTCACAATCAACGGCTTTTTGAACCGTTGCATGCCAACGGTAAAAAAATTAAATACTAACTGACAATTTTTTTAACCCTATAGATAGCCTTCATTTTTCATTTCTTTTCTCACATCCTTCTGTCAACTCTCTCAAATTCTCTCAAGTCTTTCAACACTCTCGTTTTAATTGTTTTCGATATTTTCATTTATTATCTCAAATTTTTTTTATTCGAAATTGATTATTTAATAATGGTTGTATCCCTAATCCGCTTTGATGACGAGCATATCTCCATCGCCAAATTAACAATGGTAATACGAAAATTTAAATTCCGTTAATTTCAATACTATATATATTTTTTAATTTTAAATTATTTTGTGTAAATAGGTGGATGATCATGTTTTGAAGGGTTTCATTCATAATTTGGGAAACCCTTTGATCCCTAAAAATTCGCAGCCACTTGCAAGCGACTGAATTCTTACATGTGTCTCGCAAGTCCGGGGGCTACAAACTCAATTTCCAACTAATCAAAGCCTTGGTGGAGAGATGGAGGCCCAGAACATACACATTCCACCTTCCATGCAGTGAGTGTACAATCGCACTCGAGGACGTAGAACTACAACTCAATTTGCTAGTGGATGGGTCAGTCGTCACGAGAGTAACAATCGTTCCCAATAAAGTGGGCCTCTGCGAATCATTGTTGGGGAAGTTCGGACCAGTTCGAAGGTTGTCAGATCTCGATGAATTGGTTGAAGGAAAATTTCGACGTGCTCCTTGAAGACCCAATGGAGGATGTCATAGAACAATATGCTCAAGCATACATTATGAGGTTAATTGAGGGTATTTTAATGCCTGACAAATCTCTTAATTTGGTGCACGTAAGATGACTACTACTTTTGGAGAACTTCAATGAGTATGGAAGGTTAAGTTGGGATCTGTCGTACTATCGACGTTATACCGAGAGATGTGTCATGCCACGGTATCGAGTGCAACATTGATTGGTGGTTGCTTGCTCCTACTGCAGTCGTGGGCCTAATGACGACTACTATTTCTACATCCCAAGGTAATCGACTCATACATATTGCTTGGAAATATAGAAAGGTTAAAGATATCTGCTGCTTGGAAATATAGAAAAAATTATATTGATTACAATTGAATGCCCCGAAGTTTTATAGTATGATTATCGCCTTAATATTATGTATGATATTTATAAGACATTATTTGTGGGTATCCAAAAAGCTTGAACTCACGAGCGTGTAACGACCATCACTGAGGCATCGGTTATACTCAAACCCGTGACTGCATCACGGCCGTCGACTGGAACCTCCATCTGAACTTCGACCCCCGATCGTATCAAGCACTGTCACCCCCAAAACCAAGCCTCCTAATGATGGTTGGTGGACATTCTCGTAATTAATTTATTCACAGAAGGGTTGGTGGTTTGAGGCCTTATCAGTCAAAGGAAAATACTTGCTATCAAGGATCGGTCGAAATCGAAGTCGAAAATCAAATGTGAAGCTAGAATATTATCACATCGGTTTATTCGATTTAATTATTTTTATTGTTATTTCAATATCAGTTATTTTTATTATGTTTATTTTTATCATATTTAAATTCCCTTCTCTTTTATTTTTGCATAGACCATCACATGTCTATCGCCCTAGAAGTACTTTTCTTTTTCAGTTGTCTTTCCACCTTTATGGCCGCGTGAACCTTGTTGGTTAAATCGATAGAGGGTTGAGGGTTGAGGGTGCAACTCGGTTAAATCAAACGACAATTTTAGATATCTTGATCTCTATGAAATCAACCCTACTCCCTGTACTGCTATTTGTATTCTATTTAGGTATAAAAAAAAATATTTTTTGGTGTATTCAACTCCCCATCTTTAAGTGAGTTGAGGTGCTCTTTTGGATTTCAAATTAAACAATTGAGAAATAGCATTTTATTTCTTAAAGCAAAATATATAGCAGTTGGTAGTTGTTGTGCTCTGAATAAAGTAAATGCTATAAGATTATGGTATTGCCACTCTGGTTACCACACTATACCATGACAATACTAGTGATATTACTGTTCCAAAATATCCGGTCATTCACCACCACTTAATTAGTGGGCTCGTTGAAAGTAAAAGCAGTAAGCTACCTCATATGGCCACATCCATGCAGCTTGCAAATTATCTTTACGAAGATTCCCTAGTGTCACAAGCTTAAGTTTTTTTCATCGTTTGTTCATCTTCTTGCTAGGGTAAAACTTCAATCTCCTCTCGATTTCTCTTCAATAGCAAGAATCAAAAAGAACCTATGTCGATGCAGTCGAAAGAAAAAAAAAGCAATGTTGAAATCGAACTGAACTACTAAAATTTAACTACAAATCGGTACAAGACAGGGAGTTGCGAATTGAAAAACCGGAAAAAGATTGTTGAACCGCCCTTAAAGAGTAAGCCATCTACTATTTGAACCCTCAACTTATATCTCCCATTAGCCGTCTTCAACATAAACTGAAGTGGGAAAGGGGAAAGCAAGCTTAGAAAAATAGGAAATCAGTATAAAATAATTTGTTTGTGGCAGACCTTCAACAGATATTGCAGGACGCACAACATCGTTGGCTTCGTCCTGTTGAAGTCTGTGAAATACTCGGCAACAACACCAGTTTCGTTTATCAGACAAGCCACCTTCTAAGCCTTCAGGTAAGGTCTTCACTAGCTTTGTTTAGCCCCACATGTTCTGCTACATTCGTTTCTATGCTTTGTGTAATTTTAGTTTACTCTTTTCATCAACGTGCAAAGTTATGTCTTGTTAAAGTACTTCCATTTTTTCATGAACGTTGTGATGCCACATGCAAGTAGTGACTGATCAAAAACATTGAGTTGTTGGCCATGGAGGAGAGCTTGAAAGAACTAGCTGACCGAGCAGCAAAAGCATTGCCTTACTGAGAAGGAATCTATTAAGTTGACGATTACGCGTATAATGAAGTCGAATCGGTCCTGAAACAGGTAGAGTAAAAACTTGCTGACCTCCATTTACAAGTTGAATATGCGCTTGCTTAGTCATTTACAAGTCGAACATCTCTGTGTGCGAAGTGTATGTGCGTTGTCAAAAAGTTAAGAAAGTATGAACATATACTACTATGTAATCACACCGGTATACTCAAAAAAAAAATATTCATGGACGGAACTTAAAATATTCATACTTTTTATATTTGTCTAAATCCAATCCAACTTAAAATATGGATTTAAAATTTTATTTAAACTCATTCATATTTATAAACAATTAATCTAAACTCATTTTAAGCTCATATTATTTTAAAAAAACATATTTACATTATTTTTAATTTAATATTTAATATCTATAAATGATAAATTATTGTGGATATCCGTATAATAGGAGGTAAATTACTTCTTTTTATGTAAGATAAATCATTTAGTTATCTTTTTCGTTTATCTTTATGTATCAATTTATCTCCTTTATTTATGTTTTATTTTGTAAACTTTATGATTAGTTTTTACCCCCACACTTGTATTATACATGGGTGATTCAAGTGAATGAAAACACAAAATGTAGAGTTATATTTTCTATTATTTTTCGGTCTTTTCTAGCATTCTTTTATTTCTTTACATTTCTCGCTAAATTTTATTATTATGAAGTAATTTTTTTCATTTTGATATTTAGAGCACTGAACAGAAATCACATTACATAAACATTTGCAGGTTGTTTTAATTAAATAGTCGAATTCCCCTTATATGCATCGATTCTGAGTAAATTGTTTGTCGTCCAGGTATGAAGCAATTTTTCTTAGTGCATTAATCATGGGATTTGTTTAAAAACATAAACTAGATTTGTTAATGTATGAATTTGGTGATATATGTTTCTTTAGTTTATTTCATAAGATAAAAGATTATGAGAGTGATTATTGGTCTAGCAATTAATCTGATCAAATCAATCGAATAAAAAATCAAAGGTTTGACTGATTCATTTATTGGTCCGGTTATTAAAATATTGTTTGTTACTCTCTAAGATTGTACAATATAATCTCCTAAAAATAATATATATATATATATATATTATTTTTAAGTAATGGTGTGATTCAATCTCAAAATGGACTTGATAACCAAGTTTAAGGGCAAAAAAAAATTATATTAACCCAAACAATAACAAAAATGTTTCCACACTAATGCTATTAAATATTGGCACTATAAAAAATTTGCAAGATGAACTCATTGGTATTAGGAATTGGTTTGAAAAACAACTCGTTAGTTGAGAGAAGCTTTTTTTTTTTTTTTTTTTGGATTTTACAAATTTATAGATGTGAAATGTCTTTGTTTTAAAAGTTGAAAGCTCTGATTAGGAAGTTTAAGGATCAAATTGATAGAATTTATAAATGTGAAGGGTTAAATTTATTAAATTATTTATAGTTAAGATCAAAATGATAGAATATGTACGTATTGAGGACAAAATATGTTATTATACCAATTAGAAAAAGGCTTTTGGTTATCAATTTAACAGTGAGTGACCAAAACAGGGACGGATTCAAACATTAATGCCTAAATTGAAAGTTTTTAAAGTTGGGTTACCAAAACAGGAACATGTGCATAGTTTGGTCACCATTTGTATAGTTTACCCAAAAATCAAATGAATTTTTATAAATCTTTTTGAGCTTGATATTAAGAAAGTGTTTAAAGCTAAGACCCAACTTAATTGTTTTTCAAAACCCAATCTGATTTTCTTTAAATTTGCTACTCAAAACCTAAATTTGTTTGGAATTTTGTTTTGAAAATTTTGCTGTCAAATCTGTTTTTAAAAATGACCAAATTGATTTGTTTTAAAAACTCAAATTGATTTTTTATAGCCAAATTAAATTTTCAAAAATCCAAATAAATTTTAAAATTAGCCCAAATTAAGAGTCTAAATTTATTTTAAGCCTAATGGTGGCGAGATGCAGGTTTCTGGAAAAATGCAGAAGGGGACTCGTGAGGTAGAGGTAGAGGGAGATGGAAAAGAAAGGAGAGAGAAAATCTGTGATAAATAATCATGTTTTAATATAATTTAATTTCTCTAACTACAAAGTTTGATAAAAATAAATATTTATATAAATAAGTACAACTTTAAATTTTATTTTTAACTATATAATTTTTATTTAAATATCATTTATTATTAAATATTTTTATAAAAATAAAAATATTATTTAATTTATTAAAGGGTATATTTGTCATTTGAATATATATACATATTTTTTTGCTATTACCTATATATATCCCTCTCAATAGAAAGCATAAATATTATTATAATACTTATTTTATTAAATCCAACCAAACTACTATTATACTTAGAGGTGAGTATTCGATCGAGTCGAATCAAGTCAAAAATAACGTAATTTTTCCTTTTTTTATTTAGATTTTTAAATAATTTGAATTATGTAATTCATATTCGAGTTAAATAAAAAAATTTAATTTTTTATTTAAATAAATCCGAATAATTCAGTTAACTCAAATAACTCAAATTATTTAATTCAAAATTTAAATTTTTTATCAAAATTTTTAAATTAAATCAAATTATGCTGTTCGCTAACTATACCTATTCAACTCGGTTACAGCCTAATACAATTCCAGTGATATATCATTCCCAAACTGGCCGTAAGTAGGTTATGCAATTAGGTCTTTAAAAAGCCAACCATACTGACTTTATGAAACGGAAAGACTTGAATTGTGAATAATCAAAGAAGAAGGAGCGTCACTCGCTAGGAAAGGAAACCTTGAATCTTCCTCTCGACGTTGTGCAGATAGCGTATTCGACCTCCACTTTATCTCATAATGGAAGGTATTACTATATCTATATAGCTTCTATTTTTCATCATAAACCCTCCATTGTCTAAACCCCTGTTTTTTTAACTGAAAAATTGAGTGTAGTGGATAGTAAGTCTAAGCCTATCGATGTTAATGGACTAACAACGAAGGCGACATGGAAGACTGAAGTTTTGAGTGATGTTCATAGTAATTCTATGGGTGTAAATGGACAAGTAACGAAGATCACATGGAGGATTGAGAACTTCTCCAGTATTAAAGAACAAGAGCTCTACTCTGAAAATTTCATTGTTGATGGCAGTAAATGGTAACTTGGATTTTTCTTCTTTTTGGTTACGTTTTAATTTGCTTTTTATTTTTTAACTCCCATGCATGACTTGGATTTGCAATTTCTTTCGGCAGGCGACTTTGTATCTACCCAAAGGGGAACAAAGTGGATTTTTTGTCAATTTATTTAAGTGTTGCAGATTCAGCAACTTTGGCCGGATGGAGTAGATATGCCCATTTCGGAATTGCAGTCATTGACCAATTCAATCGTCAAAATTCCAAAACAGGAGGTATGCTTTGGGGGCTGCGCATTTATTTGGTATGTTGTTTTAATGACAATATAAATTGGAACAGAGCCACTATAAGAAGTTTCGGCCCCGGGGGGGGGGGGGGGGTTACAGAGGAAACTTAGAATTCATAATGGTCATGAGTTTCGTATTTTCTACCATTGTTCCCCAATAGCTCAGCTTGTTTGAGGTTTTGGCATGATCAAAACAGTCGAAGACCAGATGTCAAATATGTTATCTATGCCCTTTTTTTCTTAGAACATGTCATTACCTTGTTTATGCAAGTTTTTGGTGATGATACACACTCTCGCTTCTGGCAGCCACTAAGACTGATTTCGACGCATCCGAGCGTTGTTGGGGCTTCCCTTCATTCTTAACTCTTACTGAATTACGCAACCCTAAAAGAGGCTATCTCCTCAATGATGCGTGCTTGGTTGAAGCCTATGTTTTCACTGGTAGGACTATTGATTTTATTTCACATGAATTTATAGTCAAAACTGATTCTGATAAACGTAAGACCAAGGAAGCTGATTGTGTTAAGGCGGCCATAGACAACCAGAAAACTACAACCACCAAAGCAGTAGAAATCATTAATCCTTCACCAACTCTGGTAAGTCAACCAAATTAGTTGTTAATAATCATGCATTTATGTATGTATCACTATGATTGCTTTTCCACCATTTCAGGCCCTTGAACCTGAAGAGCTTGCTGAGGAAGACATGAACACTTTTTTCACTAGCTTAGAGTCTGAGCTTTCGAACTATGACATTCTTTATTCTAAAGAAGAAGCAAAAGAAGCACTGGGTAAAATAAACGAAGCCTTGAGTATGACCCCAGTTAATCTTAATGATTCAGGGAAGTTTTCTCCACTTAAGCAGGCATTCATGATCCTAGCTAGTTTTGATTGTTCCTCCACCACCCTTACAATTGAGCAAAAGAATGAGTTGTTGGGCTTGGAGGAAAGATTGAAAGCACTAGCTAACCGAGCAGCGAAAGTAGTGCAGGACAAGGATCAACTTACTGCGAAGGAATCTATGAAGTGGACGATGACTCGTAATTTGGAGAGTAGCCTAATCAGATATAAGGAGGTCGAAACAGAGGTGAAACAGGTGGATCAAAAACTTGCTGCCCTCCATGAGGAAGTTAAAGAAGCACAAAAGAAAAAGGAGGAGACGTTGGCTGAAGGAAAGGGGATATACAGAAGTTGCAAGGAAATGAAAATGGAGTTGGATGCATTGAGAAAGGAATGGGCAGACTATGAGGCCACTGCCAGGGTTGGTGAGGAAGAAGAGAAGACTGTTGAGGCTGAATGGGGAAGAATCAAAGATTTCATCTCTTCCATTAACGGAAAGATTTAGCAACTGTTGAAGGAATTTCATAGGATTAGTGTTTTGAGCAAGACTTTATATATATATATGCATATTAATTTGTGAAACTGTTTTGCTTTTGTCTACTATTAGAATCGTGTTGTGTTTAAAATATTTTCTAAATTATCCTTAAATCTCTTAAGCTATTAACTAATCATACTTATAAAGGTAGAATATTATCTGTCAGAACCCAAAATAACCAAGAAGTCCTGATTAAAAATTATTTAGTTCTTGTTAATAATTTAATGGAAGAATTGATTAAAATATTAAATGTTGATAATGTTAAAGAGTAAATTCATTTTTTTAGAGTTGAATGACTATAATAAAAATATGTTAATAATTAGGCAATTACTAGTGTCATTTGTCTATTTTTTATCGATTTAGATGGTTGAATGGTTCATGTCATAAAAATCTTGATTGTGTTTAAACGAGTTTTGTCAAGTTGTAGGGCTAAAGATGTGGCATATTGTTTAGTTTTGTCAATTTTAAATCCTTTCTTTTAAAAATGCCCAATCATTTTAATCTTGGTTCAATCTAAGGTCGAATTTTGATTTCTTTACAAAGTTTGGCCCAAAATTCATATTTTATTATTTATTTGCGACAAATTGAAAAATGTGTGTAAACAAAAAAAAAAAAAGGAAGACTTATATGTCAAAAAAACTTAAATTAAAAAAATCAATTAAGTCATTATATTAAATTGGCACCCAATTAAATTTTTATCATTAATTAAAATAATCAATTAAGCTTGTTAATGGTTTCCATCCTCGATCACATTGATTGTTAAAATAAATTGACAGATCAATCAGAGTGACACATGACAACTGTTTGTTTAGTCTATTAAAAAATCACAAAAATATAAAAAAAGAAAATCAGAAAAAATTATTAACTATTAAAAAATATATGAAAATTGATATAAACTTTATAAAATTTATAAAAAATATAAATTTTATAAAAGATATAAAATTCTAATAAATTATAAAATTAATAAAACATATTTAAAATCTTATAAAACCTTATTAAAATACTATAAATTCATAAAACATCGTAAAAATATTAAAAGTATTAAAATTGATATAAACTTATAAAAACTTAAACTGGACCGGATTAGTCGATTGGACCGATTAGATCGAAATCAACAAGGGTATCAATCCGGAAAAAGTCATTAGATCGTTTGACTTGAGAACCAGATGATTGAATCAATGTTTTTAATATATTTTTAATTTTTAATGTTTTATTTAATTGAACTGAACGAACCAATCGAACTGTAAAATCAATGGCTTGACTGATTCGACCAGCAGTTCTGTTACGAAAACTTTGGTCAGAATATTTTATTCTAGTATATGCTAGTAGTTGGATAATTTTAGTGATAAAATTGAAAATGGATGACCAAAATAGACAGACATTAATACTTGAGTGACCCAACTAACAGAATTTGCCATCATTTTTATTTTTAAAATAAATTTAAATTATATTTGCGTAACTCCCTATTCATTCTATCAAGTGGTTGAAGTGAACAAGACTTCTGGGAAAAGAAGAGGAATTGTCCATATTTAATCAAACTTGGGAGCCCTGAATCTTCTTCCCCTCCACGTTTCTGCACCTCAGGTAGTACCGCATTCTCTCATAGTGGCAGGTATATAGCTTCTACTTTTAATCCTTTCTTCTATTATTATGTATGTTTTGAAATGTTTAAGATTTTGAGTGCGGTGGATAGTAAGTTTCAACCTATGGATATTGATGTAAACATAAGGAAGTTCACATGGAGGATTCAGAATTTCTCCAGTCTTAAAGTCAAAAAGCTCTACTCTGAAGTTTTTGCTGTTGATGGCTGCAAATGGTAACTTTGATCTTCTTCTTCTTGTTGTTGATTTATGTTTTAATTTCAATTTTTATCTCCCCATGGCTTAGATTTACAGAACTGTTTTGGCAGGCGAATTCTTATCTTCCCCAAGGGGAACAATGTGGATCATTTGTCAATTTATTTAGATGTTGCAGATTCAGCTACTTTGCGGATGGAGTAAATATGCCCAAGTCGGATTCGGGCTCATCAATCAATTTAATCATCGAACTTCCATTACAAGAGGTATATTGTTGCAGCAATCACAATTTTGTAGTACAAACAAGGGATCAGCATTTTGTTCTTGTTCTTATTTAACGGGCTTAAAGAACCTATATAAGATAGCCATAGTATAGGAATAGGGGAAGGGGAAGGGGAAGGGCCATCCTTTCTTCGTAGAATCTGTCAGCTTGTTTACTGAACTGGTTGTTGATGATAAGGCTCTCTTGTTTTTGGCAGACACTCAGCATTGTTTCAACGCGAGGGAGGCTGATTGGGGCTTCACTTCATTCTTCCATCGTACTGAATTACATGACCCTAGAAGAGGCTATATCGTCTAATTGAAGCATATGTTTCCACCAATAGGACTGTAAATTTGATTTCACATGAATTGATAGTAAAAACTGATTCGGATAGACTTAAGTCCAAGGAAGCTGATTGTTTTAAGGCATTCGTAGACAACCAGAAAACTCCTACAACCAAACCAGTAGAAATCGCACCTCCTTCACCAACTCAGTCTTCTAGCCAGATTGTGGTAAGTTGGCTAAATCAGTTGTTAATATTAATGCATTTATGTATGCATCACTATGATTGTTTTTCCGCCATTTCAGGCCATTGAACCTGAGGAGCCTACTGAGGAAGACATGAACACATTCTTCACTAGCTTAGAGTCGGAGCTTTCGAGCTGTAGAATTGTCTATTCTAAAGAAGAAGCAAAGGAAGCACTGGGTAAAATAAACGAAGCCTTGAATATGAACCTCGTTGATCTTAACGATTTAGGGAAGTTTTCTCCACCTAATCAGGCATTCATGATCCTAGCTAGTTTTGATTGAGCAAAAGAATGAGTTGTTGGGCTTGGAGGAAAGATTGAAAGAACTAGCTAACCGAGCAGTGAAAGCAATGCAGGACAAGGATCAACTTACTGTTATCAAGCGAATGATGACTCGTAATTTGGAGAGTAGCCTAATCAGATATAAAGAGGTGGAAACAGGTGGATCAAAAACTTGCTGCCCTCCATGAGGTTGAAGCACAAAAGAAGAGGGAGAAGATGTTGGCTGAAGGAAAGGGGATGTACAGAAGTTGCAAGAAAATGAAAATAGAGTTGGATGCCTTGGGAAAGGAATGGGCAGAGTATGAGGCCACTGCCGAGGTTGGTAAGGAAGCAGAGAAAAGTGTTGAGGTTGAATGGGGAAGAATCAAAGATTTCATCTTTTCCATAACGGAAAGATTTAAGCATTGGCGTTCTGAACAAGACTTTATATATTTTATATAGATGATACTGTTTTTGACATGTGTTATCTACTCACCATTATTTAATGTTTATACTTGGGTCAATTGCACCAAACGTCCCTGATTTATAATTTAAATTTTAATTTGGCCCTTAACTTTAAAATTTTTAAAATATTCATATGTATTAATCAAGTTCTCCTTTAGTTTAACTATCAATTTAGGTATTAAATGTCAATTCAAATTTGATGTAAAACATATTTAAGATACATAGATCAAATTGTAAATATTTTTAATATTTTTAAAGAATTCTAATATATTTTAATTTTAAATATTTTATGTAACACCCCTATACCTGATTCACACGTATAAACCTGGTATAAGAGTATTACATACAATGTCAGAGAATTAAAAACGAGTATAATAAAATTTTTCTTTCAATTCATGTAAATTTTTAAAATAATATTAGTAACCCATTCATTAGAGACACATAGGTATACCATTTGTACATGCCATTTTACACAAACTAAATATACCTTGTATTGCTTCCGATGTTGATGTGATTTGATGAGAGACACCTAATCCAATCTTAACTTCTCGGAGGTCTTATACCTACGTGTTGAAATAAACGCGTTAAGTCGGTGAAGGCTTAGTAAGCGCTACAAGTGTAATAGATGATTGTTTATTTATTCCTTAATTTTATCAAACATTTAATTACTCATGCGTATAAAATTTCTAACCTTTCTTGCATGTAACATTTAACTTACCATAATTTCACCATAACACACATTCATCCTCATATTCCAACTTACCTCAATGGTAGATTTTACATTTTCATCCCTTTTTCACAACTTAGTCATTTCACTTAATTATCAACATATAATTACACATAAACATATAGCACTTATCTTTCATGTATTTATCATTTCACTTACCTCAATGTAATAATTTGCACATTCTTTCTCTTTTCACAACTTAGCCATCATAGCTTTCTTAACCATAGCTCACTTAGCTTATTTATCCACTTGGCCCATAGTAGACTTTATAGAACCCATCAGATAAACGGAACAGAAAGTACTGAAGTACTTAACAGTAAGCACACAAGTGCTGGGGAAACAGTAAGCACACACAGTGCAATCCAATAGGCACACACAGTGCAATCAGTAGGCGCACATAGCGCAAATCAGTAGGCACACGAAGTGCGAAACAGTAAGCACATGAAGTGCGAAACAATAAGCGCGCTAGCGTTCCTTAATGACATGACACTAATATCACAACGGTTCTAATTCGTCTACATGGGCATAATCTCATTTAACATCATTATCCACAACTTATACATCATAAATACATTTTTCTTCACATATACATAATCATGTATTTCTCACCTTTATTTCCTTAATGGCTTCCACAATATCACCATTTTATCATATAATCAATATTCATAATTAAACACATAATATTTCATATATACATTGTTCATCACACATATATCATTATATACCTCTTTACTCTTATTTCACATTAATTTTCAAAGCTGTTCACTTGCGTCACAGTCACTAAAATATTTATATCTTGAACTACATAATTCAAAATTATAATCCGTTTGATGTTTCTAAAACTACACTCAATCATCTTTTTACCATAAAATTTCCAGAATTTTTACTATAGCCAATTTATACAGTAAATTCTTTCAATTTACCCCTTCACTGCTGCCTGACAGTTTCGACCTTTCTTCACTAAAAATTATCTATCTTTTAGTAAAAAGATCAAATGATGTACCGGTCTATTTCCTTTGAAAATAGACTCATTAAGGATTAAACTATATAAATTTCAGTCTCTAATAATTTTTCTAAATTTTTCTATAATTTTTCAAAGTCAGAACAGGGGAACTCGAATCTACTCTGACCTTATTACACTAAAACTAGTATATCTCGAAATATGAAGTTCCTTTTCTTTCACTGTTTCTTTCATATGAAACTACACTCAATAATATTTAATTACATATATAATTCGACCCTTAACTCATTATATACAATTTTTGGTGAATTTTCGAAGTTAGTCCCCTGTTACTGTCCAAACTGTTTTGAAGTGAATTTTTCCCTTCTCATATTTCCTTTGCACTAAATTTCATTTAATCACACCTAATCACCATATTTATAACTAAACATATCATTTTACTCATTTTTATCACAATTAATCATATACTTTAAAGAGAATAAATTTTCAATTTAAAATCTTGTAGTTCTTACTACTCTAGTAGAAAGCTTCCTTTCCCTCTTTGATCTTCTCTTTTCCTTTCTCTTCAATTGAGTCATTCTCCTTCTTTTCTTTCTCTTCATTTCCATACAAAACACATATATTCACATTAAGATCATTCTAACATATCATAATCTATGTTTCTAAACCAAAACTAACATGTATTTAAAGAGGAGTTTAGCTTTCTTACCTTAATCACTTGTATTCAACACTAATTCCCATTTTTTTTCTCCTCCAAGACAAGTATGGATGCATTTCTTTTAACAATTGGATAGCTACTACACTTCTCTATCAATTTTATACACTAATCTGGAAGAAATTTGGAAGAAACTAGCTTAATTGGTTTGTATTTGGTGAAAAAGGACTAATTTGTAAAAAAAGTAAAAGTTGAAATGGTGGAAAAATGGTGGTTAACGTGAAGCACCATAGCTGATGGCTTTTATAGCCTTTTCATCATTTCTTTTCTTTATTTCTCTAGATCTTTTTATCAATTTCTCTTTATAAAAAATATCTTTATTTAATAATGGCAAAATTACACTTTTCGTCCTTGGGCCTTCTAACTTTACACTTTGGCCCAAAACATTGCCTCCAAAAATATCTTCCACCAAATTACTCTTTTGCCCCTCCTCAATCAATCTAATTCTCATGATGACTCATAATTCAATTTGGATAAATTGCTATTTAGTCCTTCTTCCTTTCTCACACTTACTAATTAATCCTTAATTTTTTTCCTAATCTTCTTATTTTAACCACATATTCTAACTCTTAACTCTACACTATTACTGTTCCATCTCCAGTTCAAAAATGCGGATGTTACATTTTAAATAAGTTTCATTAATTTTTTATAATATTTACAAGTTTATATCAATTTTAATTTTTTTTATTTTTATGATTTTTAAGGGAAAAACATTGAATTAAATCAAAAATTGTTACGTGTCACTATTTGATTGGTCCGTCAATTTATTTAATAGTTAACATGGTCAATGATAAAAACTGGTAATGAAAGGGTTTAATTAACGATAAAAGCTTAATTTGGTGTTCTTTAATACAGAGGCTTAATTGAATTGTTGTTTGCATTTTCTTAAGGGCTTCTTTGACATATAAAAAAAATCAACATTGATAAATTTAGTGATAAAATTGAAAATGTTTGAAGCTAGATGGCCAAAATAGAAATACATTAATACTTGAGTGACTCAACTAATAGAATTTACCGTATATTTTTTAAAATAATAATTTTTTTTACATATCATTCTATTAATTTTTAAAATAGTAAAAAAAATATTTCTACGCCTTGTCAAAAGTTGAAAAAGTATAAATATATAGTGACATGAAACCATACCAATATATTAAAAATATATTAAAAAAATAGTAAAAGAAAAAAAAATGATAGCTTAAAGGCTAAGTAGTTGAAGTCAATAAGACTTTTGAGAAATGAAGATGAATTGTCAATATTTAATCAAACTTGGAACGCTAGCGAATCCTGAATCTTCTTCCCCTCTACGTTTCTGCACTGCAGGTAGCACCAGATTCTCTCTTAATGGCAGGTATATAGCTTCTACTTTTAATCCTTTCTTTCTTTATCATGTATGTTTTGTAATGTTTAAGATTTTGAGTGCAGTGGATAGTAAGTTTCAATCTATGGATATTGATGTAAACATAAAGAAGTTGACATGGAGGATTCAGAATTTCTCCAGTCTTAAAGTCAAAAAGCTCTACTCTGAAGTTTTTACTGTTGATGGCTACAAATGGTAACTTTGATCTTCTTCTTGTTGTTGTTGCTTTATGTTTTAATTTCCATTCTTATCTCCCCATGGCTTAGATTTACAGAGCTTTTTTGGCAGGCGAATTCTTATCTTCCCCAAAGGGAACAATGTGGATCATTTGTCAGTTTATTTAGATGTTGCAGATTCAGCTACTTTGCCTTACGGATGGAGTAAATTTGCCCGATTTGGATTGGCAGTTATCAACCAATTCGATCGCGAAACTTCTATTACAAAAGGTATTTTGTTGCAGCAATCACATTTCTATAAAACAAACCAAGGATCAGCATTTTATCCTTGTTCTTATTTAATGGGTTTAAAGAACATATATAAGATAGCCATGGTATAGGGGAAGGGTCACTGATACGCTGAATGCTAGCTATTAAGAGTGACTGCGTGAACCAATTGTGTATTTCGACTCTTTTTGTCATTTACTCGATTACTCGTCATTTGTCAAAGCTTTAGGGAAACAACGGCTATTGCTTCCTCTTGTTCTGTTTTGCATTTATTTTGTATGTTCACCTGGGGCTCTGTCCCATTGGGGGGGGGGGGGGGAGTGCTTTCCACATCCATGCATACATAGAAATAGAAATGATAGACTAGAACCAAATGACAATATAAAATGTAATGAAGCATGGAAGAGGCACTACGAAGAAGTTTCCCCCGGGGGGGGGGGGAGTGGGTTATAAGGGAAGCTTTGAATTCATATTGGTCATTGGTTTCATATAATCTCCCATTGTTACCTAAAAGCTCAGCCTGTTTGAGGCGTTGGTATGGTCAAAACAGTTGAAGTCCAGATGCCAAATGTGTTATCTATACCATCCTTTCTTCATAGAATCTGTCAGCTTGTGTACTGAACCGGTTGTTGATGATAAGGCACTCTTGTTTTTGGCAGACACTCAGCATGATTACAACGCGAGGGAGGCTGATTGGGGCTTCACTTCATTCTTACGTCTTGCTGAATTACATGACCCTAAAAGAGGCTATCTCCTCGATGATGCATGCTTGGTTGAAGCATACGTGTGCACTGATAGGACTGTAGATTTTATTTCACATGAATTTATAGTCAAAACTGATTCGGATAAACTTAAGTCGGCCAAGGAAGCTGATTATGTTAAGGCAGTCATAGACAACCCGAAAACTCCTACAACCAAACCAGTAGAAATCACACCTCCTTCACCAACTCAGTCTTCTAGCCAGATTGTGGTAAGTTAGCTAAATCAGTTGTTAATAATAATGCTTTTCCGCCATTTATGAATCACTATGATTGCTTTTCCACCATTTCAGGCCATTGAACCTGAAGAGCCTGCTGAGGAAGACATGAACACATTCTTCACTAGCTTAGAGTCCGAGCTTTCAAGCTCTAGAATTGTTTATTCTAAAGAAGAAGCAAAGGAAGCACTGGCTAAGATAAACGAAGCCTTGAACATGACCCCAGTTAATCTTAACGATTCAGGGAAGTTTTCTCCACTTAAGCAGGCATTCATGATCCTAGCTAGTTTTGATTGTTCCTCCACCACCCTTGCAATTGAGCAAAAGAATGAGTTGTCTGGCTTGGAGGAAAGATTGAAAAAACTAACTAAACGAGCAGCGAAAGCAGTGCAGGACAAAGGTCAACTTACTGCGAAGGAATCTATGAAGCGGACGATGACTCGTAATTTGGAGAGTAGCCTAATCAGATATAAGGAGGTCGAAACAGAGGTGAAGCAGGTGGATCAAAAACTTGCTGCCCTCCATGAGGAAGTTGAAGAAGCACAAAAGAAAAGGGAGAAGGTGTTGGCTGAAGGAAAGGGGATATACAGAAGTTGCAAGAAAATGAAAATGGAGTTGGATGCATTGGGAAAGGAATGGGCAGAGTATGAGGCCACTGCCAAGGTTGGTGAGGAAGAAGAGAAGACTGTTGAGGCTGAATGGGGAAGAATCAAAGATTTCATCTCTTCGATTAAAGAAAAGATTTAGAAACTGTTGAAGGAATTTTATAGGATTGGTGTTTTTAGTTAGACTTTATATATAAGAAATTTATTATGTGTAATTGTTTTGCTTTTGTCTAATATTGTAATGGTGTCATGTTTAAAAATTCTAATAAATTATAAAAAATTATAAAATTAATAAAACATATTTAAAAATTTATAAAAATGTATTAAAATACTATAAAAATCATAAAACATCTTAAAAATTATTAAAAGTATTAAAATTAATATAAACTTTTAAAAATTATAAAAAAAATCATAAAAACTTAAACTAGATTAGATCAGTTGGTTCGACCGATTAGATCGAAATCAATAAAGGTATCAATCCGATGAAAGCCATTAGATCGATTGACTTGAAAACCTGACGGTTGAACCAATTTTTTAATATATATTTTATTTTTTTAATGTTTTGTTTAATTGAACTAGACGAATTAGTTGAACTACAAAATCAATGGCTTGACTAATTCGACCAGCAGTTTGGTTATAAAAGCTTCGGTCAGAATGTTTAATTCTGGCATATGCTAACAGTTGGATAATGAAATTTTGGTTTGATAAAAAATATTTAAAAAAATAATTCAATCGTCAAGTTCCCAAGTCAATCAATCTAATGGTTTTTCTCGAATTGGTACACTTGTCGATTTTGGGCTAATTGGTCCAATTCAAGTTTTTATGATTTTTTATAATTTTTATAATATTAGATTAAATCAAAAGTTGTCACTGTCACCATCTAATTGGTTCGACAATTTATTTTAACAAGTAACGTGGTCAATGACGGAAACTATTAACGGAGGGGTTTAATTGATTATTTTAATTAACGACAAGAGCTTAATTAAATGTGAATTTAATACAGGGGCTTAATTGATTTGTTCTTAAAGGCTTTTTTTTTTTTTACATATAAACAAAAAAAAATTCAACATTGATAGTTTTGATGATAAAATTGAAAATGTTTGAAGTTAGATGACCAATATAGAAATACACTAATACTTGAGTGACCCAACTATTAGAATTTGCCATCATTTTTTATTTTTAAAATAAATATAAATTATTTTTGCGTAACTTTCTATTAATTCTATTAAGCGGTTGAAGTGAACAAGACTTCTGGGAAAAGAAGAGGAATTATCAATATTTAATCAAACTTGGGAACCCTGAATCGTCTTCTCCTCCACGTTTCCGCACTGCAGGTAGCACCACATCCTCTCATAATGGCAGGTATATAGCTTCTACTTTAAATCCTTTCTTTCTTTATCATGTATGTTTTGTAATGTTTAAGATTTTGAGTGCAGTGGATAGTAAGCTTCAATCTATGGATATTGATATAAACATCATGGAGGATTCAGAATTTCTCCAGTCTTAAAGTCAAAAAGCTCTACTCTGAAGTTTTTCCTGTCGATGGCTACAAATGGTAACTTTGATCTTCTTCTTGTTGTTGTTGCTTTATGTTTTAGTTTCCATTCTTATCTCCCCATGGCTTAGATTTACAGAGCTTTTTTGGCAGGCGAATTCTTGTCTTCCCCAAGGGGAACAATGTGGATCATTTGTCAATTTATTTAAATGTAGCAGATTCAGCTACTTTGCCTTACGGATGGAGTAAATATGCCCAAGTCGGATTCGGGGCCATCAATCAAATTTTTCATGAAACTTCCATTACAAGAGGTATATTGTTGCAGCAATCAAAATTTTGTAGTACAAACAAGGGATCAGCATTTTGTTCTTGTTCTTATTTAATGGGTTTAAAGAACCTATATAAGATAGCCATAGTATAGGAATAGGGGAAGGGCCCAGCTTGTGTACTGAACCGGTTATTGATGATAAGGCTCTCTTGTTTTTGGTAGTCACTCAGCATTGTTTCAACGCGAGGGAGGCTAATCGGGGCTTCGCTCCTTTCTTACGTCTTACTGAATTACACAACCCTGGAAGAGGCTATATCGTCAATGGTGCATGCGTAGTTGAAGCATACGTTTCCATTTATAGGACTCTAGGTTTTATTTCACATGAATTGATCGTCAAAACTGATTCGGATAGACTTAAGGCCAAGGAAGCTGATTGTGTTAAGGCAGTCATAGACAACCAGAAAACTCCTACAACCAAACCAGAAGAAATCGCACCTCCTTCACCAACTCAGTCTTCTAGCCAGATTGTGGTACGTTAGCTAAATCAGTTGTTAATATTAATGCATTTGTGTAATGTACCTCTTATTATTGCTTTTCTTTTCCACCATTTCAGGCCATTGAACTTGAGAAGCCTACCGAGGAAGATATCAACACATTCTTCACTAGCTTAGAGTGCGAGCTTTCAAGCTCTAGAATTGTTTACTCAAAAGAAGAAGCAAAGGAAGCACTGGCTAAGATAAACGAAACCTTGAATATGACCCCAGTTAATCTTAACGATTCAGGGAAGTTTTCTTCCCTTAAGCAGGCATCCACGATTATATGAAACTGTGATTTCATGTTATTTTTATCCGAGAATAACAAAACAGATTTTTACTCCTGATTTTTATTTTTTTTCTTTTTGAAAAAAATTTAAATCCGACTAAAAATACTTGGAACAATTGCACCAAACATCTCTAATTTATCGTTTAAATTTTAAATTGGCCTTGAATTTTAAAATATTTAATTGAGTCTTCAAAAAATTCATATATATCAATCAAGTTCTTTAATTTAGTTATATATTTAGATATTAAATGTCGATTCAAATTTGATGTAAAACATATTTAAAATATATATAAATAAAATTGTATGTACTTATTGCATAAATAGCATAGATATGTTATGTTAAAAAACATACAATATACGGAAACTGAAAAGAGTTATTTTTTAACACCATCAAATTTAAGTTATCCATACCAACTTATATTTGTCAAAATAAACACTTACATGATAATTGAATTGTAGTAAAATTTGAGAGTAGTTAGAATGGGATTGGGATTTGTAGATTGAGGGGAAATAATGGCTTTTAAAGAATTTTGAGATTAATTTTATTTTTTGGATTAGACAATATACCAGCTAGACGTGTTTTTCAGCAACGATGACAATCAACGACTTTTAGAATCGTTGCACGTCAATAGTAAAAAAAATTAAATACCAATGTTCAATTTTTTAACCCTATAAATACCCCCCATTTTTCTTTTTTTTTTCTCACATCCTTCTCTCAACTCTCTCAAACCCTCTCAAGTCTCTCAATATTCTCGTTTTAATTGTTTTCAATATTTTCATTTAAAAATTATATTTTTATTCAATATCTTGAATTTATTTTTATTCGAAATCGATTTTTCAACAATGGTCGTATCTCTAATCTGCTTTGACGACGAGCATATCTTCGCCGCCAAATTAGCAACAGTAATACGAAAATTTAAATTTTGTTAATTTCAATACTGCTAATTTTTTTAGAATTTTAAATTATTTTTGTGTGTGTAAATAGGCAGATGATCGTGTTTTGAAGGGTTTCATTCATAATATGGGTAAGCTTTTGATCCCTGAAATTCGCGGCCACTTGCAAGCGACTGGATTCTTACATGCGTCTCGCATGTTCGGAGGTTGCAAACTCGATTTCCAACTAATCAGCACGTTGGTGGAGAGATGGAGACCCGAAACACACACTTTTCACTTTGTAACACCCCTATATCGGTCCATGTGTATGAACCCAATACAGGAGTATTACAGACGAAGTCCGAGAAGCAAAATCGAGTAAAATTTAATTTTTCTTTCAAATGACGCGTATTCAAATCATTTTATTCAAAATATCACAAAATAATCAAGTATAATAAAAACTGAGTCTTAAAACCAATTTAAAAATAATAAAATATGAATTTAGGTTCGAAAGGGGGTAAAATATCGATACCATATAATTGGTATCGATACCTTGTATAAAATATCGATATCAAAATTGAAAATCGAGACAAAAATAACATTCTGTCAAATTGGTATCGATGCCTTTTGTAAGGTATCGATATTTTTTCAAAAATATCGATATTGTTTTGTAAAATCGAGATCAATTGAGCTCTCTGGAACTCTTGTATCGATACCTTTTCAAAGGTATCGATAATTTTCCTTAAATATCGATACTTAGCTTAAAAATCGGTACCAAAAGGACATTTTGTCAATTGGGTATCGATACCATACATAATGGTATCAATAATTTCATCAAAATTTGCATAAAAATCACTTTCAAACCTCATTAAAATTCCTTGTATAATATCCAACTCAAACCAACTTTTAGAAATAATTATAAGACACAAAAATACACATAAAATGGCTCTCATATGAGCTTATTCACAATTTTCCAAATGCTTCACCAAATACACAAAATACCCCCTTGTATATGCCATTTCACACAAAGAAAATTATACCTGGTCTTGAATCTTTAAGTTGATGTGATTTGATGAGAGGTCCCTATTCCATACTTAGCTCCTCCGAAATCTTGTACCTACGCGTTGAATTAAACGCATTAAGCCGGTGAAGGCTTAGCAAGCACTACAATGGTGATTAGTCATTTACCAACTTTTTAATTAATTCATTTTATCACATATACAAGCATTCATTCATATGGAAATAGAAGCTAAAACAAAATTCCATGGAGGATTGAGAACTTCTCCAGAATTGAAGACTTCAAGCTCTGCTCTGAAATTTTCACTGTTGATGGAAAAAAATGGTAACTTGGATTCTTCTTCTTTTTGGTCATGTTTTAATTTGGTTTTTAACTCCCATGCATGACTTGGATTTGCAAACGTATTTGGCAGGCGACTTTGTATCTACCCAAAGGGGAACAATGTGGATTTTTTGTCAGTTTATTTAAGTGTTGCAGACTCAGCGACTTTGGCTTCCGGATGGAGTAGATATGCCCATTACAGAATTGCAGTCATCGACCAATTCGATCGTGAAAATTCCAAAACACCAGGTATGCTTTGAGGGCTGCGCATTTATTTGGTATGTTGTTTTGATGACAATATAAATTGGAATAGAGCCACCTATAAGAAGTTTCGGCCCGGAGGGGTTATAGAGGAAACTTAAAATTCATAATGGTCATGGGTTTCATATTTTCTCCCATTGTTCCCCAATAGCTCAGCTTGTTTAAGGTTTTGGCATGATCAAAACAGTCGATGACCAGATGTCAAATATGTTTTCTATGCCTTTTTTTCTCTTAGAATATGTCATACCTTGTCTACGCAAGTTTTTGGTAATGATGCACACTCTCGCTTCTAGCAGCCACTAATAAAGAGTTCAAGGCAGGCGAGGTGATTGGGGCTTCACTTCATTCTCAACTCTTGTTGAATTACACAACCCTAAAAGAGGTTATCTCCTCAATGATTTATTTCACATGACTTTATAGTCAAAACTGTTTCGAATAATCACAAGTCCAAAGAAGCTAATTGTGTTACAGCAGCCATAGACAACCAGAAAACGACAACAACCAAACTAGTAAAAATCATTAATCCTTCACCAACTCTGGTAAGTCAACCGAATTAGTTGTTAATAATAATGCATTTATGTATGGGTCACTATGATTGCTTTTCCGCCATTTCAGGCCATTGAACTTCAAGAGCCTGCTGAGGAAGAAATGAACACATTCGTCACTAGCTTAGAGTCCGAGCTTTCGAGCTCTGGAATCGTTTATTCTAAAGAAGAAGCAAAGGAAGCACTGGCTAAAATGACCCCAGTTAATCTTAGCAATTCAGGGAAATTTTCTCCACTTAAGCAGGCATTCATGATTGTAGCTAGGTTTTATTGTTCCTCCACCAACCTTACAATTGAGCAAAAGAATGACTTGTTGGGCTTGGAAGCAAGATTGCAGTGCAGGACAAGGATCAACTTACTGCAAAGGAATCTATGAAGCGGACAATGACTCGTAATTTGGGGAGTAGCCTAATCAGATATAAAGAGGTGGAAACGGAGGTGAAACAGGTGGATCAAATACTTGCTGCCCTACATGAGGAAGTTGAAGAGGCACAAAAGAAGAGGGAGAAGATGTTGACTGAAGGAAAGGGGATATACTGAAGTTGCAAGAAAATGAAAATGGAGTTGGATGCATTGGGAAAGGATTGGGCAGAGTATGAGGCCATTGCCAAGGTTGGCGAGGAAGAAGAGAAGAGTGTTGAAGGAATTTTATGGGATTGGTGTTTTGAGCTTCACTTTATATATAATCATCTTAATTTGTGTGATTGTTTTGCTTTTGTCTAATATTGTAATCCTGTCGTGTTTAAAATATTTTCTAAATTATCCTTACATCTCTTCAACTATTAAGTAATCATGCTTACACAGGTAGAATATTATCTGTTAGAACCCAAAATATTATTTTGTTATCGTTAATAATTTAAAAGACGAATGATTAAAATATTAAATGTTGATAATGTTAATGAATAAATTGATTTTTTTTAAGTTGAATGTCTAAAATAAAAATCTGTCGATAATTAATCCTATAAGTTATTTAAATATTTTTATATCGATTTAGATTGTTGAATGGTTCGTGTCATGGAAATCTTAATCGTATTTAAATAAGTTTTGTCAAGTTGTGGTGTTAAAGATGTGGCATATTAGTTAGTTTTGTCAATTTTAAAAATGCCCAACATTTTAGCACTGGTCTAGTCTAAGGCCCCATTTTTTATTAATTATTTGTGACAAATTAAAAAATGTGTAAACCTATCTAGAGTTCATCTAACGTTAAGTTTTAAAAGTGATTTTCAAGTAAAATATAACTTTTCAAATTAAAAAGTTTTCTCTCCGAAAAATCAAGAGTTTTTTTTTTTTTTGTGTTCTCCTGAAGAAACAGGTTTTGGCTATGGTTGGGCGGTGAAAAGAGAGGAGATTTTGAGAGAACGGAAGACGATGAGATTTCATTGTTAGAGGAAGATCTCAAAAAACTAACAGTGAGAAGTGCGAGAATTGTACCCAAGGATACACCATCATTATTATGCTCCGTGTGGACTAGAAAGATATTTAATCCAGATAGTTTTTAGGCGCAGATGAAAAGCATTTGGAAAACCAGAGGAAAATTTGAAATAAAATAGTGGGGCAGAACCTATTTTTGATCTCGTTCGAAGAAGAAAACGACTTAGAACACATTATGGAAGGTAGGTGTGGCTTTTCCGAAAGCAGATTATTCTTTTTGAAAGAATTTTTGGACCAATTGAAAGGAAGCAGATCAAACTAACAAAATCACTGATCTGGCTAAAAAATCATTAAGTGGCCACCAGAATGTGACAGAAAGGATCTTCTACATGCAATAGGGATCTCTTTTGGAAGAATACTGGGTTCAGAAATAAAAGAGAGTTATTGTCGACTGAAGGTAACCATTGATGTTCAAAAACCCCTGCGAAGGGGAATATTTGTTGAAACAAAGGAGAGTGAGCAGTCATGGGTGCCATTTAAATACGAGAATCTCCCTGGTTTTTGCTTTAATTATGGGAGGATGGGGCAAGTTTCTAGAGATTGTGCGTTTACAATTGGAAAAGATATAGGGAATGAAGGGGAAACTCTTTATACTACGGCTTTAAGGGCAGAGTCAACACTGGTGGGGCGAGAAACATTCATCATAAATTATAAAATAAAAAAAGCAAAACAACAGAATTTGTATACAGGTCAGATCTCGAAAAACGAACCAAAAAAATTGATCACCAACAGTCCGATAGTGATGGGGCAGTGCGAATAGCAGCTGGTGGATGATGGGGCCATGAAAATTAAGGAATTAGATTCTAAATGGGGGACTACCAAAAACAGCAATTCTAATAGTTTGAAAAGTCAAATTCCGCATATTCAGGGAATAAAAGAATCAAACTGTCCGAAATCCAAGAAATTGAAAGTAATAAAATAAACTAATTTCATTTGGACTCGATCACTAAAGAGAGTAAGATTGTCGTACTGAAGAATCCTAACGAAGCATCAGAAAGTTTGGAAATAAGCTCGGATTAGAGTGGGTTAGATGTACGTCTAGATCAACCCAGAATGAAAAGGCCCACATGGAAAAGGCTAGTAAGAGCCCAAGAGGAAAATAGTAGAACGGGGAGTGCTAGTTATGGAAAAAGAAAAGGTAATGAAAGTTTAGATGAGCAGAATGAACATATTAACAGGTACAATGAAAGAAAAAAAAACTGGAAAGAGTGGATGATGATGTGGTCACAATGGAGATAGGATATGGTGATACAAAATTAGGATCGACGGTTACCAATAGACAAGCCGACCGGGAGTCATGAAAATCCTAAGTTGGAATGTTCGTGGCCTGGGGCAACTACGAGCAGTAGGTTGTCTCAATAGCATGTTGAGACAACATCAGCCCCAATTTTTGTTTCTCGTAGAGACAAAAGTTAGTTGAAAGAAAATGAAAGTTATTCGAAAAAAATGTGGTTACGAGTTTGGTATTGATGTTAGTGCCGATGGATCTAAAGGAGGTCTTTCTTTGGGGTGGAAAAGTGATAATTATGTTAATTTGTAGAGCTTCTCTAAAGAATATATACATGTGGTGATAGAAGAAAAGAATGATGGCTTCTGTTGGCGATTCACAGTATTCTGTGGGTCACCAATAGAACAACAACGGAAAGAGTCTTGGAATTTAATCAAACGCTTGCATGAAGGAAATTCCTTGCCTTGGATTATGTTGGAGGATTTTAATGAGTTAATGTTTCCTTTTAAAAAGAAAGGAGGAAGAACAATGGAGGAAAAACACATGGCAGCTTTTCGAGAAACACTTGAAGAATGCAAACTTAATGATATAGGATTTACTGGACAATGGTTTAAATGGGAACGTTAAAATCTGGCAAATAATAATATTCGCGAGAGATTAGATAGAGACCTATCTAATGTTGATTGGTGGGCAAGATTTCCTAAATACTCTCTAAAGCACCTCACTCACAGCTTCTCAGATCACTGCCCTTTATTACTGAGTACTCAAGGTAGGAGGACGGCTAAAAAGGACTGGAAGGAGTTCCCTCTTAGATTTAAAGCTGATTGGATTTTAGAAAGTGACTTTGAAAATAGATTAAAATTGGAATGGAAAGAGTGTGATAAAAATTTGCTAGAAAAGCTAGCTTGGCTGGGTCAAAAGTTGACAGAATGGGATAAAGAGACAAGACAAAGCTGCAAACAACGTAAATTGAATTTGACTTCCCAATTACAGCAACTAAATGAGGACGATCCTGATGAAGAAGTCCTTGAAGAAATTATGAATGTAAAATTAGCTTTGAATATGGAAGCAGATAGAGAAGAATTATATTGGGAACAACGAGCTGGGCAAAATTGGATAAAGATGGGGAACCGTAATACATCCTTTTTTCACAATATTGCGACACAAAGAAAGAAAAGAAATTCAGTAAAAGGACTTGAGAATGATAACGGAGAGTGGGTGGAGGGGGAAAGGGAGCTGTAGGGGTTGGCCACAAAATATTTTAAAGATCTTTTTAACGGCATCAACAACTAGAAATTGCGAGAAATTACTGATTGCCATACAGCCATGCATGCCAGAAACATTGCATGAAGAATTGGATGCAGATTTTACCGAAGACGAACTAATCAAAGCTTTGAAATCAATGGCACCTTTAAAAGCTGCAGGTAATGACAGATTTCCAGCTATTTTTTTCGAAGGTTTTGGCACATAATTGGTAGAGACGTCACAAATTTTTGTTTAGGAGTATTGAATGACAACAAATATCTCAGATGCATCAATGATACAAATTTGAGAGTAGTTAGAACGGGATTAGGATTTGTAGATTGAGGGGAAATAATGGCTTTTAAAGAATTTTGAAATTAATTTTATTTTTTGGATTAGACAATATACCAGCTAGACGCATTTTTCAGCAACGATGACAATCAACGACTTTTAGAATCGTTGCACGTCAATAGTAAAAAAAATTAAATACCAATGTTCAATTTTTTAACCTTATAAATACCCCCCATTTTTTTTTTTTTTTTCCCTCACATCCTTCTCTCAACTCTCTCAAACCCTCTCAAGTCTCTCAATATTCTCGTTTTAATTGTTTTCAATATTTTCATTTAAAAATAATATTTTAATTCAATATCTTGAATTTATTTTTATTCGAAATCGTTTGTAGACATTTTGGAGTTCCCATTTTTGGTATATTTTCGATCAAATTTAGTTGATAAATTTTTTTTTTTTAGTTTTTTTAGGTGAAAGGATCACCAAGAAATGTAGAATTGAAAAAAATACTAGAAAATTTATTTCCAATAGATAATGCTATGAATACATTGGATACAATAATTTCTCTCATTGGATCATTGTTTAAGACAAAATTTTGTAACATGTTAGGGCATCCCATTAGTAAGCCGACGTGGATCGATTCTTTTGATTATAGTATTATTGGCTGATTTGTATGTGCATGTAAAAATCTTTTTCATTATCAGAATGAATCATTAAAAAAAAAAAAAGAGTTTATATTGAATTGTTAAAGTCAAGAAGCAAATAAAAAAAGACTTGAATTGTCAATAATTAATTGAAGGAGAGGAGAAGAAACCTTGGATCTTCCAAGATTGCATCTTCCATCTTCTACCTCCACATTATCTCAAAATGGAAGGTATTACTATATCTATATAGCTTCTATTTTTAATCATAAACCCTCCATTGTCTAAATTTAAAAAAATATAAGGATTAACTTAAGAATAATACAGGGTCTAATAATAAAAATAAAACTGCTTTAAGGCAATAAGGTCTTTAAAAAAGAAAAAGAAATATTAAAAGAAAGGTTTGAATTGTGAATGCCCAAAATCCCCTAAAATGTGGCTTTCCTTTGGGGAATTTCCCCATTTAATGGGTGGGTGGTGGTGCTACGGCCCATCAATCACAACATTTTTTTTTTAAATCAAACCTTTTCCTTTTTTTTTAGCATAATAAAATTAGAATTATAAATTATTGGGCTAACAAACCCAATTAAAATCAAAAGGCCGAAAATATTTAAAACGAGCAAAAAGGACTCAACAATTACAAGGTCTTTTAAAAATGCCCCATCTGTTGCTTCTTTTTGCTTTTACCTAACGGCGGTGCTAGTTTTCGGATTAGTTATCGCCTGTTTTCATTTTTTGCTTATCAATTCTCTTTTATTTTTTTCTTCTCATCTACTCCATGCGTATTCTCTTTATTGTATTAAGTGCTTGCAATTACTCCTGATATGTTGAACTTGAGTTGTGGCAGAGTCGATTGTCAACATGTCATAATGTTCTATTGATATTGAAATTGAAGCTTTTATTGTGTTGATGAGGCTTGCCCTTTAACTCGTATAATGAGTGTTTACTATTTTCTCCCCAAATTGTATAGTCTTGTTATTAATGAATTTCTCTTAAAAAAAAAATACCCCATCTAAATTTAATTTGGCAATCTCCAATTTGAACTGTTTCTTATAAAAAGTGAAGGTTAATGAGGAGGAGGAGAGAGCGATTGAGGGTGGATGGAAAAAAAACAATTGAGGAAATTCTAGAAAAACAAAATTTAATTTAACAAATCTAACGAGATTATCAAGCCGAGAAAAATTTAACAAAACTAAAGTTTAAAAATTTAAAAAGGTATAAAAACTAAAGTGCAGGGATTAACTTAGGAATAACAGAGCTGGAAAAATTTAAAAATTTAAAAAGGTCAATAATTAAAAAAAGACTTAAATTGATCAAAGAAGGAATTAAAAAAGGTCAATAATTAACAGGGATTAAATTATGTTTTTCTAGAATTTAAAAAGACTTGTTAAGGTCAAGAATGGAATTAAAAAAAGACTTGTTAAGGTCGATAATTGATCAGAGGAGGAGAGGAGAAGAAACCGTGAATCTTCCTAGATAGCATCTTCTACCCCCGCATTAAAAAAAGACTTGTTAAGGTCCATAATTGATCAAAGAAGGAGAGGAGAAGCAACCTTGAATCTTCTACCTCCACATCACCTCATAATGGAAGGTATTAATACATCTATATAGCTTCTGTTTTTAATCGTAAACCCTCCATCGTCTAAAGCCCTGTTTTTCTTTTTAACTGATATTTTGTGTTAGGGCAGCCATGGACAACCAGAAAACTACATCAACCAAACCAGTTGAAATCACTGATCCTTCACCGGCTCAGTCTTCTAGCCGGACTGTGGTAAGTTAGCTAAATCAGTTGTTAATATCAATGCATTTATGTATGTATCATTATGATTGCTTTTCCGCCATTTCAGGCCAATGAACCTAAAGAGCCTACTGAGGAAGACATGAACACATTCTTCACTGGCTTAGAGCCCAAGCTTTCGAGCTATAGAATTGCTTGTACTGAACAACAAGCAAAGGTGGCACTGGATAATATAATCAAAGCCTTGAACAGTAAATCAGGGAATTTTTCTCCACCTGAGCAGGAATTCATGAGCCTAGCTAGTTTTGTTTGTTCCTCCACCAAACTTAAACCTGTGCAAATGAACGAGTTCTTGGGCTTGGAGGAAAGATTGAAAGAACTAGATGACCATGCAGCGAAAGCAGTGCAGGACAAGGATCAACTTACTGCGAATAAATCTATGAAGCGGACAATTACGCATAAATTGGATCGTAATCGAATCAGATATAAGGTGCTGGAACCAAAGCTGAAAGAGGAAAAGAAAAATCTTGCTGACCTCCGTGTAAAAGTTAAAGCAGCACAAAAGGAAATAGAGGATATGTCGGCTGAACGAAAAAAAATATTTACAAATTCCAAAAAAATGGAAAAGAAGTTGGATGCATTGGAAGACGAATGTGCAGACTATGAGGGCAAGGCCAAACATGCTGTAGCTGAAAAGGAAAAAATAAAAAAGTTCATCGCTTCCATTAAAGGAAAGATTTAAAAACTGTCGAGGAAATTTGATAGGATTGGTGTTTTGAGCTGGACTTCATATATATGCATCTTAATTTGTGTCATCCTTTTGCTTTTGTCTAATATTGTAATCGTGTGGGTGCTTTAACTATTTCTAAATTATCTTTAAATTTTTGAAATTACTACGATATCCAATATTATGTGTTTAAATCATCTAAGATTGAAATATACAAAAACTAAAAGAACAAAATTATCAAATATCCATTAATAAAAAAACTCCAGAACATAAAGTCAACTAACAAAGTTTTAAATTATTTAAACTCATCAAAATGAAATCATCTAAAATAAATTTCCATCAACACCCAAACTAATATAAAAAAAAAAAACACAAGCTTTTATTTTTCTTCCTTCTTCTCCCTTGCCCAGCTGCAGCTACCACCTCTCTCTAAAGTTTCTTCTCCTTTTTTTCTCTTCTCTCAAAATTTTCCCCTTTTGCCGTGCTTCTCCTTAGTTATTTAAAGGATTAATGTATTACCTGAATTTAATTTTTTCTCTAATTTGATACTCAAAACTTGAAAGCTTTTCTTAATTTAATGTCTAAACTTTGTTTCTTTTTGTTAAAGCTAGTACTTAAGTAGACTCTTTTTTTTAATCTGATATTCAATTTTTTTTTAATATTAATTCGTTAAGCATAACTTAATATTTTCTAAAACTGATAATATTTTTTTTGTACCATTACAAAGAAAAATCAACACCATTATTATTTTACGTGATTTTTTATAATGTTTAATAAATTTAAATACTAAATTGAATCTAAAAAAGACTTGAGTAACAAATTAAGAAAAATTGTCAAGTTCAAATACGAAAGAGAGTCTAAAAAAAGTTTGATACTAAATAAAAAAAAGTGTCGGGTTCAGGTACAAAATTAAATCAAAAAAATTTAAATACCAAATTAAAAAAAAAAAAAAAAAGAGTCAAATTCAGATTCTAAATGTTATATTAAACTTTTTCTTCTTCTTTTTCTTTTCCTTTGCCGTGTGCCAATGCCACAAAATTCCCTAAAATGTGGCTTTCCTTCCAATAAATGGGTGGGTGGTGGTGCAACGAACCCAATCATCAACCACACTTCAATATCGGGGCACTCGTTTAAGAGATAGCACAGCAGCAGCTTATGAAGAAAGTAAGCACAGAATCAAGGCCAATTGAGGCTTGCAGCAGACTAACCAGCAAAACATATTACCATAACATGAAACTCACGGATTTAGCAATTCCAAACATGACCAAAATAAGATTAACAACTCCATAAGTTACTCTCTGTGCAAAAACATTAATATGATCCTAAAGTTACCAAAGGCACCTTACTCATCTAATAACTACAAAAGTTACAGCATTTCTGCACATAAAAATATCATTACTTCACACTCTATTCCTCTTCAGACTTGTAATATTTCAGAGCCAACTTAGCTTGCTCAGCCACAAATTCAATTCGCTCCACAAACAACTCCAACTGCGCCACTTGCAATGTCCTCCATTTTGCCTCTAAAGCCGCCTTCTTTTCACCATCAACCACATCCAACCCCACCTTCACAACTCCCGCTTCCGTGTCAGAGACACCAAATTTCACATCAAACAAACTACTGGAACTCTTAGACACCACCTTAACGACCTCTATTGGCACCGCATTGTCTATTTTCTTATCGGATGAAGAAGGCAACTCAGCTTTCAATGCAGACACTGCCTTGTTATTCCCCTTGGCTTTCCCGTTCGACTTAGCAGTTGAAGTCTCAACTTTTCCACTCACCCCTTCTTTGCCCCATATCTTTTTCGACAACTCAAAAGCTTTTTGTTCATGGGCTTTAGAGAAAGTTCGATCCTCACCCTTCTTATTTTTACCAACATTGTTTTCGAATTTTTTCTTTAATCTCCTAATCTTATCCATCAATTGTACTCTGCTAACATCTGTATGAATCGATTTCTTGACAAAGTCATAAAACCCATTCATATCAGCATGAGGGTCAGCCCCTGTTTTAGCAGAATAATCCAACATACCTTTCAACAAAGCAATCTCATCCTCTTCACTGAACAACCGCTGGAACAGCAACTTCTTTGCATCTTCACCAGTCTTTTTCACTTCCTCCACAACAAGTACAGCAGTCATCCCTTCTTCCCCGACCTTCTTGGATCGTTTCGCTTCTTTGGCATCCAACTCCGACTCCCTAGGCCGTTTAGATGAATAAGCCAAGGGCTTATTCGATCTGGTTTTCGTCGCAATGGCCACCGATGCAGCGGTGTCGGATTCGGATTCGGATTCGGAATCAGAACCGGATTCATCAGATTCATCGTTAGCGGTTTCAAGCTTTCCGGGTGGTGGGGTCTTGTGGGTCAATGGAGTAGAGTGGGTTTTGGGGTTTTCCTCAGTTGAAGACCCTTCGTCTTCCTCCTCAGAAGAAGTCACCTCTTCGTCTTCTTCAGAGGAAACAGTGGCTGGTGGGGCTTCAACAGGGTTTGAACGCTTTGGTGCCATTGAGAGAGAGAGAGAGAGAGAGAGAGAGAGAGAGAGAGGGAGGGAATGCTACTTGACAGAAACGAAGAGTGAAATTTAAAAGTGGGAAAGAAATAGCTGTTTCCCCTAACCAAGCGTCGGAAATCAAAGGACCATCGGAAATCTAATTCTACTTCAAATCCAAAGTAACGATAAAAAAAAAAGGAACTTTTTCAAATTAATCATATTTTTCTAAATTTTTTAGCTTTCACTTTTACAAATTTACCTTTGATTCAAAAACTATTTCCTTTTTGAAATTTCTTTTAAATAATTGTGATAATTATATTTGTATGTGATTTCAATATATAGAGTATATTTATATATTTAAAGTGTGTTATTATAAATTGTCGAAAAATATAGGCAAATTATATTTTATAAATAATTTGTATTAATTGTTTAAAAATATTAATAAAGAGTAGGGTGAAGTTAGAAATTTTTTTAAGGGTTAGAATTAAATTGTATTTTTACTATGTAATTTTTATGATAGTAAAAATATAATTTTTAAATGATTAAATCAAAATTTTATTATTTTCAGAAGATCAAAGTGTAATTTTATCTTTATTATATTCAAAAGGTTAATATATAGATTAGCCCTTAAACTTTTTAATTTTTTCAAATTGATCCCCTTTTTTTTTATCACATTGTTTCCTTAAGGTTGGTATTTATTACACAAATCAATTCCCATGGTTAACATCGATAGTTTTTTAAGGCTTAATATATAGGTTGGCACCTAAACTTGACAACTTTTTTCGTATTGGATCCTAAGCTATTTTTTGGATCATATTGAACCCTCAAGTTGGCATCCATTACATAAATTAATCCTATACTAACACAATTTGTTTTTTAATAATTTGTTGGTGTGAACAAGTATTGAGGCGACATGTAGAGAAAAAAGGGAACGACATGTAGATTTATCTTTAATTATTCTTAAAAATTTTGAAGAAAAAAAAGTTAAAAAGTTCAACAAACAATTCAAAAACAAATTTTAAATTTTCAAGAGATGTTATATATTATAAAAATTCAAAAAATTGAATATATATAAAAATAAAAATTAAGTTAAAATTTTAATATTCAACTTTAAAAAAATAAAAATCATTTTTTAAAAATAAAAAATAAACAAAAAATCACTTTTTGAGAAATTTACAAAAAATGAAAAAACAAAAAATAATAAAAAATTAGTTGAGCATCGATCGAAGTTCATTGAGCTTGACTAACATTGACTGACACTCACAGGGAGTTTACCAATGTCAAACGTTCAATTTTTTTCTTTAATGTTTAAAATATTTTTAAATTTTTAAATTTATATTTTTACAATTTCTCGTAATTTACTAAAATTTTTAAACAAAATTATTGATTTTTATTTTTAAAACATATTTAATATTTTTTGAATTGTAACTAATTTTTTTTATTTTTACTTTCAATTTATATTTTTTTATTTTCAATTTACATATATATATATATATATATATTAAGTTTTATAATTTATACATTTCTTATTTTTTTAAGTTTTATAATTTATACATTTCTAATTTTTTTAAGAATTTTTAATTTTTATTCAAAATTTTAAGGTTTTTTAAAAAAATTAAAAAATGGTTAAAGATAAATCAACGTGTTGTTTCCTTATTTCTTCATGTGACATCCCATGCTTGTACACATCAATAAATTCTTAAAAAAAAATTAGGAGACAACATGAAAAAATTACTAAATTTAAGGTTGGATCTATATTTTAAGCCTATACAATATGAAAGAAGAACAGAACTACAATCAAGCTATGAAAATGCCCACTATAATTCAAACACAACAAAACCTTAAAATTTTGAATTTTTTTTTTTTTTTGAAAAGAAAACTTATTTAACCCTTTAAATATATATATATATTTTAACTCTCTATTCAACTTTTTATCTCTTTTAGCCCATTATTTATCAAATCATTTAAAATGAACAAAAAAATTTGATATTTTATTAACTTTATTGATAATTATAATATTAATTTAATTATTTAATATATTTTATAAATGTATAAATAAAAGTATGTATTATAATTATTGTGATACTAGATATTTCAGGGGCCAAAAGAAGGAAATATTATTTTTTCTTACAAAGCTTAGCTTTGATAAAAATCGTCAAACTGAGCCTAACCGAATCGCAATTATCGATTTCGGATATTTCTATTTTTATTCTGCATGGATTCAATTTTGATTTTAGAAGTGAAAAACTAAATAAAACAATTTAATTCAATTTTTTTTCCAAAAATTGAACCGAATGCACCCTTAATAAAATCTCATTAATAACCTATTTAAATAAACAAATAATTAAAATCAACTTAGTGTAACCCAAATCCAAGTTAGATGAGTTTTAAGATATTCAGAAATCGAGCATCTGATTTTTACACTTGGAAACCAAAAGAGCATCACCTTTGATACTCGATTTCCGTTGATTTTGTAAATGCAACAGTATTAATAACATTTACGAACAGCAATCCATTGTCGTCTAGTGGTTAGGATATTTGGCTTTCACCCAGGAGACCCGGGTTCAATTATCGGCAATGGAAACCTTTTAATACTTTGTGTCTTGGCACACACCCACCAGCTTTTTTATCTTTTTCACTTTTATAAACCGGTTAATTTTCAAATTTAATCCTTTCAATATGCTTTAATTTGAGATTTAATTCTTATACTTTAATTTCAATTTTAGTCCTAATATGCTTAAATTTGATATTGAATCCTTATAGTTTAATCTCTTACCCTATCTGATCTCTATATTTTTAAATGAATTTTTAAAATCATAAGATAGACGGATTAAGTTTTTGAAAATAAAAGTTAAAGAACTAAATTTCAAATGTACGAATTATAGAACTCTTCATCTATATTTAAAAGAATTTTTTTTAATTCTTTTCGAAACAGGAAACTGTTGTTTTCAAAGTTTTTCCATTTTTTAAAATTAAAATCGCAGAAATTCCAATTTTCCTTTTTGTCCAAAAATATTGAAAAGATTGAACTTTCTCAGCAATTATCCAAGATTTTTTTTTTGTATTTTTAATATTTGAAATTAATAAAATATAATATATTTAATACAATAAATATAAAATTTATTTAAAATGTGTAATATCACATCTATTATAAAAATAGTATAAATATAATATATAATAATAGATAGTAATAAACATTAAATAATAATATAAACCTTGAATGTCATTAAAGTAGTTCAATTTCCCACCATCTTTAATTCCCAAAACGTGTTTTACAAGACAAAACTTTATGTTTTAAAGAATTTAATCTCTTTAGCTTATGATTTTAAAATTTTGTTTTTAAATTATATGTAATCACATTTAATTGAAAAGTTAATGATATAAAATTATAGGAATATAGAAACCAAATGGTGTTATAGATTAAAGCATAAGGATTTAATATCAAATTTAAACATATTGGGACTAAAATTGAAATTAAAATATAAGAATTAAATCCCAAATTAAAGCATATTAAAAGGACTAAAGTTGAAAATTAACCGATTTATAAAATGAACTAAAGTTGAAAATTACCGATTTATAAAATGAAAAAGAAAAAAAAGCTGGAGGGAGTGTGCCCGTGTCAGTAAGAGAAGAAAGAAGAGCAATAATTCCATTGCCGGGAATTGAACCCGGGTCTCCTGGGTGAAAGCCAGATATCCTAACCACTGGACGACAATGGATTATCGACTTGAAAGTACAGTAAATTTTATTAGTTGTATTTTGTTTACAAAATTGACAGTATGAATCGAGTATTGTTTTGGAGATGTTAACCTTGTATTAGATTTCCATTAGTGAATAAAATGACGGATGCAACCTCCAATGTTTGGTTTTAAAAGTAACGTTGGATCGAATCGAATGAAATTTTTTTTCGTTAATCTAGTTAATCAATTATATTTTATTATCTTAATTTGATTTGAAATTTTTTTGAATAGAGTCGAGTGAGATGAACTTTGAAACGAATATATTCGTTCGAAATTAAATTTAAAAAATGACTTTGAATCTTTATAATTACTGTAACCCAACGTAACTAAATTTGTTCAGTGTAATCAATTTTTTTATTAATTTTCATCACCTCATAATTTATTTATTAATTTTTTATATATATTAGTTTTTTTATTTGCTTTAGTTATCTTCTGATTCTTGTTACTATATATTTTGAAATTAAAATATATATTAAATGTAAAAATATGAATTTTTTATTATAAATTATTTTAAAGATAAAATGTGAAATTAACAATATCGTAAAATTTTAACATGAATATTTTATAAAATTATCAATAATTCAATTTTAATGAAAATGTATAAAGATTCAATATGATTAAATAATTTAATAAAATAAATAGTATATATAAATAAAATTATTACTATTTAAATTTTGAGATTTCGTTTTGAATAATTTTGATTTTTAATTTAGGGTGAAAGATGACAAGTAAAAATTTAATAAGAAAATAAAAAAAAAATTTGAGGAGTAAAAGTTTAGAAAAAGGTAAATAGGTTAAAATTATTAAAAAAAAAAAAAAGAGAGTAAATTTTTTAATTTTTTCGACTCGAAACCAATTTTAGTCGCCGTACTTGATTTGGGGGGAAAAACTTTTATTTCCAGCTTTTAAACTTCACTCTTCGTTTCCCTCAAATTTACAGCCCATTTGAAAAGAAAAAGAAAAAGTGCAACCTTCCGAACAAAAACTCTTTATCTCCCACTACCTCTTTCCCTACAAAACCATCAAACAAACCAGTAGCATCCCCACTCGCTCTCTTTCTCAATGGCACCAAAGCGTTCAAACCCTATTGCAGTCTCATCAGCCGCTGTTTCCTCTGAAGAAGATGAAGAGGTGACTTCTTCTGAGGAAGAAGAAGAAGGGTCTTCAACCGAGGAAGAAGATGAAGGGTCTTCAACTGAGGAAGAAGATGAGGAAGATCCCAACACCCACTCTACTCCACTGACCCACAAGACCCCCCCACCCAGAAAGCTTGAAACCACTAACGTTGAATCTGATGAATCCGGTTCCGATTCAGAATCCGACACCGCTGCACCTGTTGCTATTGCGACGGAACCCAGATCTAATAAGCCCTTGGCTCCTTCGTCTAAACGGCCTGGAGAGTCGGGGTTGGATGCCAAAGAAGCGAAACGACCCAAGAAGAAGGCCGGGGAAGAAGGAATGACTATTGCACCTGTTGTGGAGGAGGTGAAAAAGACTGGTGAAGATGCAAAGAAGCTGCTGTTCCAGCGGTTGTTCAGTGAAGAGGATGAGATTGCTTTGTTGAAAGGTATGTTGGATTATTCTGCTAAAACAGGGGCTGACCCTCATGCTGATATGAATGGGTTTTATGACTTTGTCAAGAAATCGATTCATACTGATGTTAGCAAAGTACAATTGATGGATAAGGTTAGAAGATTAAAGAAAAAATTCAAAAACAATGTTGGTAAAAATAAAAAGGGTGAGGATCGAACTTTCTCTAAAGCCCACGAACAAAAAGCTTTTGAGTTGTCGAAAAAGATTTGGGGCAAAGAAGGGGTGAGTGGAAAAGTTGAGACTTCAACTGCTGAGTCGAATGGGAAAGCCAAGGGGGATAACAGGGCAGTGACTGCATTGAAAGCTGAGTTGCCTTCTTCGTCCGATAAGAAAATAGACAATGCGGTGCCAATAGAGGTCGATAAGGTGGTGTCTAAGAGTTCCAGTAGTTTGCTTGATCAGAAATTTGGCGTCTCTGACACGGAAGTGGAAATTGTAAAGTTGGGGTTAGATATGGTTGATGGTGAAAAGAAGGCGGCTTTGGAGGCAAAATGGAGGAAAATGCAAGTGGCGCAGTTGGAGTGGTTTGTGGAGCGTACTGAATTTGTGGCTGAGCTAGCTAAGTTGGCACTGAAATATTACAAGCCCGAGGAC
This sequence comes from Kokia cookei, assembly GCA_039519145.1. Taxonomy (NCBI): domain Eukaryota; kingdom Viridiplantae; phylum Streptophyta; class Magnoliopsida; order Malvales; family Malvaceae; genus Kokia; species Kokia cookei. The sequence goes on along the minus strand of CM076907.1, from coordinate 5,361,997 downwards.
TAATAGAGTGGCAAGTAATGATATTTTTAGAGTTGGAAATTTTTTAACTTTTGTGGTTATCAGATGAGTAAGGTGCCTTTGGTAAACTTTAGGATAATATTTATGTTTTGCACAGAGTAACTTAATGATTGTTGGTCTTCGCTAATCTTATTCTGTTTATGTTTGGAATTGATTAATCCTTTTGTTTGTTGGTCTGCTGCAAGCCTAAATTGGCCTTGATTCGGTGCTTACTTTGCTTTATAGACTGCTGCTGCCATATCTCTTAATTTACTGCCCCAATATTAAAGGGATGTTAACAGGTTTCTTTTCTTCTCTTAATTTGTTCTTCTTTAATAAGTTTGCTGGTACTTGCTTCACCCTTAAGGTATTGCTATTTTTTGCCAGTTCCTGCTAAATTAGGTAATTCCTCACTTGTAAATCAAGCTGCTATTGGTTCCAAAATTGCTGCACTTTGTTGTACAAATCAGCGATTGAACATGTTAAAAAATCTGCTGCTATTTGGCTTAATTCAATGCTGCTTTACCATCTTATTGTTAACCCATTATTTCCATCCAAAATGTTTTGAATTGTCATTCTACATGCTGCTAATTGCTCCTTCAAGTCTTGCTTCCATTTGCCTCAAACTCTGTTGCATAGTCGGTCTAAATTGAACTGATTAAGGCCATTGTTGCACCAACCAAAATTCTTGGCACAAGCTACTGCGTTTTTGCTTTTCAATTGGCTACTGTGTGCTTGCCGACCGGCAGTTATTTGCTACAATTTTTCATTAGCCTTCAATTGGCTCTCCAAATCACTACTTGTAAAAATAAATAATTAATTTCGTATATTGAACATATCTATCATAAATTTAAGAGGAAAATAAGCAACAAACATCACCAATGGCTACGAGTACCAATAAATTGTTCTAATAGTGGGATCATCTACCAAACCGGTCCCCCAGTTCCACTGACTAATGACTCCGACAATCACATGGTGAAGACAAGCATAGAATTCTCAGAGGACTCGACAAAAACAGTCATGAAAAACTTAGATAATGGGACAGAAAAAATTTTAACTTTTCTCCAAAGTGTTTTTTTGATTCAAAAATATTTTTAAAAACATTATTAAACTAATTTTATTTGGTGCCGACATTATGTTTGATAGTATCAGTATATATTTTTTCAAATAAACAGTATATATATTTTCAAATAAACTTTAAAAATATGAGCATTTTGAGAAAAAAATTAATATTTTAATATGTGTCACCTTTTTAGTTAACGACACCAAATTTTTTAAAAAAAATCGAGTTTTATTAGAAGCGTGATAGAGAAATATCACAATTTATTTTTTCTATTTTTTTTTTAATATTCTTTTTGAAAAAAGTTTAACAATTAAAATAAATTGAGAAAAAATAGAAAAATAATAATTTTTTAATGAGACCCCGTCTACTTGTAAGGGTGTTCAAATGTATTGTTTAATTAATATTTGAATCAAATTATCATTAATCGAATTATACGAATTGTAAAAATAATTAATCGTTAGTCGAATTGAATCAATTTTTTTCAAATACATTAATCGAAGTGAAATATTTTGGTTTATTCAATTGATTAATCGAAATTTATGTTTTTATCTTTTGATTTAAATAATTATAAAACATATAAAAATACATTACTAATGTTTATTTTTAACAATTCAAAAAATCTTTAAATTGAAGTGAAAACAACAATTAAAATATTAAAAACACTACATAAAAATTAATAACCAAATAAAAGCTAACAATTATATATAATATATATTATTATTTCGAATTAATTAGATAATTCAACTAATTACCTAATTGCGAATTGAGTTAATATCTCTGATCAAATTAAATTCTATTATTAATCAATTAATTAAAATAAATCAATTAATTTAATTTCAACGAAATTATAAACACATTTATATATAAGCTGGTGGCACCATTTTAATTAAAAAAAAAATGATCTGAAACGAAATGGCCTACCTATTTATATAATTCTATTAAAAGAAAAAACGTAATTAAAGTGAAGATTTGGATTTAGCGTTAGGTAGGTAATTAAAGCCCCTGCATCGCTGCCATGGGAACTGCATCACTCTCACCTCATTTATGACAAAACCAGTTCTTCCTCTTTCTTAAATTTCCGGAGTCATGTCAAAAAAGACAAAGATGTCGGAAAATAATGTATCTCTATCCACTTCTTTACACTTTCTCTTACCCTTCCAATCAATCTAATCCAACTAAAAAGTTTCTTTTCTCCGAATCTCCCATCGCTTGTCCTTCGTCCATTCTCTATTGTGCAGTCATCGACCAATTCGATCGTGAAAATTCCAAAACACAAGGTATGCTTTGGGGGCTGCGCAGTCATTTGATATGCTCTCCTGGGCCCTCTCGCTCAGTGGGGAATGCTTGAGCTTTCCATATAGATGGACTAGAACCAATATCTCGTGTTGTTTTAATGACAATATAAATTGGAACAGAGCCACTAGAAGAAGTTTCGGCTGGGGTGGGGGGTTGCAGAGGAAACTTAGAATTCATAATAGTCATGGGTTTCGTATTTTCTCCCATCGTTTTCCAATAGCTCAGTTTGTTTGAGGTTTTGGCATGGTTAAAACAGTCGAAGACCAGATGTCAAATATGTTATTTATGCCCTTTTTTTTCTTAGAATATGTCATTATCTTGTATAAGCAAGTTTTTGGTGATGATACACACTCTCGCTTTTGGCAGCCACTAAGAAAGAGTTCAACATGTACGAGAGTACTTGTGGCTTCCCTTTATTCGTACCTCTTACTGAATTACACAACCCTAAAAGTGGCTATCTCCTCAATGATGCGTGCTTGGTTGAAGCCTACGTTTTCATTGGTACGACTGTAGATATGATTTCACATGAATTTATAGTCAAAACTGATTCGGATAAACGTAAGACCAAGGAAGCTGATTGTGTTAAGGCAGCCATAGACAACCAGAAAACTACAACAACCAAACCTGTAGAAATCATTAATCCTTCACCAACTCTGGTAAGTCAATCAAATTAGTTGTTAATAATCATGCATTTATTATGTGTCGCTATGATTGCTTTCCGCCATTTCAGGCCATTGAACCTGAAGAGCCCGCTGAGGAAGACATGAACACATTCTTCACTTGCTTAGAGTCCGAGCTTTCAAGCTATAGAATTGTTTATTCTAAAGAAGAAGCAAAGGAAGCACTGGCTAAAATAAACGAAGTCTTGAATATGACCCTAGTTAATCTTAACGATTCAGGGAGGTTTTCTCTACTTAAGCAAGCATTCATGATCCTAGCTAATTTTGATTGTTCCTCCACCACCCTTACAATTGAGCAAAAGAATGAGTTGTTGGGCTTGGAGGAAAGATTGAAAGCACTAGCTAACCGAGCAGTGAAAGCAGTGCAGGTCAAGGACCAACTTACTGCGTAGGAATCTATGAAGCGGACGATGACTCGTAATTTGGAGAGTAGCCTAATCAGATATAATGAAGTCGAAACAAAGGTGAAACAGGTGGATCAAATACTTGCTGCCCTCTATGAGGAAGCTGAAGAAGCACAAAAGAAAGAGGAGAAGATGTTGGCTGAACGAAATGGGATATACAAAAGTTGCAAGGAAATGAAAATGGAGTTGGATGTATTGGGAAAGGAATGGGCAGTCTATGAGGCCACTGCCAGGGATGGTGAGGAAGAAGAGAAGACTGTTGAGGCTGAATGGAGAAGAATCAAAGATTTCATCTCTTCCACTAACGAAAGATTTAAAAACTAATGAAGGAATTTTATAGGATCGATGTTTTGAGCTGAATTATATATATATATATATATATGTGTGTGTGTTTATAAACTTTATCTGTCTTGTTGTTTTGTTGTAACAACCCCTTTTGAAAGCTTACAAATGTTAAACTAGATATATCGAGCTGCTATGATTTTGGATGTTTTATCATAGTCTTGTACTGGGTCATTTTGAATGAATATCATGGTATATTTATGTTATGGAATGTTTTTGTCATAGTCGTCTTAGCACTTGGTAAAATTGTATGTATTTTTATGAAATCTGCTTACATGTTTCGATAGTTTTTTTGTATGTATCGGTAAAAATACAAGATAAAAGAGAGGTTGATCACTGGCTTGAGTTGTATCTGTAGTTGTATAGAAGGTATTAGTAGTTTTGAATTTAGTAGTATCGGTAGTCTGTGTATTTGTATCGGTAGAAGTTGCAGGATAAATTTTTTAACTTTTTGGAATTTTTAGTATAGGTATAAGTTTGATTTGTATCGGTAGAACTGTCAAAAGTTTTGGTAGAAGTCTATACGATTTTTTAAATTGGTTACTAACTTGTCAACTATAGATACATGTCCAACAGGTATCGTTAAAAAATCTCCAAAAATCTTGGAAATGATCTTATTGCCCCTAGGTGAATGGTAATTATAATTATTTGATAATTCAAGATGTGTTGGATATATTTCTTTAATAATGTAAGATCAAATGATATGATTTTTAAAGAGTAAACAGTGACAAATGAATAGAATGACACTTAAACTCTAACGGGCGATGGTTTATGGATTTGGGGTGTTACATTTGAAATCTATAATAAGCAATACACATGATTAATAATTTGATTTAATGTTAAATCATTTGTCAAATTAATTACAAATTAAAATTATATCTTTTTACAAATATTAAATTATTTATATAATTATATATTATATTTTTAAAATTTGTATTTTCTATTATTTTTATGGTATTTAGATAGTTTCTAACACAAGCTTCTTAAAAATATAAATATATACTGAATTGGTTAATTGCAACCATAAATAAAACAATTAATAGATGTGGAATGCCTCTATTTTAAAAACGAAAAGTTTTGATTAGAAAATTTAGGGATCAAATTGATAAAATTTATAAATGTGAAAGGTTAAATTTATTAAAGTATTTAAAGTTGTTGTCTTAAAAGCGGAAGGTCATGTTATTAATTTATTAATAAATGTGAAGGATCTAATAGGTGTTAAGCGTTGATTTCATATCTCAACTTCATATTAGAGTGTTTATTAATTGTAGAGGTGTATGATGTGCTCAGGATCTCATTGCTGTGTTAGTGTCAATATTCCAGTAACATCAATTGTGTGTTCAAATTCGAAAATACCGATTCAAAAATCTGAAAATCTAGAAAATTAAATTGTTTCTCTAACTGTAGTTTGCATTACACAGTCGTGTGCACCATATGGGCGTGTGTGATTACACGGGCAAATCTGATAGGATGTGTAGGCCACACAGTCTGACTTGTTGGGTTGTATGGGTCACACGAGCATATGAGTCCATTTTGATCTGTTTGTGGGGCCCATTTTGGGTCGTGAATAAGATTTTGAAATCAAATCCTTAGATACTATGTAAGCATATAAGACTGTAAGTTTATGTATTTGTATGTTAGTAAGCATGGTTATGATTAGTAACTTCGTTTAAGTTTTGTGTTAAACCTATATTAATGGCACCGATGAACATGTCATATTTCTATTTCAATAAGATTATATGTTACATGAGATATTAGTACGATACTATATGTGCATTGGCGTGGGATATGATATGAGACGTAGGAAGTGTGATTCTGGCAATAATTTTGCATTTCTGACAGAGTATTTGTAATTTCTGTTTGGTAGCTCAGCTGCAAACTTTTTGAGTGGCATACGACCATACTATGGTGTGATGGATGGATGAGCTCTCGTAGTCCTGTTTGGTGTGATTGGTTGGACAGAGATGGTGTGTATTGGTTGGGAGCAGGATTAGTATATTTTGATATGTTATACATATACGAGTATGTGAGCATTCTTATTTGTTTTTCCGGTAAATGCATATAGCGCGTTTGATATGATTTCTGTTTGTGAGTCAAGAAACACATTAAGCTTTCTAGCTCACTCTATTAATTTATCATTTTTCAGGTAATCCTCAAACCTAGAGTTTGACGGCGATCTCGGAGCTAGTTCGGTTATTTGAATTTTAATTATGTTTGATTCTTTGTTACAAACGTTCAAATTATTTATTTTATTTTTGAGACATTTACTTTGGTTTTTGGTTTTTGCAAAATATATTTCTAGTTGGTATTTTTGATAAGTCGACATAATTTATGAAATTCAATGTTTTTCCAAAAGTAATAACCCTAAGAGATTTTTCAGCTGCGATGTTTTACGGAATAAGGAACTAAGGCAAAATGGTTTCAATGAACTAATTTTATAAGCAAAAATTTTAAAATACGCTCTTACGTTACTGGGACAAACACTTTCTATTAAAATAGAAGAGATCAAAATTTTTTATATCATTGTAACTTTTATAATTCGATCATAACGTCTAGGTTGGATTTGAAGTGTTACACCGTAGACGTAGAGAAATTGAATTGCACAAAAAACTCTTGTGTCTTTTGTTTGTTTACTGTTTTGATTTCAAGGGTAACGTAAAAGTATGTAGCTGTTATTTAAGCAACACTTTCAAAGCTTTATTTTTCAAAATGACAAATTCTAAGTTATTCATGTCGTCGCTACGTACATGACAACTTATATTTGCAAAAAAACTTATGGCAAACTTTACTAACACTAATAGCATAAAAATGGCAAAAGAGAAAAGAAAATACTTACAGGAGGATGACTTTTAGTGAAACTTGAGAGTAATTTTCTTTTTATTTTTTGTTTTGTCATCGTTTCTTAATTTAATCATTTTTAATTTTGAAGTTTCAGTTATGAATTAAACCATAACCATAAAATTTATTAACTAAAATTATATAATATTTTTATGGGTATTATATATAAATAGTAAATTAATATGATATATATATAAAATTTTAAAAATAATAAAACTTAACATATATAACTATATTGCTGAAAAATGTTTTAACAAGATTAAAATTTCAAAATTTGAAAAGTACAAAACAAGTATAGGGACTAAATTAGTAATTTACGGATAATATAGGGGCTAATAATAAAAATAAAGGCTAAGTAGGTTGGCAATAAGGTCTTTAAAAAGTCGACAAGACTGACTTTATGGGGAAACGGAAAGACTTGAATTGTGAATAATCAATGAAGAAGGAGCGTCGCTCGTTAGAAACCCACTGGATCTTCCATTCGAAGTTGTGCTTGCAAATAGCATCTTCTACCTTCACATTATCTCATAATGGGAGATATTAATATATATATATATATATATACACACGCATATATAGCTTCTATTTATAATCATAAAGCATCCATTGTCTAAACACCTGTCTTTTGTTTTTGTTTTTTATTGAAATTTTGAGTGCAGGGGATAGTAAGTCTAAGCCTATGGATGTTAATGGACAAGTAACGAAAGTTACATGGAGGATTGAGAACTTCTCCAGTATTAAAGACAAAAAGCTCTGCTCTGAAAAGACTTGGATTTGGCAGGGGACTTTGTGTTAGAAGCCATTTCATGAAGATCTAGACGACCTAAGCTGAGCCATTTCACGAGAAGAAAGTTAAATGCATCTTATTCGATCGAATCCATAATAAACAATATCACATGATGAGACAAGAATACCTTGTGAAGTGGAAAGGATTACCCGATGCCGAGGATAATAGGGAATCAAGGGATGCCTTGTGGCAATTAAACGACAAGATCAACGAGTTCCATGAGGAAAGAGCAATGAGGATATTGCTCAATTAGGTGGAGGGGTTTTGTGACTTACATGAGTTCATTGAGCATTGGAATATTCTAGATGGATATAAATAGATTTGTCCACACTTGATCATACTCTCTTATATAACATTTATTACGAGTAGTTGGGAGATTCTAGAAATTAGATCTCCATTGTCCATAGTGAATTTTGTAACTTCATCTTCACCATTGATGTATTGGGGCTAGGCCTATAAATAGAAGGATACTCCACTTCTCATTTGTATACAAGTCATTTGAGTAACAAGTATACCATTATTTTATAGCTTTCTCGCTCTCTTTTCTTTTTTGTCAAGTTTTTTAGGGACTATCAAGTTCAACGAGTAAAATGCTCTTATTTAGCTTACGAGTGATTGAGTTATTGAGCCTAAAACCATACAATTATTTGACTTAAGCTTTCAACCCGTGATACATGACAACCGGTGGTGGAGCAACAAATTTTTTTTTTTTGAGGCGGAATTAAATTGTATATTTTTACGATAGAAAAAATACAATTCTATTATTTTAATAGCCTATATATTTATAATTTTTAAAAATTAAATCAAATTTTTATTATTTGGGGGCTAAAATATAATTTTTGTGTAAATCATTACTTGAATTAATGATGACTAAAGTCATGAATTTATACACATTTGTAAAGAATAACTGCTTGAACAACTGTTTAACAGATTAGTTACAACAGACTAACGTCTACATTGGAGGAAGCCTTGGCTATGACCCCTGCTCATTTCTACGGCTCTCGGGAGTTTTCTTCACTTAAGTAGGCGTTCAAGCTACTAGCTGGTTTTGATTGTTCCTCTACCACCCTTACAATTGATAAAAAAAAAAAATGAGTTGTCGAGCATGGAGCAAAGCTTGAAAGAATTAGCTAGCCAAGCGGCGAAAGCAATGCAAGACAAGAATCACCTTCTTGCAAAGGAATCTACGAAGCTCACTATTACTCGTGATTTGGATCATAACCTACTCAGATACAAGGAAATCAAATTAGAATTTGCTGCCCTTTTGACCGAACGAATGGGGATATTCAAAAGTTGCCAGAAAATGAGAAAGGATTTGGAAGCATTGGGAAAGGAATTGGCAGAGTATGAGTGTGACAGCCGTAACTTGACATCACTATCAAGCTCACATATTTAATTAAACTTTCATTTCAATTAGCATTCCTTGATGAAAATATTTAAAAATTCAATATTTCAATACCGTATATCTGAACATTTAGACTTAAAAGTAATTAAATCACACATGTTTGAAATTCAAAGTCGTCAAACGAATTTAATACAAAATGACACTTCTACCGATACATGAACAGGTAAATATCGGTAGAACAAACAATAATTAAATTAGTAAAACTCAACAATAAATACTGGTGCTATAAAAGTTCTATCGATACAAAGGATCTAGATCTGCCGATACCCAAACAACTTCTACCGATACCTCAAACCTTAGTGAACAATTCTACTTAATCTGGACATTTCTACCGATATATATATTAGTTCTACCGGTATTAAAATTGACAGTGAGCAAAGTTATCAATAGCTGCCATTTTCTATCTGTACTTAGATTAATCTATCAATACTACTCTTACAGTTCTACCAGTAGTCTAAGTTTTTACTACCGGAACAAAATAAGTCAGTAGCTAAAGTTTTTCATCCCCCGTACTTCTATCGATACTAAGCAATGAAGTACCGACACAACTTAGTCTGCTACTAAAAGATTCAATTCTAATTACTCACAAGTCTCATTGTCACTCATAAAACATTACAAGCTTTGTATCTATCACATATATATTCACATTAGGTATGCACTATTCATAATCATATCTTAACAACCAATACACAAGTAATATGTTAAAAACATACTATATTTACTAATATCACTTATGCCAAAACACAACAACAACAACCATCCCATGAACCTTCATCAAAAGTTGCTTAAGCTAAAGACTTATCAAAAGCTATTTCTTAATAAGTAACTGCCAAACACTCTATATACATACCACCCTTTAACTCAAAATAACTACTCAAAAAGTCTACCGATGATGAAGATGATAGTGTGCACTCTTGAATGGATCCAATCGATGCTAAGATTCCTCGAAACCTACAATCATGAAAATCAAATGTGATAAGTCATTTAAGACTTAGTAAATTCGAAATAGAAATGGTATTGTATTTAAGATAAATTAACGGCTACAGTTCAAGATTCGATACTCGTTCTTGAGTCACCGGCACAAAGCTTGAAAACATCGGCACGAAGCCTGAAAACACCGGCACGAAACCTACTAGGCACAAAGCTTGAAAACACCGGCACGAAGCCTACTAGGCACAAAGCCTGATTAATTAAATGCAACTGTATCAACCCACGTAGGATGATACCTTTCAACCAATAATCACCACATATACCAATTATATAATTCAACAATGAGCATTTACAAAATGAATTTATAATTTATGTAGTAATGAAACAAGCTTACAATACTGAGACGATAGATATTTAGTGTGGATTACTCGACTAGCTTGCCCTTCCCTCGACTATTTGTCGGAGTGTCCGGGGTTTGATCTAATAAATAAACACTTAAAGAATTATTTTTAAGTCTACTACCTTTGTTCATTCAACTATAGAAACAATTAAACGAATTTCAAAATTCATGGTTCATTCCATTTTACTAAATCTATAAAAACCATAAATCTTTATTTCAAACAAATTGGATATAGTTTTATAATTCAAATTTTAATCAATTACTAGAAAAGCAAACAATGAATATACATTTAATTTCTTTTATTCCCATAGCATCAAAATGGTATATTCACCTAAAATTGACCTTCATCACCTAAACATGTAAGGTTTAATTACTTAATAAAACCATCCAAAAATCTAATCCCATGAACTTAAATCCTTGTACTATTTTTTTATAACACCATTAAGCTATTAACTTTTCTAATCAAGCTTCTAACTCATAATTTTTCATTCCAAAACAGCAGCTAGGTAAAGAAATTTAGGCATGGCAACTTCTCAATCTCATCATCTTGAATTTTCTTGAAAAATATTTACTATATTGTATAGCCCAAACTAAAAGAATCACAAATACATAATTTTTATCAAGCATAAATCCCATTTTCACTTGCATGCAAGAGCTTGAAGAATCAAATTTTTGAAGCTTCCCCTTTCATGGAGAATTTCGGTTGCCAAGAAAAGAAACAAAGAAGAAGATAGAATAGAAAATAATAATAGTGCAAAGGTAGTGCTAATTTCCACCTATTTCATTCTTTATTTTATTTTACCCACTCCTTTTTATCTCCATATAAAATTCTTTTTATTTTAACTCATCACTTAACACTTGAATGCATTATTATTCATTTAGTCATTCACTATTTCATTTCCTACATTTTTAGCTAACAATTATTTTATAATCTTTTAACTTAAGAGATCAACCTTTCAAATTTCTCAATTTAACACATTATACTAATTATCACTCAACCATAAAATTTAATACACTGGATGCTTTATACGATCTTGTATGCATATTTTAGAAATTAAAAATCAACTTACTGCTTGGAATTTAATTTCCAAACTTTGCTCTCGTTACCACTGAAAAATAGACTATTTACAATGAGGCCAAAGCCAAAGTTGCTGAGGAGGAGGAGGGGAAGAATGAAAGACTTCATCTCTTCTATTAAAAGAAAGATTTAGGAGCTTTGGAGGAGATTTGTAGTAATGGTGTTTTGTGCAAGACTTAATACTACAGGCATTGAGTCATATTCTCTCCTTTTCCCTTTTCCTTATTTAAAGTGAATGGAGGATATATAAATGTACAATTTCCAGAAGTCTGCAACAACATTAGCATCTAATAAATTAATACTCAATCTGCATTTTTTAAAATCATTAGATGTTAGTAATTTGTATTAAAATCACATTTCTGTTCCTTTTCGTTCTTTCTTTGTGTTGTGTTGTGTTTTTTCTCTTTCTGTATCATATAGTTATGTTTTCATAACATATATAATGTTTTAGTGCTGTATTATAATTATTTTTTTAGGTAAACTATCAAAATAATTACTTTTATTTACCTCATGTTATATTTTAGTCACTTATGTTTGAAATATTACATTTTAGTCACTTATATTAACGTGTTGTAATATTTTAGTTACTGAGTTGTTAAATGTCATTAACAGTGTAACAATAAGTTGGCGTGACATGTTAAATCATCATTTCAAATAAAAATTTTAAGTTAAATTATATAATTGTCCCCGTATTTTTTTTTTTAAGCAATTTATTTTTTTTCTTTTATCTTCTTCTACCTTTTTTTTTTTTAAGCAATTTATATAATTGGCCTCTATTTATAGTTGAAGCCCCCTACATCCAACGGTCAAAATTAGAGTACATCGACGGTTGAGATACAATGATAAGATTTTACAAAGATATGGAAAGAATAAAAAGGGAATATTCTTGATTATATGCCACTTGCCATATCTTCTTTGAAAGGCTCTTCAAACCCAAGTGTTGGGCTAAGTGGTAATAGGCTCAAAATGCTACAGAGTGCTTCTTGGGCAGCTTGATGTGTGCTTATCTCGGGCCTCAATGCGCGGTCCATGACATTAACATCCTTTTCGCCTCAATCACCACCCTAACGTCTTATTGTTTCACTATATCAACAAAATTTTTATTCAAAAAGACGAAAAAAATTACACTACCCATTGCATGCTGTCTTTCCCGTTCATTAGTAGGCTCTCCTCATGATTATCTCCTCCACCCAGGATTTGCTCTTTGCCACATGGTTCATAGTTTTGACTTTATGCAGATTTTTCCAATAGTCAATGATTCTGTCATTGCCTGATCTCCTCCCATGGCTAGGATCTGTCTCGTGTATTACAGCTTGGCCCCATCTCTTATATTTCACTTTCTCTTTTCTTTTTCTCATGCTCTTTTCCATGGATAATGTAGAACCTTTTAGTCTCATTTAATTACTTACCAACATGGACAAAATTTAAATTGCAGTTTAAACTCTAAAAAGGTTTCTAACACTAAAACGCTAATCACTATCCATCTTGACCCAAAAAAGGACACCTATTGCCAAATTGCAGCACATGTGTCAAGTTGCTCAAACCAGCTGGTTCCATGCTTACCCACCAGCTGAATGGGATTAGGGTTTATACATCTGGAGGGAAAATGACTTTTTGTGAATTGTAAGAGTAATTTTTTTGTTTAGTCATTATTTTATAATTTAATTAATTTTTTGTTCTCATATATTTTTAATCTTGAAAATTTAATTACGACTCAAATAATAGTTATTAAGTTTGATAATTAAAATGACATGTTTTTAACAGTATTTAAATTACGTATGTGATAATATATATTTGTTATATAAAATTTTGAAAGTAATAAAATTTAATTTAATAAATTTCAAAATTACAATTTTAAAATTTGGAAAAGTATAAAAATTAGAAATGTAAAAATTAAAGTATAAGGACTAAATTAATAATTTAAGATGATATAAGGGATAGTAATAAAATTTAACCGCTTGAAGGCTAAGTAGCTTAAGCAATAAGGTCTTTGAAAAAGAAAAAAGCATTGTCGAAGTCAACAAAAAGACTTGAATGGTAAAAAATTAATCAAAGGAGCATCGCCCGCTAGGAAAGGAAACCTTTAATCTTCCTCTCGAAGTTGTGCAGATAGCGTCTTCTACCTCCTCATTATCTCACAATGGAATGTATTACTATATATATAAATAAATAGATAGCTTCTACTTATAATTATGAACTCTACATTTTGTTTTGCTTTCCCAAATTCTCTAATCCAAGCCCTGTGTTTTTACTGAAAATTTGAGTGCAGTGGATAGTAAGTCTAAGCCTATGGATCTTAATGGACAAATAACGAAGGTGACATGGAAGATTGAAGTTTTGAGTGATGTTCATAGTAAGTGTATGGATGTTAAGGGAGAAGTAACGAAGGTCACATGGAGGATTGAGAACTTCTCCACCATTCAACACGAGAAGCTTTGCTCAGAAAATTTCACTGTTGATGGCAACAAATGGTAACTTTGGATTTTTCTTCCTTTTGGTTATGTTTTTTTAATTTGCATTTTATGATTGTCTCCCATGACTTGGATTAACGAATTTATTTGGCAGGCGAATTGTTATCTACCCCAAGGGGAACACTGTGGATTATTTGTCAATTTATTTAGGTGCTGCAGATTCATCAGCTTCGCCTGGCGGATGGAGCAGATATGCCCATTTCGGATTAGCAGTCATCGACCAATTTGATCGTGAACTTTCCATTACGAAAGGTATTTTTATGGTTATTCTTAGTTAATGGGTTTACAAAACACATCTAATCACTATGGGTAATAGTTATTTGATTCTAATTTATTTATTTTCATACAAAGGTGGTCATAGTGTACTGAATGCTAGCTCTTAAGGGTGACTACTGACTACATGAACCAATTGTATAATTCAATTCTTTTTGTTATTTATCTTGGGTCACTTCTTCGTTAAAGCCTTAGAAAAACGAAGTCACTTATAATTTGGTTTCCTGATTGTTCTTGATCAAAATCCCCTGTTCAGCTTCATTTTCTGTTTTGGGTATTTTGCCTTTATCTGCTTTGGGGGGTGAGCATTCATTTTGTATGCCTCTCCACCTGTGCCTGGCACGGTGGTGATGATAGACACTCTTCAATGACTCAAGTGGCTGGTGATGATAGACACTCTTGCTGCTTTTGGCAGTCACTACACAAGTGTTCGATGCGAACAGGGATGATTGGGGCTTCACTTCATTCTTACCTCTTACTGAATTACGCAACCCTAAAAGAGGTTTTCTCGTCAATGAAGAATGCTTGGTTGAAGCCTACGTTTTCACTGATAGGACTATTGGATTTATTTCACACGAATTGATAGTTGAAACTAATTCGGATAAACTTAAGACCAAGGAATCTGATTGTGTTAAGGAAGCCATGGACAACCAGAGAACTACATCAACCAAAGCAGTTGAAATCACTAACCCTTCACCAACTCCACCTTCTTGCCAGATTATTGTAAGTCAGCTAAATTAGTTGGTAATATTAATGCATTTATGTATCACTATGACTGCTTTTCCTCCATTTCAGGCTATTGAACCTGAGGAGCCTACTGAGGAAGATATGAACACATTCTTCACTAGCTTAGAGTCTAAGCTTTTGCGCTCCAACACTATTTTTTCTCGAGAAGAAGCAAAGGAAGCACTGGCTAAAGTAGAAAAAGCCTTGAATATGACCCCGGTTAATTGTTACGATTCAGGGAAGCTTTCTCCACTTAAGCATGCATTCAAGATACTAGCTAGTTTTGATTCTTCCTCGACCACCCTTACAATTGAGCAAAACAAAGAGTTGTTGGCCATGGAGGAGAGGTTGAAAGAACTAGCCGACCGAGCAGCGAAAGCATTGCAGGACAAGAATTGCCTTATTGAGAAGGAATCTATTAAGTTAACAATTACGCATAAATTGGATCGTAATCTAATCAGATATAAGGAGGTGGAATCAGAGGTGAAACAGGAAGAGAAAAAACTAGCTGCCTTCCATGTACAAGTTGAAGAAGCACAAAAGAAAAGGGAGAATATGTTGGGTGAACGAAAGGAGATATTTAAAAGTTCCAAGGAATTGAAAATGGAGTTGGAAGCATTGGAAAAGCAATGGGCTGAGTATGAGGTGAAGGCCAAGATTGCTGAGGAGGAAGAGAATATTGTTGAGGCTGAATGGGGAAGAATCAAAGACTTCATCTCTTCCATTAAAGGAAAGATTTAGAAACTGCTAATGAAATGTTTTAGTATTTTGTGTTTTAAGCAAAAGATTATATGATGTAAACCATTAGAACAAGTTCATTTTCTCTTCTTCTTTTTTCCCTCCAAATTTCTTGTTTAAACTGAATGGAGGATATACAAAATCTCATGCTTCTATACATACTGATTTCAAACATAATTTTTAAAAAATTTCTTTCAAATTTTTATTATCTAGCAAAATTCGATTCGATTTGAAAAAATTAAAAAAATTTCGAATTTTAAATTAATCGAATTGAATTATTCGAGTTATTCAAATTATTCGAGGAGTTTCAAGTTCAAGTCAATTTGAATTTCATAATTCGAATAACTTGAATAATTCGAGTAACATATTGGTGTAAATTTTTTTTTTATCATTGTTAACTTTTAAAATAAGTAAATTGATATCTCTTAATAAAAATTATAAAAAAAAAAAATTCAAGATAATTTTAAATTTAAAGTATTTATAAAAATTTCAAAATTTATATTTAAAAAAGATATTAAAATTTAAAAAAATTCTAAAAAATATATAAAAAGTTAATATTTTAATTTTTTAAATAATAATTTTGGGACCTAATTAATTATTCAAATTTATCATACTCAAGTATTTTTTTTTTTTTTTTTTTTTTTGCAAAAAATTTTAAATACATATGATTTCAAATTTATGTGTTTTAATATGAAATTAATTATACTGTAATAATATTTTTATTTGACATGTTTAATTTTTTTAATTTAACTTGAACAATTTTATTCAATTCAACTCGACTCAAATTTCAGACTTGATTTGAAAAGAAAATGAAATTGAGTTAGGATGATAAAACATGATTTGTAAACTTGATTAACTCGAAATTTTTTCACTTGATTGAACTCGATTTGATCGAATGCCCACCCCTATCTTTAATCAGATCAACAACTAGCAAAATACATCTTAATATAATATTCTGATTTTACTATCATATCAATTGTTGTTGTTCAAGTTTTCAAGAAACAAAATCTATGCTTCCAACATTACTTTCAATCTTGAAAATAGTAAAAATTTCTACTATTAATGACATATCTCTAGGATTTTCCTAATAATTATGAAAAAAGAAAGAGAAAAAATTAAGAAAGAAGGGGACAAGAAAGAAGAGCAAAATGTTCTATTATATCATTTATGTTTGGAAAATTTCAATTTTTGAAAATTGAGATTTTTTTTTAATTTATAATATAAATTACCCTACTTTTTAAACTCATAATTTTTTTTTTAACTCTAGTTACTAGATTAATTGAGTTTTTGAGTAACTTTCAGTTTTTCAATTTAAATTTTAAAAAAAAAATTATAATACAAAATCTTTCTTTTTTTAAATTTCAAATCAAAATTTTATTTTTAGCTATATATATATTATTTTTAATAATTTGGGAAGTGCCGATCGAATATCAGTTTGCATGAATGAAAAAGAAAAAGAAAAGTAAAAAAAGAAAGAAAGATGAAAATGATTAGATTGTAAAACAACAAAGCAAATGAAAAAATGAGTAGAATTTTAATGGTTATTTTGTGACGGTTTAAAGGCTGATTTTTTATGAGAAGGATGTTGAAAAATTAGCTGCAAAATTCTGGATTTTTTTTTACTACAAATGATTTTTTATATGAATTATTTTATTTATTCATCTCAACTTTTTAAAATTCTTACAATTATTATTAATAAAATTTTAAAAATATCAAGATTTTTTAACTATAACTTAGGGATCAAAATAATTATAAACCCTTTGAATTCAAGTGCAATCTTATTTTTTTAACCGAAGTTAACAGTCGAGTGACAAAAATATAATAATTTGATAATGTTAGTGATCATTACGTAATTTTTGAAAATTGATGACTGAAATATAATTTTAAACAAAGTTTAATGACAGTTAAATGTAGTTTACCCAAAATTTTTATGCATTTACCAAACTATCCTCAAACCTTTTAAATCTTTACTAATCAAATTTATCTGTGGAGAATGTTATGCGTCTAAATATGGTCATATTTAATATTGTGTTTTGTTATAATTTTTTTTTTTTTTTTTTGTATAATATGGTCATATTTTTATAATTATATTTTGTATTTAATTTTAATTAATATTCAAAATAATTTAAAATTAATGTTTAATTTTTCAATATGTGATATAAATTTAAAAACATAACTCCGAAATTTTAACTCTAAAAAATAAGAGCAGCAAAAAAATGTTTTTACTTAATAAATGTTAAAAACTGGTAATTTTTAAGTTATATTAATAAATTACAAAATAAATTTATTTTATAAAATGAATTTAATGTTTAATTTGATATATTATTAGAAATCGAAACAAAATTGATAATAATTATTAATTAATTGTCAAAGAAATTTCTTTAACTTTTGGAGGGTTAAAGAGCTTTCAAAAACATTGTATCGTACCTAAATAAATGAATTGTTGTATCAATTTTGAAAACTGAGAAGGACTTGTTTAATGAAGTGTTAAAATTCAATTAACTGAAAATTATTTTAAGCAACATAATTTGTTAAACAACTTTGATAGCTCATAAGAAAAATTATTTTGATAGTTTTTTTCAAAATGCAAAAAAATAATAAGTAGATAGAGATTTATTTATCATTTAATAGAGACTAAATTCAATAAATTTTTATTATATTTTATTCCATTTAAAATTATATTATCTTTTATGAGTCCATTTAATTATATTCCGTATTTAATTTTAAAAAAATATTAAATATATTATATAACATAAATTTAATACTTAAATTTTCAATAATTATTTTTTCAGGGGAAACCTAAAGGATTTTGAGTGTGCATTAATAAATATATATCACTTAATCGTCACCCCTCCATTTTGTTTTGGTTTCCTAACCCCAGTTTTTGTACTGAAAATTGAAGTCTATGGATGTTAACGGGCTAACAACGAAGGGCACATGGAGGGTTGAAATTTTGAGTGCAGTTCATAGCCAGTCCAAGTCTATGGGTGTTAATGGGACAAATAACGAAGGTCACATGGAGGATTCAGAATTTCACCAGTATTACAGTCAAAAGGCTCTGCTCTGAAAATTTCACTGTTGATGGCAACCAATGGTAACTCCGAACTTCTTCTTGTTGGTTATGTTTTAGTTTGCATTTTATCTACTTGACTTGGATTTGCAAACTTATTCGGCAGGCGACTTCACGTCTACCCGAACGTTGAGGAGCATTTGTCAGTTTATTTAGCTGTTCCAGATTCAGCTACTTTGCCTTCGGGATGGAGTATATATGCCCAATATGGATTCGCAGTCATCAACCAATTCGATCGTAAAACTTCTATTACAGAAGGTATTTTGTTGCAGCAGCAATCACATTTCTATGAAACAAACGAAGCATCAGCATTTTATGGTTGTCCTTTTTACTTTATATAATGGGGGTATAGTTATTTGATTCTAAAGAATTGAATCTACTTATCTCCACACATATTGCTCTCTTCCCTTTCTGAATTTTGTTTTATATATGTTCATCCAAAGATGGTCTTGAGACATGACCGCATGAACCGATTGTGTAATTGCTTGTTCACCATCTTTTTTCGGTTGCATGAACCGACTGTGTCAATATCTTGTTTCCTCAAGTGGTTGGTGATGATAGACACTGGCGTTTTGCAGTTACTACGACCGAGTTCAAGGCCGATGAGTCTAATTGGGGCTTCCCTTCATTGTTAGCTTTAAACGAATTGCACGACCCTAAAAGAGGCTATCTCGTTGATGATGCATGCTTACTTGAAGCCTACGTTTCTACTGACAGGACTGAAGGTTTGATCTCACATGAATTGATGACCAAAACTGGCCCAGATACACATAAGACTGATGAAGCTGATTCATTTACTCAGCCTTCTGAGAAGAGTGTGGTAAGTCAGCTAAATTAGTTGTTAATAATAGTTCATTATGTAACTCTTTTATTGCTTTCTTTGCTGCCATTGTAGGCTTTTGAACCTGAAGATCCTACCGAGGAAGATATGAACACATTCTTCACTTGCTTGGAGTCTGAGCTTTCCAACTCTAACATTGTATTTTCTCAAGAAGAAGTGAAGGAAGCACTGGCTACATTAGAGGAGAGCCCGAAAGAACTAGCTGACCGAGCAGCGAAAGCGTTGCAGGACAAGAATTGCCTTTCTGAGAAGAAATCTATTAAGATTACAATTACGCATAAATTGGATCGTAATCTAATCAGATATAAGGAAGTGGAATCAGAGGATGCTGCCATCCATGTACAAGTTGAAGAAGCACAAAAAAAAAGGGAGAATATGTTTGGCTGAACGAAAGGAGATATTTAAAAGTTGCAAGGAAATGAAAATGCAGTTGGAAGCATTGGAAAAGGAATGGGCAGAGTATGAGACCAAGGCCGAGGCTGCTGAGGAGGAAGTGAAGAGTGTTGAGGCTGAATGGGGAAGAATGAAAGACTTCATCTCTTCTATTAAAAGAAAGATTTAGGAGCTTTGGAGGAGATTTGTAGTAATGGTGTTTTGTGCAAGACTTAATACTACAGGCATTGAGTCATATTCTCTCCTTTTCCCTTTTCCTTATTTAAAGTGAATGGAGGATATATAAATATACAATTTCCAGAAGTCTGCAACAACATTAGCATCTAATAAATTAATACTCAATCTGCATTTTTTAAAATCATTAGATGTTAGTAATTTGTATTAAAATCACATTTCTGTTCCTTTTCGTTCTTTCTTTGTGTTGTGTTGTGTTTTTTCTCTTTCTGTATCATATAGTTATGTTTTCATAACATATATAATGTTTTAATGCTGTATTATAATTATTTTTTTAGGTAAACTATCAAAATAGTTACTTTTATTTACCTCATGTTATATTTTAGTCACTTATGTTTGAAATATTACATTTTAGTCACTTATATTAACGTGTTGTAATATTTTAGTTACTGAGTTGTTAAATGTCGTTAACAGTGTAACAATAAGTTGGCGTGACATGTTAAATCATCATTTCAAATAAAAATTTTAGGTTAAATTATATAATTGTCCCCGTATTTTTTTTTTAAGCAATTTATTTTTTTTCTTTTATCTTCTTCTACCTTTTTTTTTTTCCGTTCACTTCTACTTCTCCCTTTGCTTTTCTCCTTTCTTTATCTCTTTTAACGTGATTTTTCCATGTTTTATGTTTAAAAAGATGGAAACGGAAGAGAAACAAGGGAGAAGCAGAAGAGAATGAAAAAAAAAGAATAAAATGTTAAAGGAACATAAAAAAATTAAATTGTTCAAAACGAGAAAATATGAAATCAATTGCATAATTTAACTTAAATTTTTTATTTGAAATGATTATTTAACGTGCCACGTCAGTATACTGTTACATCATTAACGACAATTAACAGCTCAAAGATTAAAATGTTACAACATATTAACGTAAGTGACTAAAATGTAACATTTCAAACATAAATAACTAATATACATATTGAAGTAAACAAAAGTAGCTATTTTAATATTTTATCTTACTTTTCCTGTATACTATTGACATAATTTATAATTTATGTTGTGTTTAATTATTTTTTCCAAAATCATGTAATATGTTGTATATGATATTAATGGGTGTATAGTTTTCTACTTTATAGTATATATGCACAATAAGCTAGTAATATTTACTAGTACAATTTAATAACACTTTAGCATTACTAAAATTTTACAATGAAAATTAAACAATTAAATAGTAAAAGAAAATAGAATTAACATTCAATCAAACTGCAAAACTTGTATTATAAAATTACAAGCAATTTAGTCCTTCTAATTTTTATATAATTAGAAAATGGACAAATAAAATATTGATGATGACATTAATATAACTTCATACGACTATAAATAGGGTTTCCATTTTTCTATGACGTATCCAAAGTTTGATTAATTTAATAATTTAATATTTTTAATAAATAAATTTGAAATTAATATTGTATAATTATAATAAAATAAGTAAAAGCCAAATTCGGAGTAGCGGTCATCGACCAACTTGATCGTAAAGCTTCCATTACAAAAGGTAGTCTTCTGTTGCAGGGTTCACATTTCATATAATCTCCCACGGTTCCCTAAAAGAATCTGTCATTAGCTTGTATGCTAAAGTGGCTGTTGATGATGAGACACTTGTTTTTGGCAGTGGCTGAATATTATTTCAACTCGAATGAAGTTGCTCCGGGCTTCACTTCATTCTTACGTCTTAATGAATTACATAACCCTACGAGAGGCTATCTCGTCAATGATGCATGCTTAGTTGAAGCCTATGTTTCCACAGATGGGACCACAGGTTTGATTTCACATGAATTGATAGCTGAAACTGATTCGACCATAGACAACCAGAAAACTACAATACCCAAACCTGTAGAAATCACAACTCCTTCATCAACTCAGCTTTCTTGCCAGATTGTGGTAAGTCAGCTAAATTAGATGTTAATATATTATTACATTTATGCATTACTGCTTTCTTTTTCGCCATTTTAGGCAGCTTACTGAGGAAGATATGAGCACATTCTTCATTAGCTTGGAGTCCGAGTTTTCAAGCTCTAACATTGTTTTTTCACAAGAAGAAGAAGGGGAAGGAGTGGCTAAATTAGATGAAGCCTTGAATATGAGCCCTGTTAATCTTTACCATTGAGGGAAATTTTCTCCACTTAAGTAGGCATTCAAGATCCTAGCCAGTTTTAATTGTTCCTCTACCACCCTTACAGTTTTCTGGTGATTGAAAGAACTAGATAACCGAGCAGCGCGCAGGACAAGGATCGCCTTACTGCAAAGGAATCTATGAAGCGGACGATGACTCTGGAGTGTAGCCTGGTCAGGTATAAAGAGGTTGAATCAGAGGCGAAGCAGGTGGAGCAAGAACTTGCTCTCCTCCACGAGCAAGTTGAAGAAGCACGAAAGAAAAGGGAGAATATGTTGGGTGAGCAAAGAGGGATATCCAGGAGTTCCAAGAAAATGAAAATGGAGTTGGAAGCACTGGGAAAGGAATGGGCAGAGTTTGAGGTCAATGCCAAGGCTGCTGAGGAGGAAGAGACTACCCTCCACTTTATCGACCAACCAAAAAAATATTATATCTATGCTCTAATTATTGTCTTGTTCTTTCCCTTTAATTTGAGACCCTCCACTTTGATATTAATATTGGATGTATAGTGTTAATGTGATGGAGAATTTTTATTATTATATGATCACATACTCTACTTCATGAGAAAATCTAATCAAGTGTATTTAACTAATAATAAAAGTAAGACATATATATTTACATGTATTTGTTTGGAAGAATTGTAACTATGTCACCTCTAAATACTAAGTTTACTACTTGATTGCTTTTTACGTTTTATTTTAATAAAAAAAGGTTAATTGATTTCCAAAGTCAAGATTTTATTAATAGAATCACATCTTTCCTAATGTACTAAATATTTCTTAACCATTACATATATATTTTTATTTTTGACATGCATGGGTACCTATAAATATCATACATGACAACTTTCAAAGTCGCTCATTAATTTTCTTACAAATTTTTTTTTGTATTCTCTTTAAAAAAACCTTCTTTAATTGCTTTGTTATTTCTTGTTTCCTGTTTGCCTTCCGGAAAACAAAAATGTATGTTGAAAGGATAATTGACATTCACAGCTCAAACAACAATACAACTTCAATTTTCTAACAATCTTTATTTATTATAATAATATTAAATTGTTAAATGAATTAATATATTTTAATCATGTTCACCAGTTTGAATAACATTTATTACTTTACTTTGAATACAATAACTAAAAATATATTATTTAAAAGACTAGTGGACCAATATCACAGTTGTTCATTGTTTTACTAACTTTTTCATTTTAAATATTTTTTTTATCATTTATCACATATATAAATAAGGGTTTTAATTTTACTTGGAATGAAAAAATTACTTGATAAAAGAATTTATATTTATCTCGTCTAAAGCTACGCAACTATTATTTTTCTGTGACAATGGCCGGATAACGGGCTTGTAAAAGCTTATCCTAGCTGGCTTCTTTCTTCCTCTTCCCTCTAAAATCACCCTCCAGACGCCTCTCTCCACCCGAAATTCCTAACTTCCTCCGGCCGCCACCTTCAGCCACCTACCGCCGATTGGAGCCAGCGGATTTTTCGTCAGCACATTACCCCTCTCAAATTCCTAAAGTTTCGCTTTTTCTTGCCCAGTATATCTACTACTTCTGGCAAACTTGGTGCCAGCCCGACCATTTTTTTCTCCTTTTTTCAGTCATTTCATCGAACAGTTTACAGGCATCCATGTAGACCACCAAAACCCAATGGTGTTCGCAGCTATAATAGTTTTTTTGTCATTCACTTCGTTCCTACTTCTATAAATTCGTCATTTTTGAAAGCAAAAAGTGATGTTAAAGGTAAACCCTTTTGTCCCTTCACTCTCAATGTTTAATAAAATCCCTTTTTCTTTACTTAACCGGCGTGGTTTCCGGCGCGCTTTTCGCATCTTTGAGGCTGGCCATTGTAATTCATTTGCCAAACCTGTTAGTATTTCGAAAGTTAATGTAAATTTCCTTGCTATTGATAAAACAAGAAACTTATCTGCGGTTGCTACTGCTAAGAAATCAGGCTTGAATGCGTCTAGTAGTAGTAGTAGTAGTAGTAGTAGTAGAACTAATGAAATGACCAACAAAGCAAAGAAGAAAGCACGAATGGAATCACCTGAGTTTCTGCTTAAAATTAAGCTTGATATGTGCTCGAAGCACGGCAAACTTGAGGAAGCGCTTCGTTTGTATGATGAAAGCATCAGTAATGGGGTTAGCCTGAATCTGCACCATTACAATATGTTGCTTTATTTGTGTGCTCGTGAAGCGAGTGGAGATGGGAGTCAGTTGAATGAGTTGAAGGAATTAGGACTGAAGAGGGGTTTTGAGATTTTCCGGAAAATGGTTGGAGATGAAGTTTCTCCCAATGAGACTACTTTTACAAGCATGGCAAGGTTGGCAGTAGCAAGGGAAGACCCGGATATGGCTTTTGAATTGGTGAAGCAGATGAAGAGTCTTGGAATACCCCCAAAACTAAGGTCATACGGGCCGGCTTTGCTTGGATTCTGTGAGAAAGGGAATGCAGAGAAAGCATATGAAGTGGATGCTCATATGTTTGAATCAGGGGTGACGCCTGAGGAGCCTGAGCTTTCGGCTCTTCTGAAAGTTAGCATCAATACGAAGAAGGCCGACAAGGTGTATGAGATGTTGCAAAGCTTGCGAGCCTCAGTGAGGCAAGTCTCGGAATCAACCCTTCAAGTTGTTGAGGATTGGTTTAAATCAAAGGATGCTGCAAGTGTTGGGGCTGAGAAATGGGATGTGAAGCAGATAAAGGAAGCAGTTATAGGAGGAGGAGGAGGGTGGCATGGGCTAGGATGGCTTGGAAGTGGGAGATGGAGGGTGGTGAGGACTGAAATGACTGAGAATGGTGTGTGTCGTTCCTGTGGAGAGAAGCTTGTTTGTATTGATATTGATCCAAAAGAGACAGATAATTTTGCTGCTAAATTAACTGAATTGGCATGCAGTAAAGAGGTTAGAGCTGATTTCGTTCAGTTCCAGGTAAGTCCTTAGACTCTACGGTTTTCTAGTTTCTGATATAACAACTTTGAGAAATTGAGAGTTTCTGTTGCTAGTTGTTCTAAGTAATGCAAATGCATTGATGTCTTATCCTGTGATGCCATTTAAACTTTTAAGTTTTGGCATTTAAAATCTACTGGATAGCGATGTGCATATTTGTTAATTTTAGACACTGTTGGAGAGAAGAACAAGTTCATGCTAATTGAAAGGGTGTACTATAACCTTTGGGTGTGCTCTTTTGATTTTTGTGTGTGTGTGTTTGCATGTGTTTGTTTGTATTTGTGTCTGTAAGTATTTATGCATGTATATATGCAATGAAGGGACTTTTAGGTTATTTATACTGGTTATTCTGTTAATTTAACAAGTAACCGGGATTATAGGCTATAGAAGCTTATGTTACTTCAGTTTCAGTTGTGTTATGTAAATGATGAATGATGAACTTAATTAAGAGATTTTATTATAGGGATTTTATCCTTGATTCTCTCCTTTTTCCCCTTGTTTTCATCCAATTCCCAGTCTGTCCTTTTGTCTCCCATCCCTTGTTTCTCTTGCTTACCCTTCTCAAATACTACGTCACTTCTCCTCTGGAGTAGCTGATTGAGTGCTTTATATGTTACACTTTTACATGAATATAAAGCTGTAATTTTCTGTTCTGTACTGGAAAAACCAGAATTGTTTCAAAATTTGGCATGCCAGTTTTTGTAATGTTGTGAATGAATCAAATAAGATTTAGAGGTGATCACGTTGCATTTTTAGTCCTCAGCTTGCTACATATAGCATAATTTATTAGTGAGTTTCCTCTGGTTTTCTGATGCCATTGCATGCTTCTGTATGCTTTTAGCAAGTGATTCATATTTACATCAAGTGGTTCTCAATGATAACATAACTGATTTGAAAGTGCACTGATCCAGGAGTGGTTGCAGCAGCGTGGACCATTTGATGCAGTTGTAGATGGTGCAAATGTGGCTCTCATCAACTCAGAAACTTTCAATTTGAACCAGGTAAGGGATTATTGCAAGAAGCATAATGTGATATATGTTAAGCAAGACATATCATGGATTTAGATCATCTGTCTCAAATATTTGGCCAAGCCTCTGCCCCATGAACAAAATATTTCCATGTCATCATCCCCATTTCTTTGCTGAAGTATTTGTGTATTTTATCTTAAATCAAGTCAAGTCAAGTCAAATCAAATAAATTGTTTTACATTAATTCATAGATAATTATCAATCAGGATACTGTCCAAATTGTTTTTCTCCCCTGGAAATTATGTTTTCATAACAAAGAATACAGGTAATCTCTAAAGGTTCTTATATATCCTGCTAGATGATCTTGCTTCTCTACAGAAAACAAATCATGTTGCATGTTTAATGCTGCCATGAACAATGAATTTTGGTCAGTATTATACTATTTTTATAATAGATGAATGATTTTGTTTCACTTACCATTAAAAGTAATAGTTGACTTCACACTTCTAAAATTTGATTTTTTTTGCTATAACTTTGTTTATTTTATTTTAGAACAAGATCTTGATACCTGTACTTCCTATATTTCCAAATTATTTCAAGTTGAAGTGTTGGATGTATGTTGCATATTTGTATTAGGATCAATTTATATGTTACCTTCAATGATTATGTTTTCTTAAACAATTAATCTAATTTTTTTGTAAATTGAGGCTAAACCAGTTATGAGTCTGATTAAAGAGAAGCATATGGTACCTGGCATTATATTACATAAGAATAGAGGTTGAGAGAAATATTCATGACAGATGATTACTGATGCAAGACATAAATCTATGATGTCTTTAACTGTTCTTTGCGGTTGTAGCTTAAACATGTTGTAAATAAATTACAACAAATGAGTCCAACAAAAAGTTCTCCACTTATTATTTTGCATCGAAGTCGGATTGCACGGGATCCTAATAGCAGGAAGTGGTTAGAGAGGTGGCAAAAGGCTGGGGTGCTTTATGCTACTCCTTACGGATCCAATGATGATTGGTAAGTTCTTCATCCAGTATCATCCACATTTATGACCCTTAGTGACATTGCAAACAATTGTGGCTCTGCTTTCCATTCAATTTCAGTCTTATAGACCTTATAGACATTCATTGTGTCATCAGAGCCACATGTTATCAACTAATGAACTGTCAATTTATGTGACAACCGTAGCAATGTTGCTTTTAATTGATTATTCTACCTTGTTACCTTTTGGGTGATGTATTGGAGGCAGCTATTAGGCACATCAAAGTTTAGGTGTTACGGATATGTGTGAGGCGTAAGCAGTATAAGGAGGTTTGTGCTCTTCTTGTGTTTTATAATAAGTCTTATGCTAATCGAAACAACTTAGAAAGAAATGCCAAATTATTTAAGTGATTTGTTAATTTAGAAGTTGACCGGCATCATTTTGGTTAAATTTATTGGTTTGAATGCTAATCCATTCGTTTGTAAATGAAAATGAAAAGGGGGAAAATTTGTTCATTAGCAAAAAGAAACTTTAGGTTTTTTTTTATTAGCACCAATTGAAGACTTGCTGAGGTCTACTGATGGGATTGAAGCAAAAGTCATAAAAGTAATTTGGCAATTTAGTTATTAGCTATTCATTGGTTATAATTTAAAAAGTATTGCATAATTTTTATGTTTATTTTCTTTTCATAAACTTATTGCTACATGTACCAAACTAGGAGCGAACCAACTAACATACACTAGAAAGATGTTTTCTATACATCAAAAGTTGAATGCTGTGTTTGATTTTGGTGATGATTTAGTTTCAAAAGTTTAGATCGAAATAGGTTTGCCCTTTAACTTATGGATTGAATGTTGAAACTTTCCTAGTAACTACTGATATATAGTACTGAAAACTCAAATAAACAAATCTTGTATTATGGGAAGTGTTGACAATTGAATGCTTATTTTTGTAGGTATTGGCTATATGCTGCTGTTAGTTGCAAGTGTTTACTAGTGACAAATGATGAAATGAGGGACCACTTGTTCCAGTTATTGGGGAATTCCTTTTTTCCAAGATGGAAGGAGAAGCATCAGGTATTCTCTCTCTCGCTCTTTTCATGTTGTCTTCTATATTTCAGTGCACACTTGGCGAAACTAGCTTCGCCCACACTTTAGGTGGTTATTATAGTCAGGGAAGCAGCAATCAGTTGTTGAAAAGAAATACCTAAATATAAGAATTAGGAGCCTAGTTGGTTCATGTAGCCACTCTTGAGAATGACTTTCAGTAGGTATGGATTTGAATCTTACCACTTAGAACCCCTTCTATATTGTATATCTATTGGCAATTTCAAGATTAATTGGTAATAATGACGTATAATTAACCAACAATCTCATTTATTAACCTTTGTAAAAAAATGAAATAATGTTCATTTTCTTGATAATTTGTAGGTTCGGTTATCTATGACGAGGACTGGTCTTGTGCTTCATATGCCACCCCCATATTCAATCGTTATTCAGGTGAGAGAGACTGGTTAAATCCTTGGGCTTCACTGGATATCTCATGCTTTAAGATGCCATGTTTCTATTGGTTAAGAAAACAAAGTAATTAACTCTTATTTGATGCATGTTATTATGAAGAACTTATTATATTTAACATTAAAACCTTAGTAGCAACCAAATAAAAGTCTGTTAATTTCGATGTAGGAATCGGAAAGCGGTAGTTGGCACGTTCCTAGCATAGCAGACGATGATCTTTTGAATCCAAGACAATGGCTGTGTGCTTGTAGAAGCAAGAAAACGCCATGACTGCACTTGAACAAGCAAGTGGAAAATCTGAAAGAGGGAAACATGTATTTTATTCTTTTGCAGGTTAGATGCTGCAATTTAACTTCAATTTTTTTTTTTTTTTATGTATTTTGATGTTTCCAAATTAATCTTCTAATAAATATTATTGTAACACTAGGAAAAAGAATGATGGAAGGATTTTGGCTGAGGAAATATTTATTATGAATATATTACAAGTTGAATCCAAGTTTTTTTTTTTCTTTTTTACTTTTTATTTTTGCATAAAGGAGATTGTAATTCGAGACTTATGAAAGGGTTATGGATATTGAGATTTAAAACTTTGGACTTGCATAATGCAAATACATTTTTTGTTACAATTGTATAAATCATTTGGACCAAACATTAAGCTAAAAACAAAATGAATGCTTATTTTTATGTCCTATTTGCAAGGTTAAGATAGGAATTATTCTTATTTATATATCTTATTCACAAAAAATAATTATCGGCCTTATAGCATTTAAAATAATCTCTCTATCCTCTAAGTCAGATGCAGAGTCAAGGGAGAGTTGATAGGGGTTTCGGTTTTTCTTAAAATGAAAAATTTTGTCTTCTATCATTTTCTAATTTTATTAAAATTAATATAAAATAAAATTACATTTTGACATTCTAAAAATGAGAAAAAAATAATTTTATACTTTAAAAGTTATAAAATCATAATCTATTAAAATGATGAAATTATACTTTTATCATCATAAAAATATATAATTTTATTTCGATCCCTCTAAAAAATTTCTTGACTCAGCTCTTCCTTTAAACCCTTTCATCGTTGTGAAAAATTTTCAAAGGAGTTCTCTGTAGTAAAAAATTCACAAAGTTGATATTTGACCATGAATCCATGTTTGTTTAAATTTTATGAGCTTGAATATATTTATAAATTATTAATTTAAACTTGTTTTAAATTTATTTATATTTTTTATATATATTTCTAAACATAATATTTGTTTTTATTTTTAATATAATATTTTTATTAACATTTTAAATATAAATAATTTAATATAATTTTTAATATTTACATTATAATATAACAATATTATTTTAATAATAAAATATTTCATAACATGCATGCATTTAATGTTCCAAATAGTTGTATGCACTCATACAACCTAATGAATAACGTAACATTTATTTCTAAAATTTGATAATTTTTTTTTATTTTAGTCTTTTTTTTTAATTTGATTTTTGAACTTTAAATTTAAATTCTATTAATATACGATGACATGATATAATATCGTAGTACTAAATCATTGCACCTTAATATAATTCAAATTTAAAGATTAAATTAACAAAAATTATCAAGTAAACTAATATAATTACAAAATTCAAGAACTAAATATTATTTATCTCTTTTGAACTTTTCTTTTAAAAATTTATCTTAGAATCCAACGAGTGGCTTTAGTAGGAAAAAAAATGATGTTTATTTTAAAAGATCCGAATTCGAGCATCCGTGCGTGTAAAATATGTGTACCATATCAAAAAATTAAGAAAATATGAACAGATAATATCATTTTGTAAAGGGAAACAAGGAAACTAAATTTGAATTACCCCTTTTTACAAGTGTCGTTATAGAGTAAGGGTTCAAGGCTCGCAACAACGTCAACTTTTGTCGATGTTTTGAGCTAAAACCATCAAGTGGTCCACGCAAGTATTTCCTTCCAGTTGGATGTGTCTAACCTGGATCATCCATCCTTCAAATCTAAAATAGATTTTCTTTCAAATCTAAATATACGTGGCCTCTTTTAACTTCCTCAGTGAAGAATATCTCAATTTTTTGGCAAAATATCTCTCCTAAAATAGATTTCGACTTTTTGGCAATCAAAATCATTCCTCTAAACCCTTCCATCTTTGGAGGAATTCCGAAAGAAAATATTTCGCAAAAACCATGCTTTTGTGACCTTGAATTTCGTCCACGAAAAGAAACAATCACTTAATAAAACGTTATGTAATTCAATTGAATTGTTCTTAAAACAATATGAATTAATTAAAAAATAAAAGGATGCTTTTTAAAATAATATATCAACTTTGATCAAATATATAATGTTATACATCAAATTTGATTTTATGTAATTTTATACATACATATTTTATTTATCTAATATATAATCGATTTATTTATTTAAAAATGCACGATTGAATTCAAATATTATTCCAATGAAAAATAAAATTATTATTTGATACACCTCATCCCATTAATAAAAATTTTAAATTCCACAAAGAGATTGAAAATTAAGACAAGTATTATATTTATTTATGTAATTAATTTTTTATTACACTTTATAATATACTTATCATACTCTTAACCTAATTTAAGAAACTTTATCGGCTATCTATAAAAATATATCAATAAAATGAAACTTATAGTAAAAATGAAAGAGAATAAAAAGTAAATAAACTTTTAATGGATTAAAAAAAAGACATATTTATACCATTATACTTTTTAAAAACTTTTACTTTATTCTTTTATCATTTTGTCTCTAAAAGTTTTTTCCTTTTGTTTTTTTTTTTTTTTTTTTAAATTTTCATCTTCCTTATTTACATCATACTCATTATATCATAATAGTATTACGAGAGGAAAAAAAAAAAACAACTAATCGTAAGCAATAAAGAACGTAAAAAAAAAAAAAAGGTCCACTCATCTTTCCCTTGCCCTAATTGGTAACCCACCTTTCATCCTAAGAGTTAAAGACAGCAAGTGTTGAGGAGACTTGTCTTTCCCTTGTACCTCTACCACAAACCTTTCCAACATTGCTGCTACAATCGATTTCATCTGAATATACGCCATGTCTTTCCCTAAACACATCCTTGGTCCACCATGGAATATGGGGAATCGAAATGGACTCTCCTGTTTGCAGTTCCCACTTTCATCAAGCCATCTTTCAGGCAAGTATTCATTGCAATCTTTGCCCCATATAGCTTCCATTCGCCCCATTGAATACGCATGGTAAGTGAAAAACCAACCTTTCCCTATAAATGTCCCGTCTGGTAGTGTGTCGTTGTTTAGACAAGCTTTTGTGTCGACAGGAACTGGTGGGTATAATCTTAAACTCTCTGAAATCGCTGCGTGTAGATAGTGCATGTCTCGTAGTTCATCGAATGTGTATCCGTCTCCGATGTTTTTCCCGTTTCGGGTTCGAATCGTTTCGAGTTCGGTTATTATGTTTTTTTCGACGTTTGGGTTTAGTGATAGAAGCCAAAAGAACCAAGTCAAAGCTGATGATGTGGTGTCCCGGCCTGCTAATATGAAGCTTATGATTATATCTCGGAGAAACTCAGGCGAATTGTCGTAGCTTGTAATGAACCTGGATAGTAAATCTTCGTCTTTGCTTTGGTCTTTGGATTCTAATCGTGTTTTTATGATGTTATCGGCGAATTCGTGAACGATTTCGATTGATTTCTTCAAGGTTTTCTCCGATCCCATGTTGAAAATCTTCCTTATCTTCCATAAAAAGGGGAAAGCATACAAGAACCTACCGGAACAAAGCGTGGCAGCCTCTTCAAAGGCACGCATGAAACCGGAACCAGATGTTCCATCGCCGCCGAGACAACCAGGGTCGACATTGAAAGCCAATTTACATATATTATCAAACGCAAATTGCTCCAAAACATCTTGCAAATCAAGTACCTGATTCGTTTCCAAAGCCTTGGTCAAGACCGGAATCAACCTCATTGAAATCTCGAGCCTGACGTTGTCCATGATGAAATTACGAAGCGATTTGGTGTTGAACTCGTAGCTAGCTGTCTTCCTTTGAATCTTCCATAAATCACCATCGGAGTTGAAGATACCTTGGCCAAGGAAGTCCTTGAGAAGCCAAATGAACCGTTCCCCTTTGGGATAGTTCTCGAAGTTGGTCTTGAGAACATACTCGACATTCAAAGGGTTGGCAGTAATGATCCCATGGATCTTACCAGGACGACGAAAAACAGCAGTGTTGGTCGGACACCGGCTTAAAATCTCGGTCGTCCAATCAAGGAACCGATGTCGGTTCCTCAAAAACCCAGGCAAGGCACCGAGTATGGGGTAGATTTTGAACCCTTGATCATTACCCTTCCTATGGTGTAAACAAAAGAAGTAGTAAGAATAAAGAAAGATAAGAGAAAGGAGTAGTAAAGATTGAACTGAGAAAAAGAGGTCCATTGCCATGGGTAGAGATTGAGAGAGGAAAAAGGTGGGAGATATTGAGTGACGTGAAGAGATAAGGTTTGTTGGTTTGTGTGGATTGGATGGTGGAGAAAATGGGGGATAGATCATCGAATCACAAGAGCTTTTGAACTGATATATAGGACAAGGATCACTATCACTAACAGCCGGCCTTGGGGGAACCTTTCCTTCTTTTTACATGAAGCTGGTTGAGAGTTAGTGTGAACGCTACCTTTGTATCCAAGTTGTAACTCATCTATATTATACTATTTCAGGTTAAAATATGATGTTAATGTATTTATTTTAATAAAATTTGAGATTTAATTTATATATTTAAAAAATTAAAGTTTAATTAATAAATGGCTGAAAAAAATTAAATTAAAAAGGTTTTACCTAAATACTACCTTGGTCTTTCCAAACCATATAAAGGATGCGAATATCAGTGACTATACCAAAAAAATTAAAGATTAAGTCTTTTTATTTTTTTAATTTAAAATTATCAGTCCAATCATTAACTTTATTAATATTTTTTATCAAAATATATCAATTTGGCATATTAATTAGACTATTTCATATAACACATATAATTGATAGAAAAATAAGCATGTTAATTTGACAAATTTTAACAAAAATTATAAAAATAATTGGATTAAGATTTCCAAATTGAAAAAGTAAGATAATTGGATTTTTAACGGTAAAGGATATTGATTAAATCTCAAATTTTATAGAAGGATAAAGACTAACAATATATTTTAACTTATGTTAAACTAGGCCAGTTAATCAAATATATTGATAAAAAAAAAGATTTCAAAGCCAATTTTCTATACAATGCGTTATAACTATTCATAATTTTTCCGCAACCCCTAAATAAAAAGATAAAACGCACTTGAACCCGAATCCTTTTACATTTTTTTTGATGAAAACGAATCTTTTTACATTAATAACAATGTCGATATCAACTAAGCTAAAACTTAATTAACCTTTAGAAGCCCATTTTTTAAGAATTAATAGTCAATGTAAATTAGATATTAGTGACTTTCAACTTAGGTTTAATGACTCACTAAATAAATAAGAGTATGCATTCATTTTGAATTTTTTTTTTTAGATAATTATGTTTATTTTCTTTAAATTAAGAGTTTTTTTAAATTTGATATATGATTTATTTATTTTATTATTTTTCACATGTAATTATCTAATTGAGTTACCTAAGTAATAAATTACATCTCATTTAAAATATTTCACATATGAAATTCTACATCATCCCCGTTAATTTTTTTAATAATACTTTCATCAAATCTATCAAAAAAAGTTTGAAAAAAAAAACAGAGATTGATGGCCAAAATATCTAAAAAAATACAATTAAAACCATTTTGACGAAATATGTAAACGTTAATTTTTTTAACGGTACTTTCATTAAATTTGTTAAAAAAAGTTTGAAAAAAAAAAACAAAGGCTGATTGCCAAAAAAATCTAAAAAATACAATTAAGACCATTTTGACAAAATATATAAACGTTAGTGACCAAATTTTTCATTAAACCTTCAATTTATCTAAAAATAATTTAACAACCTTACCTACTTTAAAAACCATCTTTTTAGAATTTTTTTTCTCAAATAAAAAAGCTATGGTTATTTTTAGAAAAACCATTATTTAGTTAAATTATAGATTTCTTTATATACCTTTTTTATACTGTGACACTTTACGTTCAACTTGATCGTTGGATCCGGATTTGTAACATCACATCATATTGTGAGAGCAACTCAGACTAATTCAATTAGTATAATTGATTAACTTGATATTTAAAAACAATAAAATTACCACGTATTCTTATCCATACCCAATGTGTGATTAAAGTGAATGTCAATCAACCACATTCTATGTATTTAAGGGTTTAACGAGGTTAATTACGAAATTAAAACTCGAATCTAAATTCAAATCGTGGAATTTCAACAACGTATCTCGAAAAAGTGAATAGACAAGCCTTCCTATTTTCTTAATTTAGCTCTGAGTTTAGGTTACCTCGAGACAAGAAATAGAGAAAAGCTATTTTAGCTTTGATTTGTCCTTGTCTCAAGACTAAATGCAATAAGGTGCACCAAATAGTCATTTATGTACTTGAAATCTCGAAATACTAACGTAAATTGACTTGAAATGAACATTTCAATCCAAACCAATTTTACACCTAACTTATGCCTTGTTACCAAATACATCTACATCAAATTATCCTATTTAAACATATAATCACATACCTCCCAAACATGAAACTCAAGGGCTCATAAACTTTTATTCAATTGCACCTCCCGACCATGACAATCAAGGCCTCATGACATCAACTTTTATTCAATTGCAAGGCAGGCACGTGACTCATTCAAACCGTGATGTTTATCATTAAATATGACCTATTTGTATTATAATAATACTAAGAGATGAGGGCTTAATTGGTTCAAATAAAATAGTTGTACCTTATGAGACTTTTTTGTATTAGATAGACGGCTTATTTTATCATTATATTTTTCCTATAGTTTAAGGTTTATACTTCATACTAATATTTTAATATAAATTGAATACAAATGGATGAGGTAAATTTAATATTCTTCCTATAAATTGCCATTGAAGTGGTGATGTTATTTGTCATATCTGAGTTGATAATTTAATGAAGTAGAAATTTTGGACCAGTGAATGAGTTGATATTTTGGAAATATTATGATTCATCTATAAAAATCAATCTGTAGCTATTGAATATTGGATTGGATTCAAATGATTATGGAGAGATTTGATTGAGATTGTGCTATTGATTTCTAGAGATCATATCTTCGAGAGATTGTGCTCTGAATGTTTATGTTGTAATAGCTATTCTTAAGGGGGGTTACTTTGTATTGACTTAGATTCTAGGTTAGCAGGCTGAAATTGATATATGCTTGAAGATTTGTCTAGGTTAAATATGTGGGCATATTGAGACCACTTGAATATTTCATTGAGGAACTGTTTTGTGAGAGAGTGCAAACTTAATTGTGAACATTGAGTGTTTACTAGGAAAGTTCCTAGGGGAAGAATTTGGGGATGAGTGTTTTAGTATTTAGATATCAAGTTGAGATCTTTGTACTTGAGAATAAAAAAATTTAACTCATTGAACTAAGTTTCACAGACGTAGGAAAACCAAACTGTATAAACAAACCGTAATGTTCTTAGTGTTTTTGTTTGCACAATTTTTGTAGTGTCATAGTGATCACTACAGTTCAACACTTCCGTTAACCGATTTGATATTCTGTAAACAATAAATATAGGTAACATCACAAATGATAAATAAAATTGTTTAAAATAATATAAATTGAACACAAGTGATAAATAAAAATTTTCAAAATAAAAATAAATTTACGACAACGTAGCTTAAACTGGTTAATGAAACATGAAATTAAATGGAGCTTAAATAGCTCAGATTTTCTCTTAGCTGCCTACAAGAAATACAATTAGTGTGGCAAAAGGAGTTAAGGAATATTATATTAAGACGTTAATACAAAGAAAATAACTAATACCAACTAAAATTAAATTAAGCCGCAAGTTTTGGTTGTGACAAGGGTAGCAGGTGGACCACTAAAATAGAAAATTTTTTATATAAATTTTTTAAAATTTTATAATTTTAAATTAACAAAAGTGAAATTATATTTTAATTCTTAAAAAATTAAAATTTTGATTTAATTTTTTAAAAATTATAAAGATATAAACTATTAAAATGATGAAATATTTTTTTTTTGCTTAATAGAAAAGAAAAGGTGAAGGAAATAAAATAGGAGAGATAATTGTTTTCTATCCTAACGAGTAAAATCAATCATTCTCAATTAAAAAGATGAGAGAAGAGAAAATGATATAGATACGTATGTTAGTTCAAAATCATACATCCTTCAAATGTTTTATTTATTTATTTATTTTTCAACTGTAACAAGAATGGATGAAAATTTTTTTTTCTTCTTATTTTTTTATTTTTCCTACCAAACAGAAAGAAAAATAATATTTTTCATCTTTCTAGTTTACTATCCATTTAATTTTTCAACTTTCCACTTTCCTTTCTACTCTACCAAACAAAACTTTAATTTGATCCACTTTCTGCAAAGAGATCAACTCCACGTTTCACATCATTCAAAAAATATAAATAAAATATGATATAATATGAAATACAATAATAAAATACGTTTGAATAACAAAATATTATAATAACATACGAAAAAAAAAATGTAAAACATGTTTTAGTAGAGTGATGCCCATTGGTTAATTTTTTTTTTTGTTCCTTTGATCTTGAAAAAATGAGTATTTGTAGGAGAAAAATAAGTCGAGATAAGTCTCTCATAAAATGATTGATTCATTAGTAGAGCTTAACTTAGACTTAAGTTAAGGTATTATTTGAATATAATTCGATGTGTCTATCTTTGGGTTGATTTACTTGTAAAGTCAAAAAATTAAATGTGATTGGATAAAATGTGATGGTTGTCTTTAATGGTGCCGTGACGTTGTTTTTCATGGCGTGAAGATATCGATGGATGAGTACTTACTATAGGTAACAATTATTTTATAAGATTATAATTTTGGGTCGTTTTTTAGGTGAAGGAAAAGTTTCTATCATTAGGAGTAACTGTAGTAAAATTATTGATGACTTCACAACTATTTCGAGATATAAAACAACATTATTAAAAGATATAATTATTGACTTTTGACATGACGTTATTTCATATGTCGAATATTAAAATATATTTATGTAAAAATATTAAAAAACAAAATAGAGGATAATAAAAAAATATAATCATCCATAATTGATTTTTAAAAATAAATTTATATATTTATATTATAAAATTTATTATTTATCTCTTAATTAATTTAAATGAGTTGGAGAAAAATAATAATCACATGGAATGCAAAGTATCATTTTGGACACATGACAATTTGTTTTTGGCATGTAGGATTTTGTTACTGATTTAAAAAGTTTTCCTATATTATTCTTTTTCACCTTTTTTGTTGTATGTCATTATTTATTAATTAAAAACATATTATGTTTAAAATATGTTTATATTAGAATATGATGTCATTTATAATTTAATTTATTATTAATTGAAATAATTTTTAAATAATTAAACATATAATAATTTTAAATTGAAAATTATTGAGTAAAAAAGAATAGAGATAAAAAATAAATAAAATAATAAGTAATTAATAAAAAGTAAATCCATCCTTTAATTTAAAAAAAAGTAAATTATATCGACGATCATTTTAAAGTAGTTGACAAAACAATCATATGAGTTTTATTTCAGTCATTTAATTTTAAAAAAATAACAAAATAATCATTAATATTATAAAAAAATGACAAATTAATCACTTATTAATATTTTTCGTTACTATCTTAACAGAATCATTGATGTGACAAGTTAATTAGTTGAGGTGATTAATTAACTTGCTACATTGGTGAAGTAATGGAAGGGTCAAGGTTTGACACGAGTTTAAGGAAAAAATCTAAAGAGTTGGATTGGTTTAGGGGAAAAAAAACAGAAATTGATTGTGATTAAGGGGAGGAGGAAAAGAAAATCGATTTGAGAAAAAAAATTAACAACTTGAATCATTTGCTTTACATAATCTATACGCTTAACAAGGAGATGAAGACATTGTGAGATTTGGGAGCCGATTTTGGACGCAACCATCTTTAGCATACACTTGAATCATTTGCTTTACATAATCTATACGCTTCACCAACAACTTCACTGATTTGGGCAGCTCCAGCACCGTCTGGTTCTTGTTGTTGCAGGTGAGGTTAAACCCAGGATAGCCACAGTGGTCAGGTTGCTAGCCTTTCAATCGCAAGTGTCATTGTCTCCTTCGCAACTTTTACCCTCTTTGACTTTGCGCTCTCCTCCATCTCATCATCTCCCACCTTCCCACCTACAGACCTTGCCGTTTGCCAATATCTTCCCAACAGTACTCATCCTTCTCGAGCCTCTGCTCCTCAACCTCCCCACACCCCACACCCCACTCACCACCATCCACTTCCTTCCCCACATCACCACTGAAAAAAATACATCTCTAAATCTTAAGTTGGTGCTAAAGGGTTGTTTAAACCCTTCCATTTTTTCTCTTCTCCTTCTACTGCCTAAACCCTCAATTGGTGCTAAAGGGGTCATTTAAATTGGTGCTGATTCGCCACCTGGACAGTTAATGATACTAAGCAATCCGCCATCTGCCATGTCACTTTGTTGTTACGTTTGTAACAGAAAACGGTTAAAAAGATTGTTTTGTTATTTTTTTAAAGTTGAGTGGTTGAAATGAAATCCAAATGATTGATTTGTCAACTATTTTAAATTAAGTGACTGTTGGTATAATTTACATTTTAAAAATTAGTTAATAAACTAAACTTAAAGTGTTCATATATTTTTCATGAATTCACGAGAATAAATGAATATTTTTAAAGGGTAAGAATATGTTTTCGTATTTGAATTTGATTTTAATATTTAAAATTGATACTTATATTATTTTTAAATTGATATTTAAACTTAACTAACATCACACATTTTGATTTATTACTTTGTAACTCAGTTAAAATGAGACGATATAGACCAATCAAGTTTACACATGTAATACACGTGTCATGTCATCACCTTTTACTTTTTATCAAATGTTTGAATATTTTTGTGACTAAATAAACTAAATATATTAATTTTTAAATTGATCAAATATGTTATTTTTTTAAAATTTAAAATAATAGATCGATTTAAAAAAAGAGTGTAAAAACGCATTTAATTAAATAAATTTTTCTATCAATTATGTAAAAAAATTTACTCAATTAAACGAATTTTTTATAATATATAAATAAAAAACACACTCAATTAAACACACTTCCATACCCTCCATTAAAAATTGACTTATTTTCTTACATATTGAAAATAGCAACCTATTATATTACCAATTTAACCTTTTTCTGTATTTAAAATTGTAAAAACTTTTATGTTTCTTTTTGATATATAGTACTAAATGAGGAAAGGAAAAGAAGAATCCTTTTATCTTTATATTGACTTAGACTTTTATTTTTTTATTAGTATAATATAATTAAAAGCCGTACAATAATAAAATTAGTACAAAGCAGACTGTAATTGGATTTACCGAAACGTGGCGAATTCGAAGCAAATCTTTGGAACCCGGGAGACCCCACCATACAAAATCCAAATCCAACGTGTCGGAAAATGATTGGTAAACATGTTCCAATAAGCCAAATCACAAAAAAAACTGTCAATCAACTTTGTGTCTGTCGGCAACGACCTTTCTGTTCACTTACTTTCTTTCATCTCTTCTCACCCGATTTCTCCGCCAACCCCCTTTTATTACATCTTTTTAAAACTCTCAACTTTCCATTTATCCCACTTAATTAATTTCCTTTTATTAACCTTTTGTTCATTATTACTCCATTTTTTTCTTATCTTTTCAAATCCCGATCATATCCTACAGTAATTTTTTCCTCTGTTTCGGGAAATGGGATTCGTTGCCGGAGTGGTGATCGGCTTTGTCGTCGGCCTTGCTATCATTGTTCTCTTTGTTCGGAACGAGAACACTCGATCCAAGCTTCGAAATGATCTCGTTAGTTATTTTTCTTTCTTCTCCTTCCTTTCATTTTTTTTCGAATTTTGTTTTTTTATGAATTTTCTTTTTTTGGGCCATAGGCAACGACGGTGGCTGCTTTTGCGAGAATGACAGTGGAAGATTCGAGAAAGATCTTCCCCGCAGAATTCTACCCATCTTGGGTTGTCTTCTCGCAGCGCCAGAAGTTGAATTGGCTTAATCAGCACCTTACTAAGATATGGCCTTACGTTGATGAGGTAAAAAAGCTTCGTTTAATGAATGGACAGAGGAGCCAAAGTTGAGATTTTTAATTTTTTTTTTTGAGAAAATTTGTTTGAAATTGGTGTTATAGGCAGCATCTGATCTGATAAAGACTTCGGTGGAGCCGGTGCTTGAACAATATAGGCCGATTATATTGTCTTCTTTAAAGTTTTCTAGGTTTACTCTTGGCACTGTTGCACCTCAGTTTACTGGTTAGTTTACTGAAATATAATTCTCACTTTTTTTAAAAACTTTGATTTTGATTTTAAATTTATTATCGAGTACCGTTATTATTTATTTATTTCGGTTTTGATTTGTTATTTTTTAATGGATTTTCGTTTTTTCCATTTGAAGTAGATGGATCTTTTTTAATCAAACATAATTGTTCTATGTAAGAGAAAAATAATGTATCTTTTTTTTTTTTTTTAAATACTGGTCCCCTTTTAAAAAAAATTCTAGTACACTTTTTGTTATTTTTGTTCTGACAAACTAGACTTGCATAAAACCAAATGGAGCCTTAATGCATCCATCTTGGATATGAACGAAATGAGTTTTTTTTTTTTTTTTAATAATACATACATATATATAATGTGTGAGCAATGTCATTCTTTAGGAGTAAGTATTATTGAAGATGAAGCTGATAGTGTTACAATGGAGTTGGAAATGCAGTGGGATGCAAATTCAAGTATAATACTTGATATCAAGACTTATCTTGGTGTATCACTACCTGTGCAGGTAACGTCCATCCTAGTTAGTTTGCTTATTTGCTACGGTTTCTTGCTTGGATGGCCCATTAAATTCCCTGTTTAGGTCATGTATTGCTGCTTCTTGAATCTAGAAATTGTTCTGCGTGCTCTTCTACCAAATTCCTGGCCTGCTTGTTCTTTCTTGTTGAGGCTTTACATGCCCTTTTGCAATGGATTTAATCTTATAGAGCAACATCATGGCTCCCAAGTTGTTTAAGCTTTTTCTCCTGAATGACAGTTATTGATGTTTAATTCCTTTTTCCTTTGGCTTAGGTGAAAGATATTGGATTTACTGGAGTTTTCAGGTTGATATTTAAGCCCCTGGTGAATGAGTTTCCTTGCTTTGGAGCTGTTTGTTTTTCTCTGAGAAAAAAGGTGTGTTATTTGTTTCCAGTAATGCAAATTAGTGCATAGTGAGCACATCCATGGAGAAGAGCTTTAATTGTAGACATAGAAAGAAATGAGATTGAGAAACAAGCGTGCTTATATACATTTAATTACAGTGTTCCTGGCAGGTATTTGTCAAAGCATATAATATTTACATGAATGTATATTTTTGGTACCCAAAGAAAAAATTGGATTCTGATGCCCATATTACTTCTAGTTTGCTATTTATTGAAGTTATTAGTTAAGGTCTTAGCACATAGCAATTCAATTGTACTTGCTCAGATGTAAGCATGTGTTTGTTGTGTTGGCTCCCGTTTGACCCTTATAATTGATAGATTTCACTCTTGTTTCTAGTGTCTCCTTTTTTGTTGCTTGATCTGGTTGCTAAATAGGAATCATAAGGGTTTTGTGTGTACAATCTAAATAAAAACTGGTGCACACCAGTGGCTTCAGTTGAACATAATATCCCTGATATCCCGCTATTAAGTAATTTTGATCTAGGCTACTGATCACTTGGCTTCATCACACGCACACTACAGAAGGGCACCTGACATATGAAACTAGTTGATATAGTTAGGTTAATGTGCTTTTTGGCTTGCAGAAAAAGTTGGATTTCACACTGAAAGTCATTGGTGGTGACATATCAACTATTCCTGGACTTTCTGATGCTATTGAGGTTTGTCTGACTTTTGACATTGGATTATCCTTACTACTTCAGTTTGTTCTTCACCTTTTGTTTTTGTCTGCTCAACATAACAGTATGTCTTGGGCATTTAGTTTGTAAATTTTTTCAATATGTTATGCAAAACTAAATGTTATGAGAGAGGGCAGAGAGGAAGACTGGAGTAGACCATATGGAACAAGTGTTGTGGGAGGTACTGGTGGTGAAGCAAGAAGACTGCTCAGGAGGGCTAGAAGTATGGTGGCTGAAATAAGTTTATAGAGTTGCTGAGATTTTGAGAGTTTAAATTCCTCAGATTGACTCAAGATCCCTGAATGAAGACTTTGGATCATTATTTATAGTCCAACAAGAGAAATTACACACGGTAGTGGGAAGTAGTTATATGAAAGTGATAAAACATGAGTTATATGGTCATGGCTTTGTTGGTGCATAAAGGAAAAAAATCAGTGCCATGACCATTAGGTCTCAATTATAGGTGTTCATGATCTGGCCGAGGTGTTCCAAAATATTTTCAAGCTTGGGCCACCCAAAAACCCATTTTACTATTAAAAATTAATAAAATATTTAAAAAAATTTAGTTGCTATTTTATAATTAATTTTTAATTTAAAAATATTTTTTTTATTTTTTAAATTGAATTTGGGCCGAGTCAGATTGGCCCGAAGTGCAAAAAATCCTTATCCGTACCCGGCCCTTGGACAAGCATAGTGTCAATGTGTGGGACCTATCAAAATATCAGATGGTCGTTCTATTGTCCTATCAAAATATCAGATGGTCGTTCTATTGTTCATTCTGTTATGCTAGTTGTTCTTGCACTTGTTATCATCTTGGATTTAGACAGTGAAGGAGTGGAGAATTATTGAGAATTTCCTCGATGATAGCCAACCCTTGCATGTTACTGTTAGAGTTTATTACTAGGGATGGCTTTATTATTTAAGTTACAGTTTCTTTAAATGATGAACCTGAATCATCATATCAAGATTGTTTGTTTGCAAGTCTTCAAGATTTAACAAATTTGCAGTATTGGTCAAATCTGTTCCTGTATTATAAAACCAAATAAAAGTAATAACTTGTATCCAGCTTATAGGAAACCGGAATTTGGTTGGTCAAATCTGTTCCTGTATTATAAAACCAAATAAAAGTAATAACTTGTATCCAGCTTATAGGAAACCGGAATTTGGTTTGTAAAATCTGTTCCTGTATTATAAAACCAAATAAA
Organism: Kokia cookei; assembly: GCA_039519145.1. Classification (NCBI taxonomy): domain Eukaryota; kingdom Viridiplantae; phylum Streptophyta; class Magnoliopsida; order Malvales; family Malvaceae; genus Kokia; species Kokia cookei. The sequence goes on along the minus strand of CM076907.1, from coordinate 5,318,169 downwards.
AGTAATAACTTGTATCCAGCATATAGGAGACCGGAATTTGGTTGTCCCTGCCTTTTATTTATTCATGACTATGGTTTTGTTCCTAAAACAATTTGTATTTCTAGTTAAGGATAACAAATAGACAGTCCAAAATGCGTATGTTAACTTAGGATTCTGTATTTCACTTGATTTTTGTATTTCTAGTTAAGGATAACAAATAGACAGTCCAAAATGCGTATGTTAACTTAGGATTCGGTATTTCACTTGATTTAATAACTAGTATTTTTTAAAGTTGAAAGCTGAAACGTTGTGCTAGTTTTGCAACATTTTTTGAGCACTGAGATGATTGATACAGCTTCTGTTAAACTTAAAATGTGCATATGCCTTGCATTCAAGTTATAATTGATTTCTGTGGTGTCGATGATTCACATTGTGATACACTGGGGTAAGTAGCCATTGTTGAACTTTGGGAGATGAAAAGTGTTACTAATATGTTAAGGAGATTAACCTATTATTATATTGTTTCCCATGCAGAGCACAATACGGGATGCTATAGAAGATAATATCATGTGGCCTGTAAGAAAAATTATACCCATTTTGCCCGGTGATTATAGGTATGTCCTTTATTTTTCCTTTTTCTCAATAGATGATAATATAATGCAATATAGAAAAGAAGGAAGCTGAATTTTATCTGAAACTGTTGTTTGTAGAGAGGTCACTTGATAATATAAATGTATTTTCACTTGAATATAGATACTGTGTATCCCACAGAGAGGATGCGAGCACCTATGAATTGGTTGATTTATTTAGGCTGTGGTGTCGTTCTCTCTTTCGCTCTCTCTCAACATCTAAGTAGTGAAACATCTGATGGTAAAAGAAGTTGATGTCTTTCTATTTTCAGTGATTTGGAGTTAAAGCCAGTTGGAATACTAGAGGTGAAACTTGTCCAGGCACGGGACTTAACAAACAAAGATATTATTGGGAAATCGGATCCCTATGCTGTATTATATGTGCGCCCTTTACCTGACAAAACAAAAAAAAGTAAAACAATTGTAAGTTGTCCTTCCCCCTCTGCTTCCTCTTTGTTCTTTCCATATAAAAGGAACTGTTTCAAAAAATTTCCAGTAGGTTCTGAAGAAATTTGTGTTTTATCTCCAGAACAATGAGCTGAATCCTATATGGAATGAACACTATGAATTTGTCATTGAGGATGCTACAACTCAGCACTTGGTGGTAAGAATCTATGATGATGAGGGGGTTCAGGCATCTGAGCTCATCGGATGTGCTCAAGTACTCTTAAGGGATCTTGAACCTGGTAAAGTGAAGGATGTCTGGGTGAATCTGGTTAAAGACTTGGAGATCCAGAGAGATACAAAGTACAGGGGGCAGGTGAGGACATTGATTACCTTCCTTTAGTTGTATAACTTCTGATGCATTGATTGTGTCTTCCTTTAGTTGTAATAATTTCTTAGAGTAGCTTTTTATTCTTTCAAATGGTGATGCATGCCGAGTAGGTTTAAAGGGTTGTATATGCAAGGGTAACTACAATAATATAAATATCCTTTCTTATAATTTATACAAATATGTGCTAATTCCTGGAATTCTGGTGCTGGGATTCAACTATATTAATAATGGAATTCGGCATAGTTTATGCATAAATTTAATGGACCCCTATCAACATTAAAACCAAATTCCTTAGTTCATGTCTCTGCAAATGAGTAAAGGTATGCAGTTGGAGCCCCTCTCAGCAAGATAACCTTAAAAGTCTTACCCTTGGTATGCACTATGATTCAACCCTACTCAACATTGTAGTTACATGCTTCTTTACTGTAAGAATCTTCTCCAAATTGTCCTCCAAACCTCCTTTGTAGAGCTGCGGGTCAAGATGTATGATCTTCAGTCTCTTCCCGCTCATCATAGAAAAGCATGTAGTTGGAAAGACTATAGACCCAATTCTTAATATGAGGAAGTCTACTTACCTATCGAAAAGAAAAAGCCAACCAATGAACCAGTGCTTAAGGAGAGACCTTGTTCCAAACCAGATTATGCCAGCATTTGTTCGCCCCAAGTTTATTCATTCATTTATTCACTCTCTAAGTTATTTCTTATATTATTTTTGTTAGGTTGTTCTCCAAAGAATTTCGTATTGTATTTGTATGAAATGGTGATACTTAAGTTTTGCTTGTAATTGTTATGTTGGTTTTTAGGTGCACTTGGAGCTTTTGTACTGTCCCTTTGGCATGGAGAATGGTTTTACAAACCCCTTTTCCTCCAACTTTTCAATGACCTCCTTGGAGAAGGTTATTAAAAGTGGAGCAAATGGAATAGATGCAATTGAAAATGAGAAAGCAGTCACACAGAAGAAAAAGGAGGTTATTATTAGAGGAGTACTATCAGTCACAGTGATATCTGCAGAAGATTTGCCTATTGTAGATTTAATGGGAAAGGCTGATCCCTATGTTGTGCTTATAATGAAGAAGTCAGAGGCAAAACACAAAACTAGGGTAAGATTTTGATTGCCGAATGGTGTTGTTCCCCCTCTCTATTTATTTTGTTTATTTTCTAGTTGGGGCTTGAAGGAGTCAGTACCATTTAGCGTTTTGAATTTCCTAATGCATGGTATTATTGCTAATTGCTAGTTTTAGTGAACCATCCTAAAGGACCTAGACTCTTGGAGAGATGTATGGTTTTTATCCTTCAAGAATGGGGGAATAAAGAAGCTTTGGTCCTTAAAGTTGTTCTCTTTGTCAGGTTGTGAATGACAGCTTGAATCCAGTTTGGAATCAAACTTTCGACTTTGTTGTCGAGGACGGATTACATGATATGCTAATCCTTGAAGTCTGGGACCATGACACTTTTGGGAAGGTAAACTCCTTTTCTTATGGAGCCGTTAAATCATTCTTGTTTTTGGGTCATACAAATTATGTTTGGTTTCTAAATCAGACAATGCAGTAGTAAGTTTTAAAGTACTTCCTTCAGTTACACAGAATTGAAGGTTAGGGTGTCAGTTCAGTATCCAGCTTCATTGTTAACCCTTGAACTCTCCTTATCACGTAGTTTTGTTCATTTCAATGTTGCAGGACTACATGGGGAGGTGCATATTGACATTGACTAGGGTTATATTGGAAGGAGAATACAAAGATACTCTCCCGGTAGAGGGAGCTAAATCAGGGAAATTGAATCTGCACCTTAAATGGTTGCCACAGCCGATTTTCCGTGATTCAGGTTCTGAGTTCTAACTAGAGGGAGGGAGCCAGGGCCTGCAAATTTGGGTTTGCTTGCCAAAGCTGGCACTTTATTCCAGTTCATGGGGCTGGCCATGTTCAGTATCTTGGATACGGTGAGCCATAGATTTCAGAAAAGTTCTAGTACCTAGGTGTGTATTTGTAGGACCTAATACTCATAGCTGTATATATTTTACCTGATGTATGCTTTGTGTAAAGATTGAGTTGGGAATATACTATACGATAAAACCATTTCCATAGTTTTACATGAGAAAATAGGGATTTGCCCAAAGGCTTTAGCTTGAACACTGGGTACAGTCAATCAACTGAATGCTTTCTTGTGCTGTTACTCATGGATCTATTTTTTTTAAAAAATTATTTTTCAGACGATATTTGTTTTCTCAAATACTTTCAAATATTGAACAGGCCTTCTGAATATGCCTACCTGCAATCAGGCATATAAAAATCACTCTTTGCAGTTACAATGTCCAGCAGCTGCATGAACACTCAATATTTGAGCCATCACCCGAGAGACGTGTCAAAAAATAGAAATTTCATAGATGGGTCTCATATGCTTTCCATCTATCAATTGGGATAAATTGGAAGTAACATACTGAATTGATTTTTATGCATTAAAATAAAAATTGATCGTCTCTTATTTTCTTTCCTTTCATTTTTTTTTCTTATTTGCTTTCCTTTCACTTTTCTTTCTTACCAAACACACCCAAAATTTATTTCTTTTTACTTTTTCACTCCCTCCTTCCACTTAAGTTCTCAATTGAAGATTCAGGCATTATCAAAGAGCAAACTTTTAACAGACCTGTTTATTTTCACCCGAACCGTGGGTGTAGCCAGAAAAGAAGAAGGGAGATTTAGAATTTAAGTAAATCCACCTAATTCATGAACAGTGATAATTCTAGATACAGCATACAACTTATGAGCCATTTAAAGAGTTCATTTTCAAGCATGATTTCGAAGAGAAAGATACACTGCAAGGGAAGCTTCATGCTAAGGAATTTGCATCTTGCTTACTCGATTTGATAAATGTTCGCATTTTAATCTTCTTACTGAAATTTAATCAACCAAATCTGTACCAGAGATGAAATGCTTTAGTCGAAAGTTCATCTTCTCAATAAGAAGCAATATGCTTAAGCACGCTACTCAAGTGATGCTTCTTCAGTTTTCTTCGTCTCAGATTGCTTGACCTGCAACAAAGCACAACCATATCAGTTCTCCTACAACATACACCACTCACTGCATA
>CM076907.1:5295495-5313605 GCA_039519145.1 Kokia cookei | reverse complement strand
GATATTAGACTTAAAACAGATGCTGCAACGAGGACCAAACTCGGTGGAAATACAATTTCAAGCACCATAGGAATAGCCATTGTCAAAGCTTTGTAGTATTTTTTTGTTAACAGTCTGACGGTTTCATTTGCACGATTATATATATGGGAATAACTTATATACATGATCCTATAAACTAAGATTTTTAGGGACCAATAATCATCAAATTATTATTATACAATCATCTATAGAAAAATTATTTTATGTACTCTTTTCACCACATTATTCATTATTCTTTCTAATTATTTAATTACATGTCAACAATTTTCCTATGTAAGTCAAGTTTGGATCAGACCTAAATATGGTGTTAATATATTTTATAGAGATAAATATTAAAATTATATATCAACTTTGATTCAATGTGCAATCATATACACAAACTTTAATTTTGTTCAATTATATACATAAAACTTTAATTTTGATTCAATTTTCTCGTATCATTAACATCATTATCTACGTGGCACTATTTTTCGTTAAATCTTGTAAAAATGATGACATGACATTTTTACTATAAAAATAAATAAATTTAATGTATTTCACCTAAATAAAATAATTAAATATGAAAAGTTTTTTTATTTGAACAAAGTTATACTAATTATTCATTTACCTTTTCATCAATAAAAAAAATTACTTTCACCATAATTATAAAAAAAGCTATATAAAATATCTATGAGAAAAAGTTTCTTCTAAAAAAACTGGGTTGTCTTTTCCAAACTTCAACTAAAAAAAAAAACTGGGTTGTTTTTCTTAAGCAAACAAATCTTGATAGCTACAATTACTCTGTCTCTTACCTCTCCAGTCAAACCTTTCAACTTCTGTTACACTCTTTTCTATCGAGAATGGGTCTCTCACCACTGTCTTGCGGAAAATGGATGCTGCTCTTCTAGTAGCTGTTGTTTGTTTCATCGGTTTCTGTATCATTTCCTTCAAATTATTTCCACTTTACACACGCCCTTTTTTTTGAAGCATGTTTATCAAAAGATGAAAATTTTGGTTATTTTCTAATGGAAGAGTGATCTCTTAGAACACAAATTGTTGCCAAATGCATGGGGTAAAAGGTTAGAAATTAGCAAATACGAATTTTTATTCATCCGTAAATTACTATCAAATTTCAAGCAACAATGATTTTAATCGGATAATGATCTGGGTTGATGCAGATCATAAAAGAAAGATGACAGAAAACAACAATGAAGGTCAATTTATTGTATTTTATCTGGTGAGGAGCCAAGGAGGGTCAATTGCTTATATGGGTCGATGGTGCTTGTGCCTTTGTAAAGTTCTTTTTACGTGTTTTAGCGAACATGACTCACTATATTCTTCTTGTCTTTTGATTTCTAAGTTTTCCATGAGAGAATGCCATGATCATTGGGTTGAAATGTGAAGGTAAATATTTATTCTTGAGCAACAAAAATTAGTTTTGATTTGTAAATTTTGTTGGAAATTTTTAGTTTCTTGTGAAATTTTGTACCAATATCATTTGGTTATATGTTCAATTTTCAAAATATAGTTTAAACATATGTTCATGTGTTTTTCAGGATTCAATGAATTGTTGCATGTTTTAATATGATTAAATGAAAAGAGCTTTTACTCATTTCGACATTGGGTTAAGAAGGTCAAATCATTTTTTCTTTAATTTTAAAAATGATGATTGTATTTCTTTCTATAATGCTATTAAGAGTCTGAAGATGAAATCTGTACATATAGAAGAAACTAAATTTCTAATCACAAATTATTTCCAAGTAAATGAGTTTACATAGCACCGCCATTCAGGAGTCACGAATTCTAGTTTTAATTTTATTTTCTATGGTGTTTTGCTATCAAATGTGAACAATATTTTTATGCTTTTTTGGGGGCCATAAAGCAAGAACGTGAGAACATACAGTGCTGATTTTGGAAGTCATTAGGTTGTACATGCACACTAAAGATAACTGGCTCATCTTAGTGTTCAGTTTTAGCAATGAAAGTCTTGTCATGGTCATTGTTTATGACATCATTCTAAAAGTAGCCTTTTCCAATTACAAATAAACTTGGCGTTGGAGGCTTTAGCATGGGTGCAGCTACCTCCTTATACACTGCAACTTGTTTTACTCATGGAAAATATGAAAATGGCAATCCATATCCTGCCAAATTGGGTGCAGTTGTAAGACCTAGTGGATGGCTTCCATGTTCAAAGTTGATTTCCTGCATTGACTCCTTCTCATGTGAGCTTAATGTTTTAGTTGTCTAGTTTATTGTTATAACATCTATTATTTTTCAGGACTTCGAAAACCAAAATAGGACATGACGTGCTAGACGTGTTGCATCCTTACCCATTTTGCTATGCCATGGAAAAGGTATTTATTTAGTAAACTTCGTGATGCAAATTATCGTGGGCTTACGCATTGCTCATTTCGCTGTAAAAGGTGCTTCTGATTAAAAGTGAAGTTCTTGAATTTCATTAATTAAGCTCATCATATTATAATTCCAGTTCCAGTGCTTTTTCTTTATTTGTTAAAGTGGGGCTCAACCTCCTTTTTGAGGTTTTGAGTAACTTTCTAACTAATTGACTTTAAGTCTTAATTATATGCATACATATAATTAAAAATCAATCTTAAAAATTAAAAATTCTTAAAACAACAATAACAAAATTCAATTTTCCAGTACAATTAAAAAAGAAATTAAAAATCCATGTCCTTAAGTAATAAACAACACTTAAAATGTTAGAAACCCTGTTCTGCCTCTGTTGCTCTTTCTTAGTTGTTGAATCTTCATTATCAGTTGGTCTTGAGTATGAATGCAATTACTCTTGGTTACCATCATTCATCGATTGTGACAAGTAAAATTACGCGAAATTAAACAAAGTTAAAATGCATTCATTCATAATTTTGTAAATTAATTTCTCTGAAAACAAAGTATTACCTGTTTGATAGTAGATCTTTGTGGACAACCCCTCTAGTTATGTCCTGGTTGTTTACATATGCTACAAGTCATCGTTCTACCAAGTTTGGATAGCCTCTTTGTTTTCTTTGTCTTATTAGATTCATCTTGCACCATCTTCGCCCTCTTTCTTTTGGGCCTTCCTGGCATGACATTGAATTTTGGTGGTGATATTTTTTCATTTCTAGTCTTCTCCCACGAGTCAGGTCCATTTATTGGTTGTAAAGCATACTCATATGTCCTCATGTACATTTCCTTGCTATAACATTTTGCCAAATATTTCTCTGGATCCTCTTCTTTGTTGTAAATGGCACACACTGCATGTGCACATGGGATGCCCGACAAGTCCCATAATTTACACGAACAAGTCATCCTTTCCAAGTCCACAATATATGTTATCCTACCACACATGATCTCATATCCATAATCTCCATTGAAATGCACATTCCACTTAGTAGATTCTTTTATGCTCTTATCAAGCTTAGCTCTAATCAGAGGACCACACAACCCTTCCCATCCAAGTATTGCTTTCCTTTTACTAACAATTCGTTCCATGACAACCAACCTAATATCATTTAGACTTATTATTGGCTTTGGCCTAGCTTGTACGATGCTAGCATTGAATGCCTCGGCTAGGTTGTTATCTGTTGAATCACACTTAGTTGAAATATGCTTTGCAAAACCTTGTCTCATCTGCATTTAAAAGAGCTACAACTGCCATCTCTTTTTCTTTTTCAAGAGCAATTCACATTTGTTCAAAACATGATACATTAGTAGCTTTCACACACGCCCAAAAAGCCATTTGCAAACCTTTTCCTCTGAACCCATTCGGACCTTTTCCAACCCAATTTGCCCATACATGCCTAGCACAAAACCAATGCTCTGCATGTGAGAGTAGTTGTTTAACAGCTGTTTTTAGCCCATACAAAATTAAATTAAAAATATAAAATATGATATACTATAAACTATGCAAATCAACAAATTAATTAAAGGTAATATTTCTTTTTGTTGATCTGATATGAATGTCCACCCATATCCATCAGGAGTGCCAATGTCTCTTTTCAAAATCTCTAGAAACCAAGTCCATGATGCTGTAGACTCGACCTCCAAAACACACCATGCTAGAGGAAACATTTGGTTATTTGCATCCCTAGCCACATCAGTTAGTAACCCCCCTTTAGCATTCCTTTTAAATAGCACCCATCCAATCCTAAGATAGGCCTACATCCAGCTAAGAAGCCTTTCCTCAAAGCATCAAAACAAGTATAAAACCTTTGGAATAATGGTGGAAATCCAAGAGCAAGCCTTCCTGTCTTAATTTCAATTGTACTCCCTATATTAGATCTTCTCAACTCTTCTGCATAATCATATAAAGTCGCATACTCTTCAATCACATCTATCTCCATCTCTTTTAGTACCTTTAGCTTAGTTCTTCTAGCCTTACTAATGTTGATATTAATACCAAGCTCCTTTTTCACTACAGATTGTATGTAATTAAGCTTGAGAAATGGATGAGCAGCAATTAATTCTTTGTATCTATTTGCCAAGAAAGTTGTTGAAGCTCTTTGCACCTTCCATTGAGGGTTGCACTTATGTTTCTTTCTGAACACCTTCACTTGAAAGTCTCCATTATTCTTTTCCACAGATACAGAAATATGCCACTTACATTTTTTTTTCTCACATCTTGCTGAGACCCTAGTTGGTTCGCTTCTTTTTATCTTTATGTTATACCTAGTAGTGATTGCATACTTGGTCAAAGCTTCTTTAAATTGGGTCTTGCTCAAGAAAATCATTCAAATAGTAAACTCTGGAACTCCAATATTTGGATCATGAATGGGAAACTTGCTTTTTCTCACACTAGGTTCATCTCTGGTTTCCAAGTGCGCATCACTATTTGAGCTTTCACTATAGACTTGATCTGAGTCAAATCCATCAGAGCAAAGATCGTCATCCAAATCACTATTAGATTCAAAATCATCATCTTCTAAGTTACCTGTCTCATTCCCACCATTTGTTTTCAGCTTTCTTTTATTTCTTTGGCCGTCATTGTCTATTCTATTGTACTCTTAAATTGCTGTCATGGCTTGAAACAACTGATCGTCATTATCAGATAGGCATGTTACATCAATAATAAAATTCTCTTCTTCATCAACATTTTCCTCCATCTTTCCTAATGGGACACTAAAGAAATTCTCAAATCCTTCATTCATTTGACTGCAAATCAATAAAAATATATATTTAGAAAGTATAAACATGTAAGGATTCAAAAAACTTCTAGAGAATAATACAAAGTATACAATTCAAAACTTTCTGAAAATAAACTGAATCTGTAAGTTTTATTCAATCCTTGCTATTAGCAAAGTATTTATACACATCACACTCAATTGTTTATCAACAGCTTACCAGAATAGAATTTACAACAAACTACAACAGGTTACTTAACAATTTACTAACTATACAACAACTCACTAACTGTTAACTGTTTATAAAACACAAAGGAACCACTTATAAAACTAGTTTTTTTTTTACAACAATTGCTAACTTTTCAAATGGTTGAATGAGTGTTTATTTTCATATTTCTTATTATTTTGGCAGAGTGAATTCTTGGTTGTGTTATATTTTCATTTATGTCATTATGTGCCATTGTTGTTATGTGTTTGTTGTTATACTATTTTTTTTTACTCGATAAAATTTTACCCTCAAAAAGAAACATTGGTAATGTCTTTTTTTATGTTTCTCATCTTTTACAATTAAAAAAATAGTTTTCAACTCTGCGAATACTACAACGATAGCCATTTTGACCCTTAAAGAAACACTCTACAACAACAATTTGTGAGTTGCATAAAGTAGAAGCAAACTTGTTCGTAAACTTTTCATTGCTACCAGTCGTAAGTTTCATTGAAAATATTACCTAGTTATTTCTAATATTTAGATATTTTTATAGTTGACGCAGTCTATAATGTCATATCAAGATCACACCTCACCCAAAACAGAACACTCTCAAGGGTCTTCTTGCTAATGCTGCCACATAATCTAAAAAACTTACAAGTATACTCTCTACAATAGAGCCTTTTGACTTTAGAATCCAAGGCTCTCTAGTTTAGATTTTTTTTTTTTTTTTTGCTATGTTTTATTTTAAACCTTACTAATTTGTTTATGTTATATTTTATTTACTATTTTTTTTTTTTTGAACACTTTCTCTTTTTTGTGTGATTTGGTATCTAAAAAGAATGTGCTTCATGCTTTTTCATAGGAAGAATTATTTCCACAAGATACCCATAAAACAACATACAAAATTATATATGCATATCTTGATAAAAGAACTGATAGTCAGATTAATGAAAAAACTCAATCGAGATTGTTTTAGTATTGAAAGAACAATAACATACCTTTTCTTGTGATGTTTTCTGATCACTTCAATTTCTCAATCTCAAAAATATCAGTTTTTGTCTTTTTCTTGATCTAAAAAATATCAGTCTTTTTCTTTTAGATTAACGGCTGTAATCTATGTTTATATTTTTTACAAGAATTGATATCCAAAACATGTTGAAAACCCTTTTTTCCAAGCAATCATCTTTTGTGTGTGTTTTTACTTAGGTGGAAATACATTAAATTTATTTATTTTTATAGTAAAATGCCACGTGATCATTTTTACAAGATTTAACAGAAAATAGTGTCATACAGATAACGGTGTTAATGGTACGGGAAAACTAAATCAAAATTAAAGTTTTATGTATATAATTGATCAGAATTAAGGTTTGTATATATGATTGCTCATTGAGTCCAACTTGATGTATAACTTTGGTATTTATCTCTATTTCATATTTGTTCAAATCCGATTCGGTCTGAAATATGGACTTAGAATTTTATCCAAACTTGTTCATATTTACAAAAGACTAATCCAAGCTTATTTTAGACTCGTCGATATTATTTTTTAATTTAAAAAATATATATTTTATTTTATTTTAATATTTAATAATTTTATACATTTTTATTTATTGAAATTTTTTATATAATCATCTTAATATTATTTTAATGTTTACATTAGAGTATTATTATATATTGAGTAGAAGTTTATTTTTTTAATGTGTTCTAAATTACATAATATATAAAAAAATATAATATAATATATTATAAACAAAAATGGATCGGGCTCAAGCCTTCAATGTTCAAGTCTAAATTTAACTCATATTTTAAATAGGCTTAATAATTTTACTCAAATACATTTTTTGAATCTAATATTTTTGGTCAAACATTTTCAAATTTCGAGCAGATTTTTAGGCCAAACCAGGTAGTTTGACCCATGAAAAAGACTAGCTACAACCAATTGAGCTTGTAAGCCAATAATTTCTTTTGTAGAAACTATAATATATGAAGCTTTTCTTCATTGATTAAATGGTAATATTTTTAACTTTTAGATTTAAAAATAATACACCTACTTCAATTTTCGCTCCTTCAAAATATTAATGATATAAATATAATTTTTTTAACACCTTAATTAAATGAAAAATACTGTATTTTTAAGTTCTGTGACTTTTTTTAAAAAAAGATAAAATTTCAAATTCCGAATATTTATTTGATTAGTTTTTGCTAATATTAATTTAATTTATGTCAATCTAATGTCAAAATCCATTTAGCCATTATTTATTTTACAAATGAAAAATTACTACTTAAAATTTTTTAAAACTTTCAATACTAGTAATTATTTAGTTTCTTTAAAAAATATTATTAATTATTTAAAAATTAATTGCTTAAAGGACATGATGTGATCAAGATCACATTGATTCGACATAAATAATTTGCGATTGACCCAAATATGAGGGACCCAAATGTAAGATGAAACGTCCAAGCCCATGCAACATTTTTGCATATGGAGTCATCCATTTTATTTTTTATTTTTTATTTTTTTTTAATTATAAGAGAATGGTAAAACTTTAAAAATAACAAAATTAATGTGATTCGAACTCAAGTAATAAATATTCTGACCATCAAACCAACAAACAGAATTTAAAATCATACCTTGTTGTTTTGATGTGTGTCTTGTTATTTTATTATTAAATATTGTGTCATTTTGTTTTCGTTGTAAAATGCATTTTCTTATTAAGTTAAATTCTACAGCATGCAAATGTTTATTTCACATTGTGTTTGAATTTTGTGTAATATCTGTTTGTTGTTTGTGAATTGATTTGCAAGTGAACTCATGGTCTTATTTATATGTGTTTTAGGTACATCATGACCGGATGCATTTTCACACAAGCAATGCGCCAATGATCATAGAAAAGACATTTGACAATAATCCTGTGCTTACTAGAAAAGATCATCATAAATGATTAAGGTGTGTCGTTCACGGCACATAAAATATTCAGCCAAAGCAGCTCCTGTATAAGGAGCAAAGTATTGTAATGTAACTTGGGAATTTGCAGTTCACGATACAGCGGTGTACTCCATCGCCCCCCTTTTTAATTGACCAATAGCTACATAAATATATATTACATTTTACCCTTGCTGATTGAGAATCGTATCCGTGACCATACGCATTCCACCAAGTTCAATGGACGGCACAAATGCTTTGCACCAAGCAGATTCATGCACCGGTGACCTTTCGACTTCTCCTAATATTAATATGTTGCAACATTCATGTACGGCTGGACGGTGGGAGGAAATGAATATGACTATTTGGGCTTAAACAATGAACATCAAGATGCAGTGACTCTTCAAGTTAAAATACAGGCATGAATATCATTTAATGGGGTGCATGAACGTTCAAATACATGCAACTACAAGGGATGAACGTCCATGAATCATCAAGGGGATTGAACATCCATTTAAAATGCACTTAAAGGGATTCATGATCCATTTTGGTTCAAGCCGGGTAAAAAATTTAGGGACACCGAAACTAAATCATGTACATCTTTATCGTTTTTAAAGGATTAAATCAAATTCTTATTATTTTTAAGGAGGCCAAAATATAATTCTCTCTTTATTAATTCAAAAATTTTAAGGGTTAAAATGGTAAAATAATTATTTTAAGGGAAGTCAAGGCCCCCGCCAGCCCCTTAAATACGCCGATGATGTACGGCTTGTGTACATGAACCACCTTAATAGGTGAATTTTGGTCATTAGTATACCTCAACTATTTCCTGTAAATAGTTGTTCTTGTAAACATTTTAAGGTTAACTAATGATCAACAAACATCTTTGAGTTAAATCTCTTTTGTCCTTTTGGAACTCAGAGACCCAACTTATCAAGAATTGTTTTCTTGTGGCGTTCAAAACCTTCAATTTTCGAGAGTGTGGTGACACCTCTATACCGTTGGTTCCTATCTCGTTTATAGATAGTGGATCACGATTCTTCTTTGTTTCCCTAACTCTCCGAGTCTTAACCATCTTTATAAAAACTGAATCCCGTTGTTATATAATGCAAGTTCAGCTCCAAGCTTGTTTCAAGTTCGGAAGTCATCTCTCTTTTATCACTTCATTGTTATCATTCCTTGTTTTCTACCCTTTTTAACATATTCCAAGAATTTGATCATGTAAGAAAGGATGGAGCAACTAAATTGTGACTAGCAGACTCAACGCGAGCGAGGTTCAAGTCAGCACAAATAAGGAATATATGGGCAGAGGAGGCTCAGGTCCATTTTAACGGCAATCATTATTTTAACCAAGATAACCAAAAAAATAAATAATAATAAGTTAATTTGTCCTGCAATATTCAAAACTGCGATCTACAAGCACGTAACTATAAACAATTGAGCTAGTAAACCAATTGTTTCATTCGTAGAAACTACAATATATGAAGCTTTTCTCTATTGGTTAAATGATACTAAGTTATTCGGCCTAAGATAAACAATAATAATAACTTATTCAGCCCATTGTTCTACGACCTTCATGTTAATAGCACGAGGCTACAACCAAGTAAGTCAGTAAGCCAGTTATTTCATTTGTAGGAAATATAATATATGAAGTTTTTCTCCATTGGTTAAATGATAATAAACTATTCGGCCTAAGAAATAAATAATAATTTATTCAACCCGTACCTACGATTATTAGTGTTAGTAGCATAAAGCTAGCAATGACCAACTGAACGAATTAGGTTAATCTACCCCCACTAATTAATTTAGTTAACCGACCGATTAACCGAATTTGATCGGTTAACCAAATTTTTTTAGTTTTACCCGACTTTGCACACCCTTACCTTTTATAGCCTCAGGGAAGGATCAATTTGCAAATAAGTAATTTCCTTTCGCTGAAAACACGCTACAAGAGTCGATGAACATATTCCAAACGTGTTAATTGCGTTTGAAATTTTCGAAGCATCAGAGGCACAAAGAAAAAATTATTAAAAAAAGCTCCCCCAATTGGGCCTGCTTTCTCTAACAAATTTCCTTTCTGCTCAGTGTTAAAGTAACTTTTAAATTAGTCATGGGGCACGTTATGAGGCACAAAGTACGTGGAGAGCACAGGCCTACTGAAATTATATGACTTCGATAATTTTATCAAAAAAAAAATTTTAACATAATTGAAAATAACGAAATATAAAATTTTGTCTTACCATTACTACTTGGGCGACGGAAATATGATTGTCGTCTAAACGAATTAGAGAGACAGACATTCTTCAGAAATTAATTCGAACGAATAAAATACGAGATTATTAAAAAACTAATATTTCTAAATAAAATATCGATAAATTTAGAATAAAAAGAGTTAGAGAGAGTTGAAAGAAGGATGTGAATGAAAAAAAATGAAATTTGAGGGGTATTTATAGGTTTAAAGAAATTTATTTTTGATTTATTGTAATTTTTTTTACCGTTGGTGCGACATGTTCAAAAAGTCGTCATTTTTTACCGTTGATATAAAGCGCATCCAATTGGACGAACTGGATGCGATTTCTTACCACCATGTAGAAAGCATGTCTAACTGGATATGCTTGTCATTTCTTTCTCCTAAAAACGACTTATTTCTCTAAATAAATTTAAAAACAACCTAAAGGCCTAATTATG
The DNA here is from genome assembly GCA_039519145.1 of Kokia cookei. NCBI lineage: Eukaryota > Viridiplantae > Streptophyta > Magnoliopsida > Malvales > Malvaceae > Kokia > Kokia cookei. The sequence continues at coordinate 5,302,651 of CM076907.1, read as the reverse complement.
AAAAAAGACATATAAGCTTAATTCAACCAAAATTTTGGGTTAATTATAAAAAAAAGCTCATTTCGAAATTATTTACAGAAATGGGCCAAAGTGAAAATAATTATAAGAATAGGCTAATTTTACAAAAATGTGCCTACGTGGCGACGTTTTCAAGGGGAATTTCAAAAAAGCGCTTTCACGTGAAAGTACTTTTCCTTGAATGGGACAAAAACTCTCCTACATGGAAGCCTGTTTTAAATTAGTGTCGACGTGGACACGTTTTTCATTTTGAGATTTTTTCTATTTTGGGCTTTAGAGTTTTGGGATTTTTTAGTTTAATTAGGGTTTAGGGTTTTAAAATTAGGATTTAGATTTTTAATTATTAGGGTTTAAGGGTTCAGAAAAATTTTATGATTTAAAAAAATAATGAAATTATAATTTTGGAAAATAAATTAAAAAAATGATCGTCCAACTCTTTAGCTATTTGATTTTAAAATTGAAAACACCCAAAACTTCAAGATAATAATTTTAATTTTTTTTATTGGTTTAATTAGGGTTATTTGTTAATTAGAGCCTAGGTTTAGGGTTTAATTGTTTAATTAAGGTATTGGAAAATTTAAATTAAGGTATTAGGTTTTTAGTTGTTTAGGGTTAGGGTTTAACTTTATTTAATTGATAAGTATTATTCTGGAAAAAATAATTTTGAGAAGATGGGTTCTAAAAGATAAAATTGATGTGATATGTTTTGAAAAAATTATTTTGACGAGATAAATTTTGTTTTTTTTAAAGCGCTCTAAGTAGGATGCCATGTTGGAGGTAGATACAGAAAAAACTTTCAGTTGGACGCTTTTTCGTACTGATGATTTTGAAAAAATAATTTTGAGAAGATGGTTTTGAAAAAGTAACTCGGGATTTTCGAGAAATCTAATAATGGAGGTTGAAATTTGTTGGGGAAAAATGCTCCAAGCAGGATGCATTGTTAACAAAAGTACTAAAAAAGCTCCCAGATGGATGCCCTTTTTAATAGTGCTGTGGACAATACATTCTCCTTGGAAAGTTTTTCATCAAGCACCTCAGGTGCCACGGGAATCGGTTGTCGGAATTCGAATTGCCACAACACTCTATCCATTTGGTGCATCTAACTGATTAATGAGACCCTAACGTGCTAGGTGTTTGGATTCTGTAGGAATTCCTTTGGAATTACTGCCCGAATTGTCGGATCCTAATACGGTATCCATTAAAACTATATGAACGTGATAAAAATATTAGTGGTATACATAATACTAAATACTAAATACTAAATACGAAACCCACTATGTTATGTATATATAGTTCAAAATTAAATAAAGACTTACTTGCGCTTCCGATCGTTGGTCTAATAGAAGTCGTATATCTTCAAAAGTGGTAAGTAATCCCATGTAACTCGGCGAATGGTTCCACCTATTTAAATAAAATTTTAGCATAATATTTTAATTTAAATCTATTTAATAATGGTAAAATCTAAAATAAAATTTACAACGTTACGAGTGAGAATGTATATGCCTGGTTCACTCGAGGACGTAAAAATGGAAAGTGAAACCGAGCCCATGATTATAGCAGTGAGAGGCAACCATTGATTTTGGCTTTATTTGGTTGCGTCGCCCGGCACATCTCCCGGTACAATGTCGCCAACACGACAGACCCCTAATTGAGTTCACCAACTTCTCTAAAATCGATGAGTTTCAACAACCACCTTAGATGTACGAGGCTTCGTGACATGTCCAACATCAGATAACCTCTGATGATCTGAAGGATGTACGCCCGAGCATATTGTACTCTTTCTACTTCAGTCAAATCATCCCGTAGCTCCTTAAATGTCTTTCATTACCATGTCATTTCGATTCAACCTCCGTAAATAGAATTTGGAATCGCACCCAAAAGATCGTCATATATGGGTCCCCAATCAGCAGATTGAGCGGACCCAGTGAGTACGAGCCCATCAACTGAATCCCCAACTGTAGCTACACATCCTTTAGAGTGATTTTACACTCCCTACATGGAAGATGAAATGTGTGCGTCTCGGGTCTCCACCTCTTCACAAATACGTTGATGAGTTGCGGGTCCAACTTGCAATCCTAGCCTATAATGGCCATGTGTCAAAAACTGGCTTCCCTTAAGTAATTTTCAATCAATAATGATGGAGGATCGAATAGATTACGAATAAAACATTGTAAAACTTGATCTACCGACTATTCACATAAAAATTATAAAAAATATTAATTAAAATTATAAAATTAAATAATATTAAAAAATAAAATTAACTCTTACCATTTGCAATTGGTCGACGGAGATATGTCTATCATCGAGATAGATTAAATGCCCGGCCATTGCTAACATGATCAAATTTTTTAAGAAAAATAAAAAATTTAAGGAACTTTGAGAGATTTAGAGAGAAAATTGTGTGTAATTTAAAGAGAAATTAAGTGAAATTTAGAGAGAAATTTAGTGAAACTTGTGTGAAAAAATAAAATGTGGGGGTTTTATAGGTTTTTTTTATTGATCGTGGGGCCTCCAACGGTCAAAATTCCAAACGGCCAAAAACACGCTCAAAAGCGTGCTTAGTTGGCATTTATTTTGGTAAAACGCATCCACATAAGAGCGTTTTTGCTACAATCAACAAAAAATATTTTCACGTGAAAGCGTTTTTTTTTTAAATTCCCTCTTAAAATAGTCACATGGGTATGTTTTTGTAAAAACGATCTATTCTAGTAATTTTTTTAAGGTGACCCATTTTCATAAATAATTTCGAAAATGAATTTTTTTTTTATAATCTATTCTAGTAATTTTTTTAAGGTGACCCATTTTCATAAATAATTTCGAAAATGAATTTTTTTTTTATAAATAACCCAAAATTTTGGACAATAACACGTTAAATTAGAAAGGAATCTAAAATAGTGGTAGACCTCTATGGCTCCATCATTGTCGATGTGGGAAGCAGGTATTGGACAAGGCCACTCAATTGTGGGCTCTAAACTTCCAGAAACGAATCGGAATCCTGCCTGTTTTTATTACAAACACAAAACAGAGAGCAGGCAACAACCCTGTGGGTTTTTTACCCAAATATTACAAAAAAAATAATTAATAACCAAAATAGTATCCCTAAATTATTATTTATCAAAATGGTATGTTTAGTTAAGTGGAGGAACTCTAAGTGGCGGCACTAAGAGGTATTTTTGACACGTGTTTTTTTTAAATTTTTTTATTATTTTTATATATTTAAAAATAAAAGAATATTATTTTATTAGTGGAGGGACTTAAAGTGGCGGACTCAGGGGTTTTTTTTCAGAAAAATACGAGAAAAATACGATAAAAAAATACCTGACACCCAATGGAGGAACACGAAGTGGTGGCACCAATGGAGGGTTATCAAGTGGCGGCACTAAAGGGTGTTTTGCCACTTGGCAGCATCCCATTGTGTCGTGTGTGTGTGTTTATTTTATTTTATTTGTGAAAATAAATTTGGGTGGTTGGGAATTTTTAAGGTTTGTGATAAAAATTAAATAAAATAAAATTTTTGTTATAAAATAGGAAAGGGGGGAGCAAATAAACGGGAAAGAAAGAAAGGAAAGAAAGAAAGAAAGAAAGGAAGAAGGAGAGGAAAGAAAGAGGGAGAGGAAAGAAAGAAGAAGGAAAGAAAGGTAATATATTTAATTTTAATTTTATTTTAGTATGATATCTTTTTAAAATCGTATTTTATTTATTAAATTTTATTTAATTTTTAACAGATTTATTGAAGATGGATAATCAATTTTTTGTATGCATTTATTTTGATGGAGTAATTTTGAGATCATCGGTTGGATGTATATTTGATTGTCGGGAACAAATAGCAATGAGATTTCGTCGAAATATCTCGGTTGATGATATGAAAGCAAGGATTAGTGCAAAAATTTTTAGACGCTGTGGGAGAAGGATCTCGAAACTTTTCTACAAGTTTCCAGTTTCAATAGATCCCATCAAATTCACCGAGATGGAACTTGTAGACGATGAAGACGTGGAGACAATGATCGCTCTTTATTGTTCGAATCAAAGTGACCCAAATGCACCGGTTCAATTGTTTGCTGAGTTAGTTTATGTGTAACCTGTACAAAATGAAGATCCAACTCCATTAGAAAATGAAGATTCAACTCCATGTATGGTGGTTCCAGTATCGTACATTGAAAGTCAATCAATCGTACGTAGGCTAGACATCGATCTTAATGCTGCTGCACCCGAGAATAATGCAGATCAAGATGATGGATATGATAGTAGTATTCCTTCTAATAATGAAGTCAATATTGATAGTGATCCGGATGTGGATGAGGTCCCAGATGATATTGACGATGAAGGGGCAAATGACGATGAAAATTCAGTCGAAAATCTAGTTACACATATTGTGATGTACAATAATCCTCTTGGGGCACACATGTCGCTTATAAACCCCGATGCGACACATGCCGAGTTCGCAGAATACCCTGAAATAATATCTGCTCACCGATTAGCCGTAGCAGCAGATTGTAAAGAGTTGTTTATGGGCCAAAAATTTGAATCCAAGGAAGAGTGCATATTTGCTATTAAGCGATATAGCATGAATGTGTCGATAGACTACAAAGTCGCAGTGTCTAAACCGACATTGTATATTGGAGAGTGCTGGAAGTCGACGGAAAGTTGCAAGTGGCAGGTGCGAGCTACATTTATCCAAAAGTCACAGATGTGGGAGATAAGAAAAATTGATGGGCCTCACACATGCAGTTTAACACGTTTGTCAGAAGATCACCGGAAACTTGATTCCAGAATCATCTGCACACATATCATGCCAATGGTTAAGGACGACCCGACCATCAAGGTTTCTACATTGATTGTGGACATGCAATCACGATTCCATTATCGAGTTTCATATCAAAAAGCATGGATTGCGAAACAGATGGCAATGGAACAATTGTTCGGTGATTGGGATGCATCATACAGTGAGCTGTAAGGATGGATAGCCGCAATGCGACAGTACGTACCGGGGACTGCGATTGATTTAGTGACACGACCTTATTATGGCTCAGATAACAACATGCAACCGGGAAGAAGAATTTTTCAGTATATATTTTGGACGTTTGATCCCTGCGTTCGAGCATTTCCTCATTGCAAGTCATTTGTCCAGGTAGATGGAACGTGGCTATACGGGAAATATACGCAAATCCTACTAATTGCGGTGGCTCAAGACGGGAATCAAAACGTGCTCCCAATAGCATTCGCTATTGTGGACAAAGAAGACATGGAATATTGGGAATTCTTCTGAGAAACCTGCGGAGGCATGTGATTCATAACGATAATATTTGCATCATCTCTGATAGAGGGAAGGATATTATTGCGCCCATTAGGCGTACTGGTGTACCATGGAAATCGGTTTACTGCAGCCGACACATTGCGGCTAACTTTCAACGAGAATATAAGAATGCAGACTGGCGGCGACAACTTGTGAAAATGGGTAAAAAAATTAAGTTCCAGATTATATTTTTAAGGTTTTAATTTTAGGCTATAACTTATGTTTTCTTAATATTCCTACAGCGTACGAGCTAGAGCCACACCGATTCCGATAAAGAAGTCCAGCGGTTTTAGTTTTAGCCATCAACCATGGAGTCGTGGCAGTGGTCTCAAAGTTTTGATTAGGGGTACCGATATGGTCAAATGAAAACCAACCTGGTAAAATCGATTAACGGCGTGTTCAAGAGAATACGACATCTTTCGATTTCATCCGTGTTCTCCGCTACGTTCTATAGGCTAGCTACCTTGATGCCAGTAATACGGGGATGCAACAAATCGATCAGACGAACGCCGGTCACGTGTTTGTCGAAGTTGTCAGGAATGCAATAGATGCAAACCATCAGAGTGCGAGGACGATGGACGTTGAAATATATTCACGATAGTTTTAACGATTTCAAGTTACTGAGACCATTGGGCGTCGACCTGGTATCCCACCTAAGTCATATGGGGTTGATCTCCAAAACAGACACTACGATTGCAAGAGGTTCGATACACTTCGTTATCCCTGTACGCATGTCATTGCAGCTTATGCTAAAGTGTCGCTCAAGGTCGAACAGTTCACATCGACCCCGTTTACACTCTCCATCGTACGTTACGTATTTGGGAAAATGAGTTCCCCGTCCTGCCTGACTTGTTCACATGGGAGGTACCTCCGACGACTTTCGAGCTGATCCCGAACAAAGGTTTACGAAGGAATCCGAAAGGTCGTCCTCATATCACCAGAATCCGCAATGAAATGGATATTATGGAGAAAACAGACGGCGGCAAGCTGTGTGGACTGTGTAGGCTAACTGGGTATACTCGGCGTAATTGCCCTTAACGAACCTATCATATTGGTCAGTCATCTGGATCGAGTAGGGCCTAAACCCGGTTCATCATCATATACATCTTACTTTTATTTTTACATTAATTTTCAAAGTTGTCCACTTGCGTCACAGTCATAAATTATTTATATCTTGAGGTAAAGAATTCAAAATTATAATCCGTTTGATGTTTCTGAAATTAGACTCAAATATCTTTTTACCATAAAAATTATCTATCTTCCAATTTTTCATCTCTCAAATTCTTAAAAAATATCTCACTTAATAAAAATGGTAAAATTACGCTTTAAGTCCCTAAGCCTTTTAACTTTATGATTTAGGGTTTCAAGTTTAAGGTTTATAATTTAGGTTTTAGAGTTTAATGTTATGAAATTTAAATAAATGATCAAATAGGTTAAAATATATGTACATTATGGAGAAAAAATTCATCATTATAATTCATCAACAGTCAAATTTAAACAATATTAGATACAACCCTAGTATCCATGATTAGATGGTGTGGGTCTCGGGGTATATCTTCGTGGTGGCCGGCGTCTACGTCGAGGTTGCTCGTCAAGTCCATTATCATCATTAGGGTCCATTTGCCCTGGAGGAGTAGAGTATTGCCCGAGAGGAATAGAGTATCGCGATGGCTCGTCAAACTCAGCCTGATATCCTTCCCTTGAGTATTGCGGTGGCTCGTCAAATTGAGGCTAATATCCTTGGCTTGAGTATTGCGGTGACTCGTTAAACTAAGGCTGATATCCTTGGCTTGATGAGCTATGCATATGTGATGATGTCGCAAAATCAAGACGATAAGAATCATC
>CM076907.1:5278905-5295395 GCA_039519145.1 Kokia cookei | reverse complement strand
TATTTCTTTCTGATCTACTTGGTTCAGTTCTCAGTATTGCTCTGCAGTGCTTGAGTGTTCTAATGTGGGAGGGGAGAAGGAATAAGGTTTAATGTGATACCTGGGTTACGGATTTGATATTGAAATAATTATTCAGGGGTATAGAGTTTTTTTTTATCTTAGAGAGATTAGTAATCTTTGTGAGTTTGTGTAGGATGACCAGATTGGTAAATTACTAAAGCAATTCTTAAGAATTTCAGAAGTTTGTTAGCAATAAATTTCAACTGTTTTTCTAAAAACCCATGATTTTCTAACATGCAATTGATTTGGTTATGGGGCTGAATTAGCCTATCTGCTAGCTTGTAGGATGCCAATTTCACGAGATTAGATTAAAAACTTGATCGAAGCAAAATCTGTTTTGCTTGTCTAGTTTTGCTCCTATGAGCCATGGTTCATGGAGGATGTGTGGTTACATCAAATGTTGCTTTCCATGTTTAAGAAATAAATTCTGTTAGTTACTGATTAGATGTTGTTCTCTGAATCTGATCTATGAAGTTAATACAAACCATGCTAAGGAGTGGAAGATAGTCTTTATGTTTGTTGGGGGCTAACGTTTGATCTCTATTCCATAAAGTATGTCTACCCAAAGTTTTTAGATCAAAGCTGTGCTTGCTTGGTTGAAGAGCATCTTTATAATTTGTGAGAAGTTAATGTGTTACTTTTAAGAGGTGTTATTAAAGTTGTTTTAGTTTTTTTTTTTGGGTACAAAAAGTTATTTAGTATATGTTGTGACCTTAGATTCGACTTGTGCTTCTTTACCTCTTGTTGATTGGTTTTAGATCGGATGCTTATCATTCTAGCCTCCTTTGACCTTTCTCACACTAAAAAGGATAGCATGATACCACTTGACCTATTTTTTCTATCTCTATTTTTCTATGCACGAAATGCACTCAAAATTCCTTCCATTCTGTGCTATCAAGCATTTACTTATTTATTCTCTTGATAGTCCGTTAATCACGTTCACAATCACCTAACTCTAATACATGTTGATGAGACTTTGGCGTTTCCTTTTACATTGAGACATTCTTGTTAACCTGCAGACTATATTTCATGAATTTTATGAACTTATTTTAATCGTTTCTATCAAATTTGCATTTGGCAGAGGTATGGCGAGGTTAGTAAACAAAGACTTGATCGAGCAATTCTAACTTTCTTTCAGAATTTTCGCAAGTCCTATGTTGGTGATCAAGCAATGCATTCCTCCAAGGTAAAACGATTTTCTTTAATGTTCTTCATATAATTTAATTGTCTGTATATAAGTTGAGCCTTTCACTCTCTGTTACAGCAGTTATATGCCCGTTTATCCGAGCTGCTTGGACTCCATGATCACCTATTACTATTAAATGTGATTGTTGGGAAGATAGCTACAAATCTGAAGTGCTACACAGAGGTGATTGTTTACATCTTGCTTTATAACTATCTATCATGATGCCGATACATACTTTATCTTAATTGGTGTTTATTTCAGAGCGGGGAAGTCATTGATCACACACTAAGCTTGTTCTTGGAACTGGCTTCTGGGTAAGCTTTAGTTGTTGGTTGTCTAATAGAATTAAAGCTGTTTGTTTTCTGTATGATAAAAGTCGTACGCTCCCCATAAAGTAATTTGCTTGTCTGACCGATGTGTAATTTTGGCAGATACATGACTGGAAAGTTGCTTCTGAAGCTGGATACTGTTAAATTTATAATTGCAAATCATACTGTAATTCTTCTTGCAACATATTTTTTTTTTGTCTAATCATTTTAATTTGTTTGTCTGAATTCACGCATCTGGATAATGAAATTATTTCTCAACTTCATTTCAGAGAGAGCATTTTCCTTTCTTAGAAGAATATAGATGCTCTCGTAGCAGGACAACATTCTATTACACCATCGGGTGGTTGATTTTTATGGAGGAAAGCCCTGTCAAATTCAAGTCTTCAATGGAACCACTTCTGCAAGTACTCTCTCTCTCTCTCTCTCTCTCTTACGTGTGCATACACATAAAGTGATAGGATCAGAAACCCTGTCATACATACATGAATCTCTTCCATCCTATGGTTTTTCCACTGACATTGTTCTGTTGTCAGTTCATTATTTATCATTTCAATTTGACATTATTCACTAATGTTTTGTGGTGCTCTAGGTCTTTGTCAGCCTTGAGTCAACACCCGATGCAGTATTTCGTACTGATGTGGTTAAGTATGCTTTAATTGGATTAATGAGGGATCTTAGAGGAATTGCGATGGCCACAAACAGGTTCATACATATGCAATCTTTTGAGTTCTTTAAATTTAGACATTCCTCACTAGTTCATTTTTCATTTCTTGTGCTTATCCAGTCGTAGAACGTATGGTCTTCTATTCGACTGGCTATACCCTGCGCACATGCCACTTATCTTGAAAGGCATTACTCACTGGACTGACACACCAGAGGTACTATCGCAACTCTCAGCTTTTTGCAGCAGCTGCTCTCCTGGATTTGTTATTTGTTATTGTTTACTCTAGTTCATCCATTGTAGGACTCATTATCTTGATTTACTCTTTTCTTAGAGTATTCATTAAATTTTAGTTTGTCCTGTGGCCATAAAAAATATTCTCGTGGACTTTCTTTGAGCAGTACTTAAGATTGAAAGAATGGGTATATTTTAGGTGCAAATGGTCTTTCTGTAAATACTCGTGATTTTTTTTTTCAATTTTTTCTATCTTTGTTCATTTGGTTTTTACTGTTGTTACGATTCTCTCACCTCATGGTTTACTGGAAGTTATTGTCACTGCTACTTGTAACTTTGGCATTTTCTTTTTCTAGTAATTTTTTTCTTTTAGTCTTCTAAATATTAAGCAACCGTTTGTGGTGTGTTTATTGTATTAGTTTCATCCAATAAACTCTAATCCTGCATTCATAATTAATTGTTTGATTTATTATTTAGGTTACCACTCCGTTGTTAAAATTCATGGCTGAGTTTGTCTTGAACAAAGCACAACGCTTGACATTTGACTCATCTTCTCCTAATGGGATTCTTCTTTTCCGTGAAGTCAGTAAACTAATTGTGGCATATGGGACAAGGATTTTATCTCTTCCTAATCCTGCTGATATATATGCCTACAAGTACAAGGGAATATGGATTTCACTAACTATTCTGGCAAGAGGTCAGAATATGAGCATGCAATTATATTTATTTAAATAAATGAAGACACCAAGCTTAATTGAACCAAGTGTGGTGTACCATTTATAAAGCTAAATTCTTAGGTCTAGAAGATCAATAAAGACTTAAAGCACAAAATATATTTGGTTTTAATCAGAGTAGCAAGCACTTCCTATAGCTACCATGGACATGCTTCATTAGATTGATTCCCCCCCCCCGCCTTTTTCATGCTTCACTTTTGATTGAGATTCTTCATTGATGTTTATTCATTTATGATGAACTAGCTCATTTAGAAGTTTTTTTGTGTAAGCATGTAGTGTTGACTTTTTAAAGAAGTCTTGTAGAGATCAAGGGTTCATAAGCATGAAAGGTTGAGCTGTCCACAGGCTGAGCAACCCCCGTTCTATTAACCCTGCCCAAATATTTGAGCAGGCTGTTGGTATGAAAATCAGGGTTGAAGGAATTGGGCACTTTTGGTTGGACATTAGAATTGGAATCTTAGCCATGGTTGAGTTACTTTTGCTATTTGGCTTCAGTACTTTACATGTACCCCTGTTGCCTCTAACTGTCTTCAAACCCTGCATCACCGCCCAACCTCTTGCTGCCTCAAAATCCTCCACTTCAAAATAGGAATAAGGAAGCAGTTCTTTTGTTCCTTTTCCTCATTTTCTCCTTACTCTTCCATAATTTGGTTAACTGTTATTCTTTATCTCTTTTATTCATTAACTTTTGAATTTCTTTATAGATTTTTATTTCTATTCAAAGCTGAAAGTTTTTGAAATTGAATTTACTCTCTTCTTCCATGATGTGTGAATTTTGACCTTTTGCTTTCTTAACTTTCTTGATTGGGGTTTGCTAGTTGAATGAATAGGTTCAAGTGATAGCTAAAAAATGTTTAATGCTGAGATACCCTATATTGGTCAAAATGGTTCGTTTGTTCGTATCATGTCATCATTTTATTTTCTTATATATTTCTTGTTTCCTTGTATGTTTCTAAATTCTTTAAATTTGATCTAAAACTGGCTTATACAAATCTTTATCAGCAAAAAAGGCTATAGGAAATTATGTAACATAGGTGCAAAGTTTCCTTTTACTGGTTTCCTTTTATATCATGGAGGTTTTCTTTTACATTTACCGCATCAATTTCTTTTACTTCAATAGTGTAATTTGCACTTCTTTCTGGTGCCATCAGTGTTGTATTTGTTGCATAGTGTTTTATTGAAAATTTTCTGAAATCACAAATTAACTTGTGATTTTCCTACAATTGGCAGGTCTTGCTGGAAACTATGTAAACTTTGGTGTTTTTGAACTCTATGGTGATAGGGCACTGTCCGATGCACTTGACATTGCTCTAAAGATGACGTTGTCAATTCCTTTGGCCGATATATTGGCATATCGGAAGGTATGCATGATTTTGATAGCAATTTCTTTATTTGAATTTTCACTTAAAAGAATGTTTTAGTAATCTAGTTTTGGACGTCAAATTCATTAAGAATCTCAATGATGAAAATTGTGTGATATAAGTAATTTTGATGGTTGTCTTTCATGTTCGGTGAATGGCTGAAATTTTCATCTGTTTCAAAGCTATGTTTCGAAGCTTCCCAACAATTAGATGTGGCAATTGTGATAGTTAGGTTTGGGTTGTATCACCTTGGGTAAATCAATTCTTGTTCGGGTCTTTCTTGTTTGGCAGTTGGTTTTTCAGTTTCAGTTCTTCAAATTCAAGTAAATTCGGGTCTAAATTGTTGAGTTTTAAAATCAGATTAATTTAATTTTGGGTTAGTCTGGTTTGGATTATTTGGATATGGGTTGGGGGTTGAGTTAATGAAGCTGGGTTGCGTTCGGCCTTGCTTTTTGAGTTCCAACAAGGTTTGCCTAGTGCCATCTCTACCAACAGCTTATGTGCTCTATGGTCACTATCAGAGTCAACACATGCTTTACACTTTGAAGCTACTTAATGTTTTTGTCACAGCTCAATTGCTGTTTAATTTATCATAACATTTATTTGATCTTTTCATATTTTCTGCTTTTTCTATATGAATGCTCCCTACTATCCATCTGAAAAACAATTTAGTTTCGACGTTAGCAACATTTTAGGTTTAATCTTCTCTTTAAATTTTTTTTAAAGCCACAAAATTGTCTGTTTTCATAATTGCTCTTTGTTCCTCTTATTCCATCGTCTAGTCCAAGTGCTTCTATTATAAAATTGATGGCCGGACTTAGATTTAGCTGGTTCTATTTCCTTTTGGTTTTTGCAATTTTCTTCTCACTTGCAGAAAATAATGAATCAAGTCATGGTTGTTTCTTTTTGCATTCCTTTCAATTTCTTGACTTCCTTTTGTTCTTTTTAAAATTTTTCAATTCCAGTTAATTTGATCTTTGAAATGAATTGTTGTTTTAACTGCAAGCTTTAGCCTCTGATTTGGTGCAAGTTGTGAGAATGGTGGGTCCAAGGTATAATACAAACATTGTGCAATGTGAAAAAATGCTGAAGTTATGAATAGAAAAAAAAGAAAAGAAAAAAATGTTACTGTTTTAAGCACAACTGCCCATAATAAGAGATCTGAATTAAAAAAAATTGAATACCTAAATATGGGTCAGCTCCCATTACCAAACCCAAAAAAAAGAAGACTAGCAAGGCACTATTACCCTTGTAGGAAAGCAATATGTACGATAACTTTGTGATCATGTTCTGTAAATGTACTCTGTTACCATGTTGTGTGAATATCTTGTATATTACTGGAATGAATGGCAATGTCATATTGTTTACTTATTCTTTTGCAGCTAACGAGGGCATATTTCTCGTTCTTGGAGGTTCTATTCAACAGCCACATTAACTTTTTATTGAATTTAGATGCAACAACCTTCATGCATATTGTTGGTTCCCTTGAATCTGGTCTTAAAGGCCTGGATATAAATATCTCATCCCAGGTTTGTATCTTGCTGTGAATTGTGTGTTTCACCTGTTTGTTTTTTGTTAGAGCTGTTTATTTAATTTTTCAAGCTGTTTGAACCCAACGAGTGGCTCCAGTGTAAAATAGGATGTTGTTCATTCTAGGAGATCCAGGTTCGAGCACCTGTGTGTGTAAGTGTGTGCGCGTTGTCAAAAGGTTAAGAAAGTATGAATAAATATTATCATGTAATAACACCGGTATATTAAAAAAAAAAAATTCAAGCTGTTTAATGATCACATAAGTGGAATTAAGTGATTTCTTCATTGAAAATTTTCATGCGATTGACTTCCTTTCCCTAGCCCAAACTGCTATATTCTTTTTAAAACTCAATCTCACTGCATGAAAATTTCATTTCAGTGTGCGGCAGCTGTTGATAACTTGGCTGCTTTCTATTTCAACAACATAACTATGGGAGAGGCACCCACTTCACCTGCTGCTGTCAAACTTGCACAGCATATTGCAGACTGTCCTAGTTTGTTTCCACAAGTGAGTGATTGATTATGCTTCTTTTTCTACTATTTGCATGTGTATAGAAGGCCTTCATTCAACACTTTGTCCTCATACACTAATACTTCGGAACGTAACACCATCACACCATATAAACTTAAAACATAGCAACCTTCTGCACTATCTGATGTGATTCCTAAGATTCTTCAGTATGATTTTCCTTTTAGTGTTGTCTTATTCAGACTATTTAAAAAGCCTGGATATGCACTATATATTAAGTTTGGTTCCTGAAGTCTGCGTCATGAAATATTCTGTATATCATGTGATGAATTCGAGTCTATAATCAAAAAACTATGAATTTGTAAACGAAGTGTTATGAATTTTTGAAATTTTAATTTATTTTTATAATAAATTAATGATTTTGATTAGTATTTGAATTGCTCAAATTTTTTTCACAGTTCTTTCAGTACGTTGTGAAATATGTTGCAAGGCTTTCTTCTTTAATTAAATTTTAAGCTATTTAATTTATTTCTTATATAGTATAGCATCCAATAAATATAAATATACTCATGAGCCTCCCTTTTGGTTAATAGGTTTCTAAAATACAACTCCTCTCTCTCTTTGCATTGTTTGATTGGTTTTTGCAAGCATTATTCTATAATTTATTTTATTTATCTTCAACCTCAAATGCATATGAGAAAAAAAAAACTCTCATTAATATATATTTATATATATTTTACTTCAAATAGTTTGTGTTTATTGTACTCTTTTGTAATTGATATTAACTAAATAATTTTGATGAAATCAGATGTGATATACTTGTAAAAACACATTATACTTTGGGATGTACATTGTGTTCTTAACAGACTTGAAAGTGCATTGATGTTTAAAAGCACAAATTTTGAATGGAATTTGATGAGGCTTTTGTGCACCAAAATGTACATGTTCATTCTGGTTGTCTGTAGAGGAAAAACAAGAAGAAGCTTTTCCTTGTGTTTGTGCACTTGGATCACGCTCTGCAATGATTAATAATTAAGAAATAATGGCTACTAGCAATTGGTCTTGTGGTAAAAGATTCATGAGGTATGAGATCCAGGGTTCAAACCTGGCAACCCCAAATTAGAGTAGGTGTTGAATGTAAGTGTACTGAAAAAAGAATTTAAGATATAATGGCCATTACTTTTCACGTCGTATTTAGATTTATGTTAGTCGTTAACTTATGTGCTCAAAGCAATCTGAAACATTTGCAGTTAGTCATAGCAATCTGAAAGTTAGTCATAATATAAAGGATAAGAATTATCATCTACATTAAGAAATTAAGTTCTATTTACTAGCTCATATTATCCTTAATAATATTTGAAGTTGAACTTTAAAGACTGACATCCTTGAATGTTATAAGGTTTCAATCCTGCTTTATTGTTTAGAACCATTAATATTTGCTATATTACATTTTCTACATTTGTTTTTTATTGTTTTAAACCAAATGTGATGGTTTTGTTCAAATCTTTCTTTTTTGGACAATCCAATTATTTTCTGTTCCTTTATTACAGATATTGAAGACCTTATTCGAGATAGTTTTATTTGAGGATTGTGGAAACCAATGGAGTCTTAGCAGGCCTATGTTGAGCTTAATTCTTATTAGTGAGCAGGTAATAATTTGCAAATTCTTAAAGTTTCTCTGCTAAATCGTTTTTAAGTTCGTTTCAAAGAAAGGAAAAAAGGTCTAACAAGTTCTGCTCCCCCTTCCCCTTCCCCTCCACGTCCCAATCCCTTTTCTTTTTTATGGTTCTTTTGTAAGTTGTTTCTGGATCTTTTTCATTCTCCTTGTTCCCCCTTTCTCCAGGGTCTTTGACAAAAAATGTAATCTGATTGCTGCACTATTGTGCTTAGTTTGAAATTGTTGCTCTCTCCCTCACAGAAAATTATTACTGTTGAACCCATCATTGTTTTCTCTGTACGTCTGTAGTTTAAGATTGGTTATAGCGTCGGGCATGAATCAATTTTATATATCATCTATAGTATTGTGATTTCAGATTAACTTTGTTTATCTTTTCCTCACTACTGTGCTTGTTAAATAGTTGTGATTCTTTTAATGCCATTCCAATGTCATGTTATTGGCATGTGCTTGCCGATACTAGGAGACCGATGAAAGTATCAAGTGAATTTGTTGTTGAATCTTTAGAATCTTAAAAATCATGCAAGCCTTCTGCTGTTTAATTGACTGTTTTCGTGCTGCAGATATTTGCTGATCTCAAAGCTCAAATTTTGGCTTCACAGGTAAGTGTATGGTAATATGATGTATTTTTTCTACCTTCATAGTTCTGGAAAACATCATCAGTAGTAAGAATTGCCCAGATAGGTTTATTTGCTTAGCATTGGATGAGCAGTATGTTCTCTTAATGCTGATTAGGGATAATTTCCGTTTATCCAATGTTGCAACTTGGTTTATTTGCTTACCATTAAACCTGTAACATTTTCGTAACTCTGATTCAAAACCTATTATCCACCCAAGTCCCTTTTTTTATGCTACTACATTGAAGAACATGTTAGACATTCTATGTCTGCTGATTGTTTGCTTTTGCTTCCTCACAACTTGGCATTAAATATCTCATCATAATTGTTTGGTTACCTGGAAGATACTCTATTTGCAATGAAGATAAATATTACTGTTAATGTGAAGAATTTCTGTTTGTAATGAAGGTCAGTGTTCACCATCGTTCATATTGCTTCATTTAAATTGATGGAAAGGTTTTATGTTAGGTAGTGTTAAAAGTCGGTAGACATTGTGATCAATAGGACTGGTTCAGGATCTAATAGTTTCGAAACCATCAGACAAGAGACTAAGTCACATGCAATAGCTTATCCCTACAAAATTAATACTATTGAAGAAAGGTCCAATTTGATTGTGGTTCATCATATTAAACAAGGTCAATTACTGTTTGAGGACACCGCATGCTAATGCTGTTGCTGGTCTTATTGTGCATTACAATGCTTGGTTTATGTCAAGTTATGCTGGTTGATTCTTTCGCGGATAGGGAATTGATGCTGTCCTAACCATGATTTGGACACAGTACGATTATGTTACAGTATGCAATACTGTGGATTTCATGTTGTGAACTGCCATAAAATTACTTCTAATGATGCTTTTAGGATATAATTTCACCCTCACCTTTTCTTTCTCCTTTCCTTTAGTGTCCTTAATGTGATAACATTCACCATTTTGCAGCCTGTGGATCATCATCAGAGGCTCTCCATTTGTTTTGACAAGCTTATGTCTGATGTTACACGAAGCCTAGATTCAAAGAACAGAGACAAATTTACCCAGAATCTAACTTTATTCAGACACGAATTCCGTATCAAATAGCTAAAACAATGTGCTCTTTAAGTAACCCTTTTCTCTTTTTCTGCAAAAGATGTTCAATGGACGGGTGTGAATGTGGGAAGGGAAGCATCTTTTTTGCTGCATTGTGTTTGGTTTTCTTGCCTGAAGTAAAAAGATCAGACACTTTTCTGAAGGTGATGGGAAAGTTGTGTGAAAACAGTATTGGTGGTATCGTATAGTTTGCTGAACTGGAAGGCGTTATGGAATGTTACAAAAGGGTTTTGCCAAAGTGCATACGCACGTAGGATATCTGACATTCATATGATAGGGAAATGGCGATTCCGCATCTAGCACATCATTCTTTTGCAACATATAATGTAAAATCAGTTGGGGCTTGTATGTTTTGGAGATGGATCATGTTTATGCGACCCCAAGAAAGAAAAATAGGTAAGGAAAAGTAGAGTAACTCCAGTATGAAGTTGAGTTGTTGATGCTTTTAAAATCAGTTGGGGCTTGTATGTTTTGGAGATGGATCATGTTTATGCGACCCCAAGAAAAGAAAAATAGGTAAGGAAAAGTAGAGTAACTCCAGTATGAAGTTGTTGATGCTTTTGTACTATAACACCCACATATTCTTTGTACTTGTTGATAGCTTAAAGAAGAAAAAATGGAAATTCCTCGAGGTTGGTTGTTTTTTGTTCTCCGATTCTACTTGAATCAAGACCATTTTGAAGCATATCTCTAGCTTCTTATCAGCTTATGTCAGAAATCGTATTTCCGATACATTATTTCTTTGCCTGCACATTATACACCTTATGTTTCGGTCCAGCCAGACGACCATTGTTGTCATCCTATTATTGTGTGTGTTTTCCATTGTAATACCGCGTGTACATTGTACTTAATTGGCACATAGCCAGCTTATTCAAGTATCGAATGTTCTGTTCTTTTTCCGGAAGTGTGTAATGGCAATGAAATGAATGCCTTATATATATGTATACTAATGTCGTAGAATTGCTAAACCTTCTTCGTTTTTAATGCTTATATATATATTTTGCGGTGTTAGCTGAAATGCTGTGTGTATATATGTTGTTAGGGTTAACTTCACTAGAACTGTGAGTCTAGTACCTTATATACATTATCTACTAACTTGGAGGCTGTTGGTGATTGTAGAATTTGTAACCATATTATGTACATCATATTATCTACTTTTTTCCTGCCCAATGAGATCTGAACTGCCTTTAGTTTGTTTTTACTCGAGTTAATCCAATTTTGACGAATTTGTCTGGCGACGTTTACCCATACTTGAATTATGAATTCATCTATTTTGAATTTGTAACAATTGAATCAAGATAAAATGAAATTAGTTCAATAAAATTAATTTTGAGCTTTCAATGTCAAATCTGAACGATCTAAATTCAAAATGCCTAAAGTCTCTTTCAACTTTAAGACTATTTAATTTGAATGATAATGGATTTTGGCATTGGTTGCATGGCTTAGAATGTAGTGATTTTGGAAAAAGGAATAAGAAATTACACTCGCAATGTTTTGATTTGATATTGTTAGTGCTGTTTCGTAGCGTTTGTGCATGCTAAAATGGTGTGGTGATGAGTAGCCAGGCTTCCTCTGGATTCCAAATAGGCCATGGTGAGATGGAATATTAGGGAATAATGCTTTTTCATTGCACTGGTTTTCTGTTTGGATGGCATATGGTTTCAGTATCTTAATCTCACTGAAGCTCTTATTTTCCAACGAAGAATAATGATTCGGTGAAAGAAAAGCCTCTCGAGTAGAAACAAACGCTATGACCACTTTAACCTTCTTTTGTCTTTTACTCAATTTAGTTAATTGGTTTTATATTTAAGCATCACTTAAATGTCCGAGTTTGTACCAGACATGGATACTTCGTATTGGAACAGCATAGGATGCTTTTGTTTGTACTGGAATGTGGTGTAGCATTGTTTTTATCTTCTTGCTTCCTTATAGCAGGTTATAGATGTAGCTGTCTCCCTGGCAAAAGCTGCAGATGTCGATAGAATTCTCGGACAAGATGATGAGGCTATTGATGGATTTTGAGAAGCCATAAAGTTGTTAAGAGTCACTGTCTCTGAAACTCAAAGAAGCTAGTCTTGAACCCCGGGTAAGGTCACATTAGATGTAACTTCGAAGCAAACTAATAATCGGTATGTGATTTATCATTTTGTTTTCACTTGCAGTGCCTTTCCGTGCTCAGCTCGAAGAGAAACAATCCGAAGCAACTGCAAGTTTATTGTCTCCGTAAACTTACTACAATCCATAACAAAGGAGCTTGTTTGGTACATACACAAGCTCGAGTTTGTTCGAGTAACAGGATGAGTTTCGTAAGAGATGATGTTTGTAGGGTTAAGATGTGTGTGTGCACGCCAGGGTAGTGAAGTACAAGGCCACACATTTGTCTACTAAATCTTACATCAGAATTCAACGTCTGTTTTTCTTTTGCCAGTTCTTGTAGAATGTATCCTTAGATCTACGGAATCATTTATGTGACCACAATGGAATTTCATTGGTGTAATTTAACAAATGAAATTTTGATTTTTGATTTATTAAATACAAGATAAGATGCATGTAAACATAATCATGATATGAAATGGTTATGCCACACTCGTCTCTTCATGTTATTCCTTGTAACCATGTTTTTTTTCTAAAAAAAATATTCAAGTAAAATCATCAATGAATTGTTGACATTATATTCAACATTATTGTAAACATTAAATCTCAAAATTTCATTTTAGGTACACATAATCCACAACATATTCTCCTGTGATTTGCCTTTGCCAATATCACAACCCACTCAGAAGGGGCAAAGGCATCTTAGATTTATCATTACATTTTAATATCCAAATTCGTAACTAACCTCTACCTCAGATTGTTACTTCAAATAGTGTAGAAAAAACAAAAACAAAATTTTCTTCAGATTATAATGGAAATTGACATAAAACTAATATTTGGAATCCAAAATCCTTAGAGAAGGATGATAAAACTGAACTTTTCTTTTTATGAGAAATCTTCTAACATTGTTCTGCCTATTTAGAAGACAAAACTGTTCTAGAAGCCTTTGAACTACTGGACTCGATCCGACCATGCTACGATCAAATCACAAAAATGGTCAAGTATAGCAATACGATGATTTCTTCCATAGGACTAAATTTACTGGAATTAAATCAATCTCTACTTACCAAGTCAGAAGGCCCATCATTAGTTAAGAGAGTCCTTTTTGTTGTGTTAAAAACTGATTACAGCTCTTCATGCATCTCTGATTCTACCTTATCTTCTTCGTTCTTTGAGCTATCTGACTCCTCGGCTGGTTTTTCATCTCCAGAGGTATCCTTCTCCATTTCCGCATTTGTTTCGATATTTATGGGCTTCTCAGTTTTAGGCTTTGGCTTGGGGATTTTCTTAATGCTATCAGCCTAACCAAACAGCAACATGCATCTCAGGAAACTACTTACAAATTCAAGAATTGATCAGCTAGAATTGGCAGCCATACCTTGTCTTGCACACCAATTACCTTCTCGTAGACTTCTTTAGATGTGAAAACAGGTGTGCTGAATCCGGACATCCTGGAGAGACAGTGTGAAAGTAATTTTATAGAAAATGTAAGAACAGGGTCATAAACACAGAAAATACTGATAGTGAGCATTAAAGTAATTTAATAAAAGTAAGAACATGCACGTAAACACGGAGAATACTGATAATGATAGGAAATGCATGTTTTACTTACATATGACTAAAAGTACGTTGATTAAATCTAAGAAAACAGAAGCAAATAATCAACAACAAAATGACCGCAGAAATTCTTCACCAACAATTATGCTTAAGGCTTAATAAAAATGAAACCGAATGCAAAAAACTATCACTTTGAATACTTATAAAAATCCAAACAAAATAATATACCGGGAGTGGAAGATATGGGGAGATTTATAGGATGAGTAGGGTGGCAAATGGCACGGTGAGAACAAAGGAGTCAAAAATGGGCTGGGTTTACCGTATAAGTTATAAAAAAGAAACCCACTAGTATCTTTGTCAAATATAGACAAGTGACAAATTTTAAGGGCCTTGATAAGCTCTTGGACTTGCTTCTAATGATAAATATATATAAAATATTATGTGTTTTTTATTTACTTCGTTAGTCTTCTTCTGTCATACAATAGTTCTTTCTTATTTTACCCTTCACCTATACAAATGATATGCAACTAGTTAGACAGCAAAAAAAGCTCCTAGACCTTACATTTTTAAAAGAGGAATTTAGAAAGTAATTAAAATTAAGTGACAAGTTAGGCATTGCCCGTATTAGTTTGAATATAACTTAGAAGTTAGAGATTGTATCCTATCATGCATATGTTTAGAAAACAAATAAAGATAACCAAAGTTGACTTGCTATCCAAATGACTTTTAGCATCGTACTAATAGCAATAACTTACTTCTGCTGCTCGGCCTCCTTTTCATCCAACCAAGTCTTGAACTTGTCAAGATTGATCGACAACTAAAAAGCAAAATGTGTAAGTTTCTGTCACAAACATAGGCAGATATCTATTCCAGAAAATACTACAAAATGAATTTTAAAGAGAACTAATACCTCCTCTACTTTATCTTTTGGCAGCCAAGGTTTGTCCTTCTCCCACCCACGAATAGTCTACATAGAACCCACAAAAATAAATATCCATATAGAAAAATCTATATTATAAAGCCAACTAACGAAAAATCCATGTGGCACTAAGAGTTCATAAAAAAGATAATGTACTTCATCTAGATTGATGCTAGAATGTCTTCTAAGGATTGCTTTTGGGTACAAGGAGCACTATGGCGTGAATACAGGATGCCTAAGTTACCATATAACCTTTAGTAAAAAAAGCAAGGTATTGTCACGCAAATAAACAATCTGAAGTACCTGTTGCAATTCAGTAAGGTATTGTCGTGCAAATTTTACTGCTTCTGGCCGTGCAGTCAACTCTTTAAATCTAAAAATTGGTCACAGAAATTGTTTTAGTACACTATTTTAATTCCTTGTAACGAATGATTGTCAGAATATAGTTTCCAAAAAAAGAGAACTTAATCCAAATAAATATAGATGATACCGGAAAAATATTGGGTCAGTGACAGCTTTTAACAAATTTAGGCGTTCTTGAAACTCTGTAGCAGTTGCATCTTCACCATCAGTATACAACCATTCTTGAATCTGAACAAAGAAAATACCCTATGCTCAATTTTTATTCAGATAAACTGACTAAAAAAATCTCCGAAAACACGAGACTAACCTCATCAAGCTTTTTGATAACAGATTGGTGTTCATCATTTGAAGATATTCTTTCAAAGTCTTCAGATGTTTCAAACTGGTACAAGTAGTAAGGTAATAGGAAATAAAATTAATAAGATATAAAATCAACTAAAGAAAGACTGAATATCATAACCACTGACTGCTCAAACAATCAACCAAACATAGTGAAAATTAAATAAACAAGTGCAAAAATTTCAACAATTTCTGGTTATGCAGAAAATCCGAACAGTTCTATTTTAAATTTGTTTAAAACATGTGAAACACGTTACTCAGAAAAACCATCACGAGGGAATGAAAATATAAAGCTAAATACATTTTAACAAGGAAAATTATTTGTTACAACGCCAGTGGAGTTTTAGATTCCACTAGGGTTTGAAGGGTGACACAAGTCCCATTTAGGGTGTAGTAAAAAATTTTAGAAGTTTAGTTTTAAAAAAATGGACATGTGACATATTTGAAGCTTACTTGTGGAGTTAAAATATCCCAAATGGCAATATATCAAATACTAACCATATTAACAAAAATGAATAAACAAACACAATCTTTGCACCTTCTCTTTCGTAGCATATATAAATTCTTCAAGGTTATTTTTTAATTCTGCTGTCTTTCTCCGTTTTGCATCCTTCTTGTCCAATGCTTCCAATTTACTTTTAGCATTCAACAAAGATTCTTTTGAAAGAGGTATTCCAGGTCCCATTGTTTTCTCCACTATCTACATGGAAAAGAAAATGGGGGGAGGAGTAAGAAATATGAAATAATAATCAGCTTATAATGGATTATCTAGAAAAAGCATGGCAAATAATGGCATGAAACTAATTGAATAAATATTCCATCATAGGTTTCTTGTTTACACCTTGAGTGGGATTCTGAAGGTCATCTTCTTCAGTTTTTTTTCTGTACCAAGATCCACTGTATTTGGTTTGGTAGTACTGTTAGATGCATTACTGATCCCTCCATCTGACTCCAAGCTATATCTATTTTGTTCAGAAGTGTTTTCAGCACCAAGATCAGCAGATACATTGGAAGAAGCAATGGTTGAATTCTCCATGGTCAAATTCCTTTTAGGAACTTCTATCCATTCTGTTACTTGAAAAACAGCCTCTGCTTGATCCCGAGAAAGAATTCCACTTCTACTAAGAGAGAAATGCAAATTTGTTTTGATGGGAGAAGACAAATTCCGAGATGAGTACCTAAGAAAGGCACGGATGAACAAAAGAACTTGATTATTTCCAGCAGAAAGAGTTAAAGAAAATTGTAATAAAGCATAAAGTAGGTGTTTGCTATTAATTAAAT
>CM076907.1:5267075-5278805 GCA_039519145.1 Kokia cookei | reverse complement strand
ACGTATTGCTGTTACTGTTAACAGTTAGTAAGCTTCAGCTTTGTGTATATATAGCTGATCTACTGCATTGTTTTGTATTGAGGTATTTTCTTCATTAATACAGTGTGGTTCTTTTGAATCATTTGTAGTTCTTATCATGGTATCAAGACCTAGGTTCTTTTTCTTTTTTGAGTGAGTAAAGATTGGTTCAAAGGCTTCCCATGGTAGAAGAAGTTGCAGGGAATGAGCGTGTTCGATCATCCACTATAGGAGAGCAGGTTCAACAACCGCCTGAGGTGTGCACAAGAAAGGTTCAACATTTCCCTAAGCATGATACTGTCAAGTTAGGTGAGAAAAATTTTCTTTTGTGGCAGCAGCAGATTACTTTGATTCTTGAAGGCTATGATTTGTAGGGTTATATTTTGGGTACTATGGGTACATCTTCTGAGTATGTTCTTAATAGTGAAGGACAAAAAATTGATAATCCTGAATTTTTAATTTAGTAGCACAAGATAAGTTGCTTGCTTCTTGGTTGTTGTCCACAATTTCAGATGCAATCTTGATCTATTTGACTCTGTACGTACTAGTCTTGATATATGGCAGATTGTTGAAAGAAGGTTTGCTGCAAAATCTGGTATTAAAATTTCCAGTTTAAGACATGCTTTATATTCTCAAAGAAAGGACAACTTAGTATTCAAGATTATTTGCTTAAATTAAGAATATGTGTGATGGGTTAGTTGCGGCTGGATATATGGTGACTGAAGAGGCACAGGTTAGCACCATCTTGGCTGGACTTCCAGTAGAATATAGTGCTGTCAGAGTTGTAGCTTCAACGACTCCAATGTCTTTGGATTTGTTGACTGAAATGTTGCTTGATTGTGAATCTCAGCAGTTGGATCTTGTTTCTGAGATTCCAATGCAAGCCAATGTGGTGAATCAACAGAAGATGGTGGTTGATCAACCCAAAGGTGATTACACTAGGGCTTATAATCCTGGTTTCAGGCAAGCCATTCGAGGAGGGAGAGATTTTCAACGTGGTAGAGGGCGTGGCAGGTTCTCAGGCTCTTATCCTCAATGCCAAATATGTGGCAAGATTGGTCATCTTGTGCAAAAGTGTTATTACAGATTTGATGAAAATTTTTCTGGTATGGCAGATGTGGATAGCAGTTATTCTATGGCTGTTAATTATCATCGTTTTGATGATCAGGGTTGTTCTAGTCAAGGGCATTGTTCATCGAATATGCAGCATTGTTGTACTACTCAAACTGGTTCACTAGGCTCTACTCCTTTGGTTCTTGACAAATCTTGGTATCCGGATTCAGGTGCCACTAATCACATTACCAATGATGTGTCTAATCTCAACAATGTCTCTGAGTATAAAGGTAATAATACTGTCTCTATGGGGAGTGGGGAGTCTGTTTCTATTGCTCATGTAGGGACAGCTGGTGTGTTTACTGGTGCTAGACTTCTAAAATTAAAGAATGTACTTCATGTGCCTAGTGTGTGCAAGAATTTAATTTCTGTTGGTCAGTTTGCTAGGGATAATAAAGTTTATTTTGAAATGCACCCTTACCATTGTTTTGTGAAGGACATACAGACAGGGGTCACATTGCTAGTAGGCTACATACACGAGGTTTGTACAGGTTTGATACTTCAAGTGTAGGAAGTGCAGTATCGTCAGTTTTTTCATCAAAATCTGCTCATGATGTTCATAAAGTTAAGCTTGACAATGTTGACTTGTGGCATAGAAGGCTCGGTCACCCTTGCAACAAAATTATTTTTCAAGTTCTAAATGAGTGTAATGTTGGTTTCAATAAAACTGATTCGTCATCTGTTTGTACAGCATGTCAGTTGGGAAAGGCTCATAAATGACCTTTTCCTACTTCTCAATCAGTGTATAATTCTCCTTTTGAACTAATAGTATGTGATTTGTGGGGACCAGCTAGAACTGCTTCTGAGGGATATCAATATTACATTTCATTTGCTGATATGCATAGTAGATATACTTGGTTGTATCTTCTCAAGAGTAAAAGTGAAGCTTTGAGGCGTTTTTTACTGTTTCAGAAGCATATTGAGGTTCAGTTTGGGGGTCATATAAAGGTTTTTCAGAGTGATGGAGGAAGAGAGTTCAGGTCACTTACCAAGGTATTATCTCAGCATGGTATTCACCATAGGATCACTTGTCCTCTCACCTCGGAACAAAATGGTGTGGTTGAGAGGAAACACAGACATATAGTTGAGACTGGTTTGTCTCTTTTGGCTCAAGCTTCTCTGCCACTTAGATTGTGATCTCATGCTTTTGTACATGCTGTTCATTTGATCAACCGACTTCCTACTGTGGTGTTACAAGGTCAGAGTCCCTATGAAAAGTTGCTCAAAGCAAAGCCTAGTGTTTCAAGCTGCCTCGAAGCTCTCATTAGTAGGATACTCAGATGCAAATTGGGGTACTGATGTTGATGACAGAAGGTCAACTACAGGTTTTTGTGTATTCCTTGGTGGTAATCCGGTGTCTTGGGGTTCTCGTAAGCAGCAAGTGGTTTCTAGGTTTACAGCAGAAGCCGAGTATCGGAGTCTGGCTCATGCTACCTCTGAAATGGTTTTGTTACAATCACTCATGACAGAGTTACATGTGGAGATCAGTGGAAAGGCTTCTATCTGGTGTGATAGCTCAGGGGCGATAGCAGTAGCAGGTAATCCAATACAACATTCAACGTTTAAGCACGTTGAGTCGGACTTGTTCTTTGTCAGGGAAAAAGTAGCAGCAGGGTAGCTTCAGGTTGGCCATGTCCCTAGTTAAGATCAAGTAGCTGATATTCTCACTAAGCCCTTGTCAGTTGGTTTGTTTTCAAAATTGAGAAGTCAGCTAAGGTGCTTAAGAGTTTTGATGAAGTTTCAGAAGGCAAAAGTCAGCCAAGCAGGAGGAATGTTATGGATTATAAAACTAAAGATTAAGTAGTTAAGGTTGTTAGTAGTTACTGTTAGTTACTGTTAACCGTTAGTAAGCTTCAGCTTTGTGTATATATAGCTGATCTACTGCAGTGCTTTGTATCCAAGTATTTTCTTCATTAATACAGTGAGGTTCTTTTAAATTATTTGTAGTTCTTATCATTCCCTAACTCTCAAGACGTATTTAGGGGGGTTGGTAGGGGCCTCGTCCTTACTTTTTTTATTTTAACCTTTAAATTGTTAAAAAATTTAAATTAGTAAAGGGAAAACTGCACTTTAACCCTTTTAAAAATGATAAAAATTTGATTTAATTCTTTAAAAATGATAAAGATATAAATAATTTAATTTCGCCCCTGCTAACACGTACTCTAGTTCCTGAGAGATAGGATTGATTGTAATGCGTTTGTGAGCACCAAAAATCCTGTATTTATATGCACTCAATGAGATACTATTTTGAAGTCACAACCCTCAATGTTAGACATACTTCTTAAAAGAAATATGTCCCATGGAAATATATTTATTGAATAATAAATCATCACTTTTTAAATTTGAATAAGTAATCATCAATAATTAAATTTACAATCTACAATTTTCAACGTATTAGGGAACACATCTCCAGGGCGAATAAAAACAGGGCTTTCGACATCATGAGAGCTTACAAAAGCAAAGAAAAGAAGGTTTAGAGAAAGAAGAAGAGAAGTTGATACATTAGATGCCATTTCGGAAAAGAAAATGATTTGAAGTGATTGAGAAAATGAGCTGTTTGTTGTAAGAAGCTAAGCTGAAACTGCTTTTATGATGATGATGAAGAAGGTGAACAAAGGTGACAAAGAATCTCTTTTATACGATGATATCTAAATTCAGTAGCCAATTTATTTAACCATTTACTTTAAAATAATTGGTTGGAATGGTAAAGTAATTTTTTTTTTTTTTAAATTTGAAAGATAAACCCCTAAATTTAAAATGAACACATGACATTAGACCTATTGTTGGATAAGGGAAACGGACCGGTGTTAGTTCAATCACCAATCCGATTCCAAAATACTTGGTCAAAATATTTCGTACTCACATATGCTATTATTTACAACTATTGGATAATTAAATTTTATTTTAATAATATCTAACCGTATCAAAAATACTTTATATCATATAATACTTAGCAAAGAATGTTCAACTTTTCAATTTGCAATTCACCTACTTCTCTTAAAAAATTGAAGATAAAAATTTAAAGATAAAAATAATGATTTATCAATATAAAAAGAGGGTTATGCAATTTTTGTTTTACTTTATTAAACATAAAAATGATCCTAATGATTTGGCGATTATTCTATTATCCAATAGTTGGTCAGATGTCATGTGTTCATTGTGATTGTAAGGGTTTAAATGATTTTTTTTTTAATTTCTAATTTTTTTAATTTTTTTTCTAATTTATTATAATTTTATATTATTTATAAGTTTTTATAAAATTTTAAATATGTTTTATTAATTTTTAAAAAATAGAATATATATTTTAAATTTTTATAATATTAATAAGTTTTTATGATTTGTTTATAATTTTATAAATTTATATCAATTTTAATATTTTATTTTTTTAATATTTAATATTTTTTTTATAATCTTTTATACTTTGTATAATTTTTTTTTTATAAAAAATTATAAAAGAAAATTATAATTTACCTATGTCATCATCCGATTGATCCATCAATTGATTTTAACGATCAACATGGTCAAAGTAGGTTTAATTGATACTTTGATTAACAGCAAGTGTTCAATTCAGTATGGATTTAGCACTGTTTATTTGATTAATTTTGTTTTTTTTTTCCTTAAAAACCTTTTGTAGATAAAAATCTAAAAAAATAAGAGACATTGACAACTTTTTAAATTCACATATTAACCCAACTTTTATTTAAAAGTACTATATTAGGGAAAGATGTTTAACGTACAAATGTTATTGTTTCCCAAATAAATCTATCTTCAATTTAAGTTATACTCTCTGTGAACATAGTTAGCCTATTTATTGAAAAACATTAATTTCTTGAACATTCATACAACCAATCAAACTTTCAATTTTGTGAAAATCGGTTTAACCAACTATTTTAATATTTTTAAGCTATAACTAAATATTATATAGTTTAACAAAAATGTGTATTTTACTTAATGCACAAATTTTAATATAAAATTTAAGTGATTAAAAATTCAAATCTCATTATAAGCATAATTTTTTTAAAAAGAGAAGTATATAAAACCGGATTGTTACTGGTTCAGCCAATTTTGTATCGGTTCAACCACCTGATCCGATCGAACTCATTTTTTAATCATTGATGTTATATCATCCATACACTAAAAGCCTAAAAAGTTCAAAACTTAAAAGGATGCCAAGTTATAATATCTGCAAAAATGGGGTAATAAAAATCTGACCAAAAAAAAAAGTTCTAAAGAACCTGGTAGCCTGGAACATGTCAACCACTCGGTCTCAAGAAAATTTTGATTTGTTGCTAAAGCTAAATCTACAATTCCAAGACTCAAGCACCATTGAAAACTAGCATTGTCTTTTTTCAGGATCCACAAAGAGTAGGATGGAGAGACAGATTCTTACCACCTATTATTTGGTGGTTTAACTCTATAAATACGAACAATCCAGTTCGATGTCGTAAATGCCTCTTCCAAGTGCTCGAATTTAACATCTTTATTTCCAATTTCGACGCCTCGTGCACGATCATAGCTGCAATATTGCAAGGCAGTTATAGATGTTTAGATATGGAATAAAAAGCCGAACCTGACCAGCCAATCAACCAAAAACAATGGCCTGTCCAGTCCGGTGACTATAAGAACCGATAAAAAAATGAGATTTGAACCTTCAATCTCTTAGTTTATATTAAAGACTAAGCCATTAACCCAAAAGCATTTCTTTTCCTTAATTATCAACTACATTTAAAATTAATTGTAGATTAAATTAGTGTTTAAACATTCTAATATGAATCAAACAAACTGTTTAAATTAAAAGCCTGATTGGTGCAACCTTTAGTCTGATCCTTTTAACATTATATACACATACCTACACACATGCATACATGTTTATTACCAACAAGTTCAAACATGCTAAACTTACCCGGGCGGTTTTCCATATTCCGTCATCATCTCTCCAAACCGATAGTAGCATAGCTTGTACCTAGCCACAGTAATAAATATATAAACAAAGATTTCTCAACATCCAAAATCCTTATACCAAATAATGAATAGATATACACGCATGCCCCAAACGGGAGAGAAGTAATAACTTAGAGAACTTACATGAGGCAATTCAACATTTTAGAAGATGCACCTTTATCAACACGATATTCACCGTTAACGAGGTAATCGGGTTCCTTGATTACAGGGAAGACTCCACCTCCAATTCTCACCATCCACAAAAATCTATTTCCCAATAATATGTAATTAGAATATGATAATTGCACTTAACAAATTCAGGACAGATTAAAAGTGGAACTAGGGAAACCCAAAACAAAAGAATATGGCAACAGCATTAGCATAGAGACAGTAGAAGACCACTTTTATACACTCAAAACAAGTACGATTTCCCAATTCTTTTTTCTCCTCTTCGTTTTGCTCTTGTTGGGAGGAGTGGCAAGTGTTACATGTAAAAGTAAGGCATACAGCTGCGATTTGCAAAGAATGATTAAATACCCTATCGATCAAAGTCCAAAAATGCATCCTTCTTCATACTTTAAGGAAAAAAGAAGCTATAATCATTAAACGCTAGAGCTCGATTTTCATACAATTTCTTATGTTTGCATACCATGCATACACAGAATGATCATCCGTTAATTATCATACTTTAAAGGTACAGATGAACATTAACCATTTAATCGGACTACATCTATCATTCCAACTGTCCAAGTATGAACAAAATGAGTTTCTGTGATTTGAACAAAGAAAAAAGAGCATTAACCATTCAAGGCACTTTCACACAATGCATGAAGTGGCAGTAAACAGAACACAAAGTTAATGGATAAAACAAAAGTGATTTCATGTCTTACTTGTTAATGTCATCGGAGGAATACCCTGTAACACCTCCAAAGACAACTAATATGTAATCAACATCAAGTGATCTGATTATCTCAATTGCCTCATCTTCTTGAGATGACATAGCACGCCCAACAGTAGCAATATGCGTATTATTCCAAGTGTTGTTGTCAACAATAACGGTTCTGTTTCCCATGGCAGTGATTTGATACCCGTAATCCCACCAAGACATCACCTTGGCATCTTGAGGAGTATTTTGCCGAAGCCAAAAGTATGCCTCACGATAATCATCAAAAATAACTCTATTCCCATGGGCACCTCTCGCGGCCAGTACAATTGAAGGAGATGAGTAAGCTTCTGAAGTGACCCATGTACAGTGGGTAGCAAACCTACTGAGCAAGTAAAAGGCACCAAAGAGCAGTGCAATTGCCCCATTTTTCTGGAAAGGCTGGGACTGATCAAGTAAAGCCTACTCGGAAAACAAGATTCATTAATGTAATACTATGGATAGAAATGAAAACTATAAAACTAATATGTGTCAGAACAGGTATGTTCACTTTCCAAGATTTCCATGTATTTAGCGGGTCTTTAGAAGATCATAACCCCATACCCATTACTTTCCAAGGTTTCCATGTATTTAGCGGGTCTTTGGAAGAACATAACCCCATTTCCATTTCTGTATATGTATCCATATGAGTGCCAGACATGAGTACTTTTAAGAAAAATGAAGAGTCAAAGCAACGTAGGCAGATTGATGTCAAACAACAAAGAGAGGGATTATGCCAGCAGTAAAAAAAGGCAAATCTATCTGCGTGTGAGAAAGACTGGCAGAGAGATGTTACCTTAGAAGAGGACTTTGAGCCGCCACTTCCCTTAGTGGAACCAGTTTGGACAACCTTGTTCTTTGACCTCAACAGCACAGTCAAGTTCTTCACAGTGGCGGAAACAGCGATAGCACTAATAAGGCAAACTGCGGGTGTAGCAACAAGAATCAGCCGAACCATAACACCGGCAAAATACATACTTGTCAGACCATACATGACGATAAATATAGTAGCATCGGACAACCGCTTGAAGCAGAAATAAAGACCAGCTGGGAAAAGGAAAAGCAGGATATGGAAATCAAACATGAAAGATGACCACGCTGTTGGCTGATGCTCAGAGACAGATGCAATGATGGGGATGTTATCCTTGGCGTATGTTGGATCCAGCAAAGAGTAAAACCTTCCTGTCCAAGGTGAAATATAACCGGATAATATGCCTAATCCCAAAGCAATACCACCCACAGCGACTGCACAAGTCACGGTGATCCTCAAGAAAGCTTGAAACAATTTTGTGTCACTAAGCATGTGCTTCACCCAATCTAAAAAGTAGAAAACCTACACAAGCAATCCAAACATGATTAATGCAACTTTGCATTACCAGCTCAAAGCTCAAACAGATAGAATCATGAAACAAACCCGCAAGCCACTTTGATTCTATCATTACATGCAAAATAATTTTTTTCCTACTTGCAGAGATCGTCACACAGCTGAAAGCAGAAGTACAGAACACACATCAAGCAGAGCAATACCACTCGAAGACAGTTTCCATTTAAAACTGATGTTTCTTTACTAAGTTACCATCAAATTTTGATGATCAAGAACAATATTTCGGCTAAAAAAGAACGAAGCATACATTGCAAAAGAAATTTTCTTCAGTTTATGCTTTTCTTCAGGCATGGCAAATTGTGTATCCTTGTCATGTTCATATATAAAAACATTCATGTATCTTTTTTGCATTTTAATCTTGTTCAAGTTAATTTACATGCCGTGTTCAATGTAAGCACAAATATACACATTTTTCAAGCACTAATTGCTTAGACTACTACAATACTACCAAAGTTCATTAAATCAACTGCAAGAAACAGCTAGAAATAACAGAACCTGCATCAAGAACAAGACGCCCATGGCGGCCATATGTTCACCGGATTGCACATGTTGAAACCCCACAAACCGGATCTGCATTGCAAGCAACATTCCCAAAACATACATACAATTATATGCAACATATAATCTCATTGAATACCTCCCAATAATCAAGAGCACCAGCACATAAAGTGGGATCAAGTTAATAATAAAAACATATCCCCCCCAAGCTGAAACCATGTAAAAATAACCAAACGCCGAAGCCAAGCTCCAAGCTAATGATCCCGTATTAACGGCCTTCACGAATAGGTAAAACGTGAAAAGCAAAGCGAAAATGGCGACCCCTTCATTATCATAAGAACCAGCCACGGACCTGGATATGTAACCAGGACAAATGGCTATCAAAATGGGAGCCACAAGACCGGCGCCGGAATCCCAGATTTCTTTCCCGAAGAAATAAGCGACGAGGGTGGTATTGGAAGTGAAAAACGGAGCAGTTAAAACGAAGACTTCGCGGATATGGACGGCGAAACGAAGGAAATGGAGGATGCGATAAATGAGAACGGCAGTCACCATGAGACCGGGGTAAAGGGTGCCGCTGACGATTCGGCCTAAAGGGTACCAGCTTTCACAGTTGAACGAATTCCAGAAATTATAGAAGCCGTTCTCGGTGAGGTAAAGAGTGGTGCGATAATTGAAGTATGGGTCAAATTGATGGATTATGGATTTATAACGGAGGACAGAGAAGAGCCGAGTGATGAATGCCAAGATGTAGACGAGACAGAGGATGGAGACTCGGATGAAGAGTTCTTGCCGCTTGGTTTTGAGTTTGAAGGACCTCAACAGATCTGATGCGGATGCGTATGTGGGCATGGTCGCCATGATTGATTTGCTGCAAATTCTGGGTTTGGTTTGGATTTGTTTTTTTTTTTTTTTCTTTTAAAGGATCATATCGACAGAGTGGAGGAGGATGAAAATGTACGATTTGAGAACTCTCAAAACCCTTGAAAAACACTGACTTTCAGTGATCTAAAGTAGTTGTCGTCTGAGTCTATAGTTTCATTGAGTTCTAATAGGTCTCACAGTTCTGCCATATTTGGGTCAGTTAATGTTTATTGGGCTTTTTGTACTTTGTTTTGGTCCAAGTTTTGAGTTCTTCTCTGCTCTGCTTCTTGTTATCACTTCATTGTTTGTTTGCATATTTGAACAGCACAACTCCTACAAATCTCACATCTTATATGTATGTGAAGATACACCTAACTTCACTCAATTATTAATAAATTTACACTTTGATTACTCGATTTTAAAAAGTTACAAAATGATGCTTCTAACTATTTGAAAAGTTACAAGTTAATTACCAGGCCATTAATAAGTTGTTAATTAACATCAGTTGTAGCCATTAACTCACTATTCATCATAGAATAAACTACACTTAAGTTCACTCAATTATC
Source organism: Kokia cookei (assembly GCA_039519145.1). NCBI lineage: Eukaryota > Viridiplantae > Streptophyta > Magnoliopsida > Malvales > Malvaceae > Kokia > Kokia cookei. The sequence goes on along the minus strand of CM076907.1, from coordinate 5,268,499 downwards.
AGTGCAGCCCTTTATATTTCGATCACTCAATTTCAAAAGTTTTTAATACTTCCATAGAATTCCCTCAGAGTTGTATTTCAATGATCTCACCACACCATTCCACCTCCTCATTTGACAAATAAACACATCAAACTAGAGCTTTGTGTTTCCTCTTTCAATTTTATGGTCTAGATTTTTCCTTGAAATGGCTAGAAACTTTGTTGACTTAAACCCGAAGCCCTAATGGAGAAGCTCTCCAATCTCCATCCACCACCGTCAAATGGTTGCCTAACTCCAATATGTTCCTCTTCTCAATGAGACTTTTTCTTTGACTTTTTTTTATTGAGCTTCCTTTTCTTGGAACTCTTTGATGAACTCTTGATTGAATTTGGTATGTTTGAGTCTTCGTCTTTTATAATTTTATTCTCTTTTCACTTATTTTATTCTATCCATTTGCTTTTGTATGTCCTGTTTGGGACTCATTAAAATAAAAGACTTTCTTCCTGTTTTATTTGTTTTTATTTTTATTTTTATTTTTGTTTGCTTTGATTGTGATGATGGTGATATTTGGTTGTTGGTTCAAGGTAAGGGTGTATGGATAGCTTGATTGTGGATTTCTTAGGTTACGGTTTTGACTAAAGGGTAAATGATGAGTAGGTTAAGAATGAAAGGTTATTGAAATGACGAAAACCGAGTCATGTCAGTCACTAGTGTTCAATCCAATGGTGAAGAAGAATGAAGGGTTATTGAAATGGCGAAAATCGAGTCATTTCAGTCGTTAGCGTTCAATCCAATGGTAAAGAATCGACGTATCAGGAGAAAAGAGTGAGAAAGATGAAATTCTAATGTTGGGTTTTTTGGTGTTTCTATAGTTGGTATATTTTCTATCAAATTTAGCTGGTAAATTCATTTTTTTAGTTTTTTAAGTGGAAGGGTCATAAAGAAAAACAAAATTGTAACAATGACAAAATTATACAATATGTAAATGTTGGGAGTTAATTTTTTTAAAATCAAGACTAAAATGACATAATGTATAAATGTTTAGGGCTAAAATTATTATTATGTCAATTTTAAATAACTTTTCATAGTTAAACGATAAAAAAATATTAATAATTGAGTGACTATCAATATAGTTTAATCATTAAAAAATTGTATACCACGTATTAAGGTGGGGTTTTGACTCATGGGTGTCAATGGTAATATTTAGAAGTTATTCATTTACGAGATGAATTGAATTGTATGCTAAGATTCAAAATTAAAGCATGTCGTAGATTAAAAATGTTAACCCTAACCCTTGCAAAATTTTCAATCAAATAAAAATATCTATGGATTTTAAATTTTTGTAAAGTAATTCATACTTTTCTATTACCCCCCTTTGAGGTTAAATTATGATTATATGTAGTTTTTTTTATAAAAATTATGATTTTAGGTTTTTTTTTTTAATA
>CM076907.1:5254546-5266975 GCA_039519145.1 Kokia cookei | reverse complement strand
TAGTTGTATAGTCAAAATAAATATTATAAGTATATTAATATTTTCAATTTTTTTAGTCAATGTTTGCAATTTAAATATCAAAATTTATAAGTTCACCTCAAAACTAGTTTCACTTAAAGCCAAAAACTAAAACACTTAAATCTATTTTTTTTTATTAGTTGGATTGAAAAGTCTATATGAAAGTAAAAGGCTAATTGATTAGTATTATTTTTGCTTCAAAAATTACTTTTAAGTGTATAAAAGCAATACTAAACAAATCATAATAAATCGCGGAATGTAATAAAAATTTAGGGAAGTTATGATTTTTCTTAAATGGTAAATTTTTAATTTATAAAATTTTAAATCAATAATAGTCAAATTATATTTTGACCCTCAAAATAATAAAAATTCTTAAAATGATGGAATTACATTTTTACTATCGTAAAAACATACAATTTAATTCTGACCCGTCAATGATCATAATAATGTTAAAATATATGCTACTCTATAAATATCATATACTAATACATGTTTAGCATGAATAGTTTCTATTTCCCATTTATTTTATTTTTAATTATAATTACAAATAACACATATCCAAATAAATTATAATCAAACCTAATGACGAACAGAAGGGATTGACAAGAATTTCGATCCCCTAAAATGAAAATTTTCCATTTTTAATAATAAAATTATATTTTAATTTTTCAAAAATAATAAAAATTTAATTTAATATTTTAAAATTTATAAAAATATAAACTATTAAATAATAAAATTATATTTTTACGTCAAAATATACAAATTAATTTTACTCTTTAAAATTTCGGACTTCGCACCACTACAATAGCTAGCTAATAAAGCCATGTATGATAAAATTGTGACCAGAATAGCTGCCCGCAAAGGTAAAAGCCAAACACAGAATCTCTCTTTACCAACATTGACAAGACTTTGTTACCTAATTCATTCAATTGTTTTATATATACATACATATAAAAGAATCATCATATTTGCATCAATGCCAATGTCTGGCTTAAAACAGAAATGTCAGGCGCACAAAAATTGAAGAATGGAAACTATATAGACACCCCATTTTCTCAGTAAGAGAAAAATCAAAAAGAATCAAAACACTACTTTCTTTCTTATCCCTAAAGTGTGACCTCTTTTCTACCGATCAACTGAAAAGAAAACACATGGGGATTAGGTGAAAAAGCTTTCCCATGATTCTTTCCTTCATCACCATTCCCATTTCACAGTTAACCCTCTCTTTTTTCTTTTCTTTTTTTTTTATTAACAATCCCATCTATGAAACTGGTATTTGCACTGTCTGTAAGCATATTAATAACATCAGAATAAATAAAGTTTATATATCATAAAAGATTTGCAATGCCCCCATTCAAATGTGGGCTGAAAAAGTTTTTCTTTCTTCTTTGTTTTCTCATTACAAATCTTGTTCTTGAATCCTAGTAGCTGTTTTCTTGCCTCTCTAACTTCAGTTCCTGCATTTCATCAAGTGCCATTTGAGTTGCTTCACATCGGACTGCTTCAGTGGCTTCAGCATGAACATCTTTGCACCTTCCTCCAAGCACCTGTTTCCACATACAATATGCATACATTACAATCATTTTAACTTTATAATTTGCATTTATCAATGAAAGACACGAACACTTACTGACTTATACGGGTGGGTATGTTTTCGGATGACATGATTACTACAGGAACTTCCTTGAAAACTGATGATTCCTGGTTTCAATTCAAGACGAAATGAAAAAGAGGGTACTTGCAAATGTTACTAATAAATGAAATGTTTAGTACCTTGATTTTCTTGAGCAGTTCGTAGCCCGTCATTCCAGGCATGCAGTAATCTGTTATTATCATATTGACCTCAGAAACCTGTAAAAAAAAAAAAAAAAAACATAAGCACACAAGCTTTATGAAGTTGAAGAAAGGGATGGAGTTTATTTTATGTTTTTACTTACAGTGCCTTCCAATGTATCATTTCCCAGTCCCAAATAATCCAAAGCCCTCAGTGCATTCTCTGCTGTAGTCACTGCAACACAACACAACCAAAAGAAATGAAATTCTTTGAAAACAAAAAGGTCCAAAAATGAAGGATTAGAGAAGAAAAGAAAGATTATACCTTTGCAAGAGGAGTTCTTGAGAAGTCTCTCAACCAGTTTCCTATCAATGAGGTTATCATCCACAGCTAAAACATGGGGCTCATCTCCTAAATCAACCGCCATGTCCTCGGAACAGCCGCCACTTCCACCACCACAACTAAGCATCCTATGCAAAGAACCCAGACCACTTGTAAAGAAAAAAGAAGCAAAACAAGACAGTAAAGAAAAGTTGGAGAAACTAGAAGGGATGTGCTATGGGAGCCAATGCGAGAGAGGGGTATACTTATAGAGAAGGGAGGGTTTGGAGGGAGAGACGGTGAGGGCCAAGGAGATCAGAAATATTTGGTGATCTTTTTAGGGGTAATCTTGGATTTGATTTGGGGGGGCAAAAAAGAGAAATAATTGAGAAGGGGGGGGGGGGGGGGAGGGGTTTGGGCTGGCAGATATATCCAATCTGACAAAACAGAATCTGCCATTTGCCTGCGCAGTAGAACAGACAGACAGGGGATGCAGAGTGGTAGTGCAATTTGTTTCTATGTTTGGTTTGATGAAGAACATGCATTAAAAGCAAAACAGAATCGTATTTGTAAGTACGGATCAATTATAATCCTTTGGTCTTGAAACCAACAAAATCCAAATATATTGCTTCTTCCTTTTCTGATTTGTTTCAATCAATCGTGGCGGCCCATTTCTCTTGGCAATTTAATTAATTAAATCATTACGAAATCCAGATTTCATTTTCGTTCGTAATTATATATCTTTTGGGGGGTTCATGCAGAGATTCTCGAACTTGGACTTCCCTCAACTATTTCTTCAATATCCCCCCCCTATTAAATTATTAAAGATTTGAAGTCATCCATGTGGTATGTGCCTTGGGACTTGTACTGAATCCCTGGTTTAGCTTTTTAATTCATTTTCTTCATCTTTTTTTCCACCAAATATATTTTAGAATCATGCCAACCAGTCTTCCGGATAACATGCAAAGGCTCTAGTCAAACACAATCCTGATGCTTAGTTTTCTTGTTTTATTATAGGATTTTTTTTTTTTTTAATTTATTTCGAGTTTAAATTTGATTATATGTAAGTTATAAACAGATTCTAGTTTTCAATTTGTTTGTACTAATTTGATTTTTGTTGTATTTATTTTTTAAACACACATTATTTTGTGATTGTACTTTGTTGTACTTGTGAATCATTTCAGACAACAAAAACATTAAAATCATGTAATAAGAATCAACTTGTCCAAAAGTCAAGACCATATGTTGATGAGACCTGGATATCTTTTTGTAACTTGTCCATGGGCATCATCTAAAAGCAAATGATGCAAACAAATTGGAGGATCAACGCATACAAAAACTAGATTATCAGAAGAAAAAACATCTTGAGAGGGTCAGAGTTGTAAACCACTACCCATACGAGCTAAGGCATCAGCAAACTTGTTCCCTCCACAATAGACGTGTAGAAAGGCACTAGAACTCATACAATGACCCATCGATCAAATGAGCCAATGTCAAGTTAAAGTTAAATGATGATTTCAGAAAATGTATGACCAATGTAGCATCGAATTCTGTTACAAGATTGTTAATGTTAAGTTGCGAGAACCATTTCGAATGGCCCACAGTTTAGCCTCTACATTTGAAGCTCTAGGGATGTGCCAGAAGGAGCCAATCCACCAACGGCCCTGAGGATCACCAATAATAGCACCGACAGCAGCCTCACCCGAGTTCCTTACAGATGAACCATCCATGTTCAACTTAGCCCAACCTTGCGGAGGAGGTTTCCACGCTACCAAAACAAAGTCTGGAACGTGGAGCTTTTTCATTACCAAGGAAAGAGTAGTAAATTCTCAAACACCAGTCAGAATTCATTGCAAAAAGCCTCATAGAGGAGAAAACTAAAGCATTACGACATAACCAAAGTTCCCACAAAGTGAATGTAAAAATTATGTGCCAAGAAAACGGAGGATGCAAGATCCAGTTTTTAGAGGTGATATTACTCGACAGCCATTCTTCCCAACTATCACACACTAAGGTGGATTAACTTGGCAATATTGAAAGACCTCGCTCCACAAATTCTGTGTAATGCGACAATCCCGTAACAGGTGGACAATAGATTTTTTATTATTAGAGCAAAAGGGGAAAAGATCAACACAAATTTATACCCCAGCGGGAGATGAGGGATTCAGTGGGGAGAGCTTTCCACCCACATTTCCATAGGAAGAAGTTCATTTTAGGCGGGAAACGAACTTTCCACAACAACATCCAAAAGTTCGTACAACTCCAAGAGGAGGGGTGAAGTTAGGGTCATTATAAGAGAGAATGAAGTGATAAGCACTTTTCAAAGAAAGGCTTTAGTTCTAAAGGGTCCCCAACATATAAAAAAATCCATACCCAAGCCATTATAAGAACATGGAATACTTAAGAGGGCGCTGGTTACATCTAGCGGAAGTCAAACAGAAAGTAGAGGAGACCCACTAGTCGTCCAACTATTATGGATATGAGCAATAAACTAAGATCCCTCAACAGAAGAAAGGGGGCAATGGATAAGCTTTCGAATAGGGCCTGACCCAATCCATTTATCATTCCAGAAGTTGACTAAATTCCCATCTCTAAAATCCATCTAGCACCAGTCTCGATAAATTAAACAATCTTTCTCAGAGATGACCAAATTGGGAAAATGTTCTACATGAGATGAGGATTATGTGGGTCAATAACATTTTTCGAATAGAGGATTCTAGCCCACAAAGCATCTTTCTCCTGAGTCAGTCGCCATCCAATTTTAACAAGTACGACTTGATTTTTTTAATCTTCGCACACGGAATACTTGGTCCGCTAAAGGCTTTAGGTTGAGACACCAACTGTCCATGGTAAAATATTCGTCACCCCCTCCCCAAAGAAAGTTCCTATTAATGTGATCCAACTAAGGATGGATTATAGAAGGGAGCATGCAACACTGCATATAATAAGTAGGAACGAAAGCCATCGTTGGTTGAATAAGCACCAGCCTACCAACAGGAGACAAGACTTTAGCTTTCCAGGAACTGAGCTTGTTCTGGACCTTTTCAATTACAGAGTCGTAACCATATGCAGAGACTCTTTTATAGTGCATAGGGAAATTAAGGTATTTACTTTTCGGTATATTTAATCCTTGAGATATAGAGGTCCTATCCTACAAGCCTCAAACACTTCGGGGAGAAAACCACCCAAGATTTCTCAAAATTTACGGTTTGTTTCGATTCCTTCATGAATGAATAAAGATGGTATCCACAAATTTAGCATCGATTTTAACAAATAATGTAACATCACTCACAAATAACAAGAGAGATGTAACATCCCTTGCCCAATTGATGGACGATGTCCTGACGAGAAGAAAATGACGTCCCGATGTTGCAACATATTCTCAAATTCAACCAGATTTCTTTCTCTTAGTTAAACTCTATTATTTATTTCCTAGTTCAATTCTGATTATTCTAGGGATATTATAATCATATTATGACTCTAGTTTTAGCCTATTTAAAGCGATCATTGTATCCCTGATTAAAAACTGCCAATCAGAAAAAAGGCTTTTCTTTGAGGGCAAATGTATTAAAGCTTTTGCCCAGTTGAATACCCGGGTACCCTCTATAAGATTAGCTGAAGCTATGGCGGTTCGAGAAGGACTAAGAGGGGTGAGTCAGTCCCTCGGGTGTTCTAGAGGAGTTGTTTACACCGATGCTAAGGACATAGCTGCAACATTTTATTCTAATGATGAAGATTTATCAGAGTTTGGGTCCATCATGCTTAAATGCAACAGTGTGGTGGTAGCCGGGTTTAATGGACTCGACGTTTATTCAACAAAGAAGCTCATAAGCTTGCTAGGTTGTCAATTTCTTTTAATGTTACTCAGTATTGAGATGTTGATTCGGACGTTTTAGTTTCCTCATATTAATTAAGTTTTAACATAAACGTAAGTTATGTTGTCTATTCTCATAAATCTCATAACACCAATGTCTCGTGACATTAATGTAAAACAAATAACATGCAATGTCTCGGTGGAAGACAAGGCTTGCAAAATAATTACTATGAATAACGAGTAGGTATTCATGCATAACCCATCCAATGATCCAACATCGTATGAATAACGAGTAGGTATTCATGCATAACCCATCCAATGATCCAACATCGACCATCGAACGAGAAGAATGTTAACTTTACCCAGGTTTCAGTTCTGATAGTATGTTTGCATCACGGCTGAAGCTCAATCTATCACAAAATAAGCAGATGAACATTACGATACGAACAAGCTAAACAATCAGGACTCAAAATAGTTCAGAAAATATTTTTTGCTTAATTTTCTGGATAACCAAGTTCAAAATTAATGTACTAGAAACAAAATCCTTTGATATTAGATTGTGACGGACAAGGAACGACAATTCAGTGAGTAAAAAAAAACAATTGCATCTTACAAGGGCTCCTTTTTTGTTCCAGCAGCAAGCAATGTTGACTGCTAAACTACAATTGGAACCTTACAAAGGGTAACATGTGCGACCGCGGATCGTTTTTGTCTTTCATTTGATGCTAGCTTTAGGAATGGAAGATGTGCATGGCCCTGCTGAGGTCATAAAGGGAATACCTTTAAATGTGGCCACAGCCTTCTCATCGGTGAAAAGATTCTGCAGCACAGGGAAATTACTTGTCACATGCAAAACCAGAAGCAACATATTCCGGTCTCTATGCAAACACTAAAGGTGATAGAAACCAGATTCATTGGATCCAACCACCAAATAAGGAAGTGCAATAGACAAAACAATAGTTAAAAATATTTTCCATTTCCACAATCTACAGAAAAAGCATCACCAAGAATCCAAACGAGGTAAAAGTATCTGCAAATTAGAAAATGAAACATACCGGTGTTATTTTCTCCAGCTGCTTCTTCTTTGGATTTAGGACATCTTCTGGCTTTCCATCGATCCTGGATGAATAACAATCTTTTTCATGCTATACCAGGAGAAAACTTCAACTCAAATCAATAAACACCTATCTCAAAACCAGACTACTTGCAAAGGGGAATAGGGAATATGTACAAGGAGTTTTAATTGGAACAGAGCCATCGACAGGCTAACAGAAACCCAATGCCCCAACCAACAGCTAAACAAGGACTCATGAAAAACTAAGATGGCTCAAGAAAAAGGTTTATTAATTGCAATCTAAATTACATGCTATCTCAGATAATCTCACAAAAGAAGATATATTTGCGCAATGTGTATTTGTATTTCTACAAAACTCAAAACATGCTTACCCCGAAAATGAAATGCACTCGCCAGGTTTAGCACCTTCAGGCGGCAGTAAGGGCTCTACCTTGGTATGATCTTCATTAGAAGCACAAAGCACCTGAAAACCGGAGATTACAAACAAGAAAAACAATCAATATCATCGATTCAAATATATAAGCAAACAACCTAACTCTAGTTTTACAAAAAGAAGCAACCAATTATTCTGCTGAAAGAAAAATATATATGCTATATCTACCACAAATTTGAGATCACTTACAATTTTGATGGACTGACTTTAAAGAAATTGTTACAGAGGAAAGTAAACAGAATCAAAGAATCACACAAATTATGTATTGTAGTTAAGGTTTGCTACCAAGCAAAAACAGGAACAAAATTAAGCAAGTAGGCAGAATATATATACAGAGAGAGATGCAAAAAAACAAAAGTTATGGACATTTTTCAGTTATCTCAGACATTGACAAGGATGCAATTGTTCAGCGACTGCACATAAGCACATGCACATAAAAATGTTTAATGGAAAAGGATAACATGTTGACTAAATGCCAAGAAGCATACCAGTCCCTCTGACATCACATCTCGTAGCTTTCCAGGTTTTACATTTGTAATCAGCACAACGCGACGATTCTTCACAGGCCATAGCACAAGCAAAAATCATGGAGAACACCAGTATGTAAGCTTCAGAGTTCAATGAACCAAAAAATATGAATACAAACAATAGAAGTCAAATAAACCAAAACTGCATGAAAGCTAACTTAGAAAAGAATACCGTTAAGTCTTCTGGACTGCAATACTTGGCCAATCCACTAACAACCTGTCGTACTTTAGCCTCTCCAACATCTATCTCCTCAACCAGTAAACTGCATTTTAATAAAACAAAATATCATTCCACCAATTTTGCATCTAGACAGCCTATCAGCAGATATAAAGATATTTAGCCCCTAGAAAGCAAAGTACAAGACAAGTTTGTCAACATACCTATCAGCAGATGGATGTTTCCAAGCTTTACGTATAAGACCAACCTGTATATTCAGTAAACTGACACTGAGTTCTTTGTCTTTCTCAGATGCTTCTTTTTCAGGTGCTTTCTTCTCAGGAACAGCTTCCTTATCTCCCGTAGCCTTTTTCTTTGCATCCTGAAAGTGAATAGGTTATCATCATAGAATTTTACCAACATAAGAATCTAGAAAAAGCCTCAGCACTGATAATTAGAGTATGGATAACCACCTGTTGTTATGAGAGTTAATTTAAGCAAGAAACTACTCGAATAAGTTCTCTCAAACAGTGAACATTGAAGCAATTTCCAAGTGAAAAACACCAAGAAGTTCTTAACAAGAATATATACTCGAATAAAGAATAAGGGCAAAAATGGTACCGCAGAATCACTTTTCTTTGCATTTTTTTCTGCGTCTGGCTTGTCTGCAGTTTTTGTGTTTTGAACAGTCCCTTTAGCATTTGAAGTTACTTCTGGCTTAGCCGCAGCTTTTGCTATCTGCAACCAGATTTCGGAAATAACATTAAGAAATAATATGCTATCCTGATTATATGTAATTAACAACTTTCAGTATACTCCCCCCCCCCAACCCACCAAAAAAAAAGGAAAGGAGCTGAGTGGAAGGGGAATGGCTCTTAGGGTGGCGAAGGTGCCAAGACTCAAGAGCCAAGACGTCTCTATTGAACAAAGAAAACATTAAATTTCAACTGAAGTGAAATTTTCTACACATCAAAACCATTTATGGTGCCCTATCACATGATTAGAACCCCAATGACCACAGATCTAAAACACAATTTAAGGATAACTTACCTGAGGCTCAAAAACAGGCTTCTCCAGCAATATCTTCTCAAAAAGTGCACCAAGATCCTCTCTATTCTGCAAAAGTGATTTTAAAGGGTTAGTAAGCAAAGATTTAAATAAATGGCATTCATTGGTGTTACAGTTTCTAAAAAGACTGTGCATTCCACCTTTGAGGCATTAATAATCATCTTAGAAAACCTGGTATGTGTTCTGATAATTTTTTTTAAAAGGTAAATGAAGAACAATAAGTGATAACTTTTAAAGAAAAGAAAAAAGCTGTTTTCAAGGCTATGGCAACAACAGATACAACCTAACGCCAAAAAGGAAATATCAAGTTTCAATCCCCATTTCCCAACTTGATTCACAAATAGGCCAGTAAAAGTTGGGATAAATGGAAGACATGAATTCATGATAATAAAAACAAAGGCTTTGACTGGAGTGTCAACATGGCATCTGCATCATATCCTCAAACTATACTCAACGACTAGGCAAAATCTTCTTGATGAAATGTTAAAACTGAAGCTAAACTACAGGATAGATGTAACATCAAGAACAAAAATAGAATTCCCATGTGCTTCCAGGCTGTGTTCAACTAACAAATCTATATTCCAGATTCCTTCATAAAGCCGCGAATAGATTTTTCTACTTGTCTCCACAAAAAGTAACACACTAGCAAAAGCTACCAAATGCAGGAAAACAAAATAATACCCAGAAAAAAGCTGTGACAAGAATCCGTTAGGAACCTGGGATTCACTTTTCTTTTTCCCATTTCAAAATTGAAATATACGGAGCCATTGAAGAATCGCAACAAAATTATAAATTCAAAACAGAAAATGACTCTACCTGGATATAATCCATCCATCGCATCACATGTGGCAATTTCTCCTTCTCTGGAGTTGAAAGGGCAATCTGACAACAAACAAGTATACCAAGTAAAGGCTATCAATTTTTCACAAAGGAATTGCAGTTAATTTTCTTCAAGTATAACATAAATTTAGCAGTTAGCACCGAGATACCCTCTCTTTGAAACACAAAGTGAGAAGTATATACAGCAATACATACCACTGAACTATGTATGACTGAAAAAACAATAACATCAGCTTCTGAGGGTGTAAATCCATTGCCCAAAAGTACAGATCTTTTAGCCAAGTCAGTGTTTAATTCATTCAAACCACCATGGCATGCCTTAGAATCACTGGGAAAGCTATCTGCAAAAGCTATCCACTTCATCACCTACAGTCAAGTTCAAACTTTTCATATTAGTAAACTTGTTTAGGAAGAGTAAATCACAGTGGAGAAACATGCAAGAGATAATTTTTGCAATTCATGCCAGTCACCTCAATTTTACCAATATACCTTAACAAAGAGAAATGACCTCAAGTTCTACTTCACTAACACTAACACAAGAGCTAGATTACACAAAGATGAATACTTTCATGAAAAAGGCTAATTACACATTACCTCATCGTTATTTTGCGGTGACTCCTTCCCTGATGACTTCAAAATGTTTGTGTACAGGGTCTTAATATCATTTCCAAGGACTTGACTTGAAAAAGCCTTCTGCAAAATAAAGTAGGAATTTATATAGCCATCAATATTGGCACATAATTAGGGAACCAGATGAAAAAAGTACATCTCAATTGATTGCAAATGTAAGCAAAACTTAGCAAATTGCATGGTTATTACAAATTGAAATACATTAAGCATGTTTCCCTTCTTCTACACTTAATTGATAAGGAAATAATAACCGAATTGAAGTGAAACCCATTACATTAAAGTAAGTAAATCACATAAAAGAAAAACTTCCTCAAGTAAAAATGAAAGAGAGTTTAGCTAAACAGATTAAAATAAACGACATGCAGCCAAGATAAAGGAAGCAAATTATAAAGATGGCTGTTTCAATTTTACTCACAGGATCCAAAGAGAAGTGCTTGCAAAGAGATGATACTATTCCTTGCTTCCTTTTGAGATCACTGGTTCCATTGGTTGCCATGTCTGGTTTTCTTCTCTTTTTCTCCCTTGAAGAGTTCTTTAGACCAAGAAACAGACGTAGGGTTTTTGTGGTTTGATGAGCTTTTTCGCTTCAGGAATGCCGAAGCTCATTGAAGCTTGACAAAATATTGATTGGGCTAAGCCTGGATCCTTCGTAGACTGGACCTCACTCCATACTTGTCGCATTGCAACCTTAACTAGTTTACAGATGATAGCTGTTCTCAAGATGTTGGGCTGCTTTAAGTTTTGGCTAACTCCTAGGCCATTCTTTAAGATTAGTTAATATCATTATATTGAGGTTAAATACGTCATAAGCTCCCGTACTTTTTAAAATTTTTAAAATTTTAATTTTTTAAAAAAATTTAAAATTTAAGCCCAACTGATAATTAATTTCTTTTTATTAAATTTGTTGGTTTGACGCTTTGAAATAAATAAAAAAAACTCACTTTGATAATTATGCAATTAAAAAAGAAACATTGTAATAAATGTGAATTTAACAAAAATAATAATAAAATTAATAATTAGACCTGAATTTTTAAATTTAAAAAATAAAAAAATTAAATTTTTGAAAATAAAAATATTTTTTAAAAATACAAAAACTTATGACATATTTTAACCTTTAACCGATTAATATATAAGGATAATTAATCTATACATTCTCAATCAACAGGGTTGAAAGGGTAATACATATTTTATTTTTTTTATCTATTTAATTTTTATTTTAAATGTATCTTACACTCACATATAACCCTTTAAAATAAGTTGCCAGTGTGTTAAATTTTTATAACTTCAATTTTTTTATAATTGTAATTATAAATACAAATTATGGTTATTAGAAAGAATTTTTTTTCTTTGAATCTCATGTGATACCTTAATGATTAAGAGTGTTCATCACCTTATATGTGGCTTGGATTCGAATCATATTAATCGCATTGATTGTTTGAGTTTTATTCTATTATTGTAATTCAAAAAAAAAAAAAAAAAAACTTTCTTCGCCTTTCTTGTGTTCTTCTCATTTGACTTTGTTGAACTGCTATTTTGCGTAGAGAGTAAGCTTCCAAAATGAGAGGGCATCGACGTGGTGAAATGGTGGCCCTTTAGCACAACTTCTTATTCTTCTTCAGATGATGATAATGGTAACAGTAAGAATACAAGCAAAGAAACCATAAAATCTTTTCTTCCTCCAATAACAGTCACCAAATTTCGCTGATGGTCCGAAGAGCTTGATCTTCTCAAATCAACTGAATCACCTAACATACAAAGCAGTAGCAGCAACG
>CM076907.1:5238402-5254446 GCA_039519145.1 Kokia cookei | reverse complement strand
GTTTCTCTATGCTCCAGAATTTATTTCGCTAGTTGATCTAGTTACTTTTGAGATTCATTGAGATGGTTTTTCTTACTGTTGTTACAAAAAGCAAATCATAGGAATTCCTCTCATTTTTTCGTGTTCATTGTTTGATAGCTGATATGGGATTTTGAAGGTAAAAGACAGAAAGAAAACTTACAAGGGCAGAGAAAGTGAGGAATGCTCCTTTTTCCTTTTATTTATTTATTTATTTTTTTTGGGGGGGGGGGGGGATGAAACAGGGAAACAAATAAAGAGCAAGTAGAAATGGAAGAACCAAAGTGATTTGGCCAAAGAACTACACAGGTTCTAAAATGTATATTTCAATAAAGAGATGTTACTAGCTACAATGCCATATCATCACCTTAAAGTCCAAACTATCCAGTTAATATACTTAATGTATGATCTATCATAATGTATACAAACAATGTGCATCGATCAAGGGTCTCTATGTTGGAGAAAGGCAAAAAACTGGTGTAGGCAATACAAAATAACTTCCAATAAGGACTGAAATTCAAGAAGTTGCATAGAATAGTTCATCATCTATTCCCGTACTATTTTATCTATATGATTCTTAATATCATTCCATTGCTTGAGTCATGTACAACTCGAGGCTAAAGTCAGTGCTAAAATTCACACTATTCTTCAAGAAGATGAAAACGATACATTATTAAATGTTTAAAAGAAATGTAAAACCTCCGAAGCCAAATGAAGTGGTACTCAGTGCATCAAAAAGGGAAAAGGATAGACTTCTTCAGCCCTTTGTAGTTTGTAGTAGATTAATGTTTTGAGATGCCATGCCAACCTACATAGCTTCCCCTTTTAATAATCGAGCCAAAGAATCAATCCCAAATATGAAAGCCCACATAAATGGTTCCTACTTCCTAGATTTCAAATTTTTTCCCATTTTTGCAAGTAATAATTTCAGCCTCTAATCAATACACGGACACCAAATAAATTTAAATAAATACCTTCAATAATGTAATACAGTATCCATCTCTGTTCCACCAACCAACCTATATATTTGTACCTACCTAGTAGTCCAATGTTAAACACGCTACAAGCTTCGCAACAGATTTCACATATACTCTCCTTTGAACATCCAAGCAAAAAAGTAAAAAACACACACCAAGCAAATTTGTAAACTGCCTCAAGTCTCAACTAATTGCTTATATACTTGTTTTCAAGCATATTAAATGAGTGTCAAATCAAAATCACAGGATATCTTCCCACCCATATCAGCTGTGATTTTCATTTTTTTCTTAGAAAGTTGCATAGCATCAAAGGCAAATTAGACACTATTGGCTTGGTTGTTTCCTTTTCCCTTGTATTATTATTGCTAATTGACAATAAACATGAAATTGCAGGGAAAATCTTTTAGTGGAGCAAAAGTCATCAAACAATAAATCATTGAAGAGACAATCAATAATTCAATGAAAGGATAGTACCTGAGAATAAATGAATTATAAAATCAAAGGCTACCTGTATGCTTCCAGGTCCAGCAACCCATCTTGAAAGAGTTGTACACGAAGTCTCATTTCACCGGTGCTATGCCGGTGAACTGTAGAAATATAACTATGAGGCAAAGATGTTTGAACTGCTACCACCATAAAATTAAAACAAGAATCTATATAATGTATATAAGGTAAGAGTTCATACTATGTTAGAAATTGGAAATAAAATTGATTGTTTGAGGACTGAAGAGTAGCATCAGGGATCTCCTTCTTAACAAGCTCAATATTAAACATAAAGACGTAGCTTGATCGAGGCCACACATTTTCCATGCACTGGTGCTTCCTTGCCCCACTACGGTGTCAGAGCACAAAGGACCTTTCTGCACATAGTTACTAACAATTAGACACTTTAAGCATGGCCAGTAGAAAGAGGAAACCATGTAAGTCTTTCATCTATACCTTTTCAAGAGATGCACAGGGCCCAAGAATACCCTGAACTTTGATGTCCTTTGAACCGTTGATCTCAAATATACCACTACAAGCCAAGCAATAAGTTATCAAGATTGTTCAATGGATCCAGCTATCATGAGTTATAAAATAGAAAAGTTATAGAACTTTTAAACAGGCAATTCAATTACACAACACAAAGCATCCAGGAGTATATGGAATTTGAAAAAGAAACAACCATTGTCCTTGATAGGCTAACATAAAACCAGCTAGTATCAAGGCAAATTAATGCTGCACAGAATGGACTAATAAAATCAAGAAGAACGGATATTTCAGAGCTGGTTCATGTTAAGTACCATGCAACTATAGGAAGGCAATGGTGGCTCAAGTTACATTACTAGACTTGAAGGTAAGTGTCAGATATAAGCATGTGTCTGGGACAGGTATGCTCAATTTTCTAAATTTTTCCACATAATCAGAGGATTATACCCTCCATACCTATGTCTGAATTCGTGTGGAAAAAAGTATTTTAGAAAAAATGAAGTCAGCGTAACATAAGGCACAAGACTAAGTTCAACAAAGCCTTACTTTGAAGATAGTCCAAGATCCTTGTCCTCTGAACGGAAAACACGCCTAAGAGAGTCCTTAAATACTGAGTGACCAAAACTTTCTGCAAGCACAACGAGTCCCCCGGTTCTCTCAATAGCAACTTTAAGTTCAGCAACACCAACCTAGGACAAAATAACATAGCACAACAGAAGAATGTGATTTTATCCAAGGAAATTAGACGGGTGCAGGTAAGAAGCCACCACTAGAATGCTTTTATACTAGATAAGAAAAAGGATAAAAGCTGTTATTATTAAAAAGTGCAAGCAAATACTAACTTGGTCAAGGGCACAAGCAAAGAGATCAAGCACATGTCCTTGGTGCACAAGCTGCTTTGCAAGAGCTTCATAGAACTTAACTGCTTTATGATAATGGGGAGCAGAATCTTTGTCTAGGTCCTTATGGGAACGTATTGGCTCAGATAGATTCTTTGAGACAATCTACAAGGAGAAGATTGGTAAACAGGTAAATAAAACTAATAGAAATAGATTGTTATCATGCTGAATGAAGAATAAGGAAACAAAGCAGTCCTTACAGCACCAGGGCCCTCAGTTGAGGGGCCACCAATAAATGCCAAGATTCGAGCTCCAGAACCAGGAACGCAGGCACCCAACAAACTGGCAGCAATACTCAAGGCAGTGCCTGTACACCTGCTAGCTCGTTGATCAACAGGAGTGGGCCACGGATCTTTCTGGAGCTCCTCCAAGATCTAGAAAGGGAATCCAGTGGTTTAGCATTGAATTAGACATGGTAAAAAGAAAATTTTGTTCAAAACCTACCGAATTAAGGGCAAACTCGCAGTCAGAGGCAGGTAGCAGGAATCGGGCAATGCTCTCAGAAGACAGGCCATCTCTGGCACCAGCAATGACACCAGTGGGGGGCTTGGGCTTGATAAGGAAGAAGTTCATCTGCTCAAGAAGCTGTTCTTTAGAGACATCCTTGGAGCCCTTGAAGACATAGGTCTTAGGAATGGTACCGAAGCCAAGCTCATGCACATGAACGAGGGTGCCAAATGTGATCAAACCAACAAGAGAGTTGTCAGGCAAAAGGCCTATGGCCTGGGACAATGCAGACTTCAGGAATGCCATTTCCTCTTCAATAATGGAGGTGTCAACAACGAACATGAAGACAGGAGGAATGGAGGAGGCCTCCCCTGGGGATTGGTACTCAATGGTGGTGTACTGAGGGAAGAGCTCAGCAGGGAGATTTTCGTCTGAGATGGAGGCATAGTGGGAAGGGAAGTGATTGCGCTGGAAGCAGAAGGGGCAGATCCAAATCTTGGCAGCAAAATCCACGATGGAGAAGGGGTTGAGGACAGAGCGGCAATTGCGGCAACGGAGAGGAGCATAGGGTAGGACTGGCATGTTGGGGAATGGTTTGATCGGAGTGTAGAGGGCTGACACTGGCACCACACAGTTACTTGCCTCTTGCTTTGTCCCTGGTATCACGTTCCATGCCATTCGAACCCCATCCTGCCCTTCCAGCTCCATGAATTCAGCCATAATCTTTATGCAACTAATTCGCCCTACCTATGCTGCAAGGAAAAGGAATTACCATTTCATGAAAAGGAAAACAAATTTGAGAAATATTAGGAGAAAGGAATTTAGTGGCTCACCAAAAAACATATATATAAATGAATATAAACGATTGTTTAAATGAATTTTACTTTTCTTTTTTCTGAGAGAATGAATAACTTGCCAGCAAAAAAGCTAATTGCAACCAACGTCCTTCAAATTTGTAGAATAAACTTGCGGAAAGAAATATGAACTAAATCAAGCAGTTACTGAGGGTAAAAGGAAGAGGGGCAGGCGCGTTACACAACAAAATAGTGTGTTACAGTCCAGTTCACTTGAGATTTCGAAGGACGGCAAAGGCAAAATCGAAAATCAGAATATTGATGAGGCAAGTTAGGGAAATTTCTTGTTCATCAAAGAGTTGCAGTTATGGAAAGAGCAACACAGACCACATGAAATGACAAATAACAACGAAATTAAGCCGCATAAATTCATAAACCTGTCTGCCTAAGTCCTAACTCGATCTAGCCCAATCAAAGCGACTAAAATCATGCCATTCCATCGGAGTTTCCAGCCTAAATGTCGATTAAATTTGGTGAGGATTTTGAAGAAAGTGGAGAAGCAGTAATTATAAAAGAAGCAAAAGAAAGAGAGATTATTAGGATTGAAAAAATTAAAGGAAAAAGCAATAATCAGCTGACCGGAAACGGCTTTAAAGCCTCTGATCTGATGGAGGAATCGGAGAGAATCGTATCCGACGGAGAAGCTTCCAAGATGTCAGAGATCATAGAACAGAACAACACTATCATTTAAAATGTAAATTTTAATTAAATTTAACTTAAATTAAATTAACCAGAGGAACATGACACTAGCAAAATGCATCATTCTATGATTCTTATGATGTACCTACAAAAGCATAAGCATAGTAAAAAAAAATACAGATTTACTCCCAACAAAATTTACTGATAAATAAATTTCCCAATCAAGAATTAACTTGATTGATATTTGTATTTAGTGCAGGAGAACATAAAAAATAGTTAGTATTTACAGATTGTCTTGTTTTATGAATAGTTGTAGAGGTTGTATAAAAAATAGTAATTATGATAAAAATATTAATTTTATGATGATAAATAGTAAAGCTATCATGAATTTAGTTTAAATAAAATTATATGGTATATAAATTTTGATTTTGTTTTAGATTTGTAAAGAAAAATATGGTTTTATTCAATATTTATAAATTATTTTTTTAATGTATAATTATAGTTCTTTAATATTAAAGAAATACATATATTTATATTTTTAAGTCCAATTGAAATAAAATTAAAAATTTTATCTTTATAATTGTATTAAATTAAAATTCATGCCAAATATGTCGTATTATAAATTTTCTTTATGATATATAACGTTACATGTATATTTGTGGTTAGTTTCCTCCCCCAACCCATGAATAGTAGAAAAATGCGCTTCAGTGAATTTCATCACACATTCTCCTATATTGACAATAATACTCATGCCAATCGATCTAAGACTCAATCGGTTTATTTTAAAAATATTTAGTATTCATGTGATGGTTGAACTTATATGACTTTTAATCACATATTCATGTTTATATTTTTTTATAGTAATTTTTGATGCATGTATGAATTTTAAAAGTAAATGAAAAATAATTTTTATATAAAAATTTTAAATTATTTAGTAAGTTTCGAATTTTTTTTTCATGAATACTTTTAGAAAATAATGTTTCAAGTAAAAAAAAATTAGTACTTCTTAAATGATGTTTTTTTTGTAAAATATTTTATATAAAAAAAATTAAGTTATTTTCAGTATTTTAAATATAAAATATTTATTTTTACATCATATAAAATTTAAATTAAATAATAAATAAAATGCAGCTTAATTTTAAAATTCAACTTAATTGGTGTAATAATAATTTTTTAACTTATATTCCATTAGCTGTTAAAGCACCTTGATTCGGGTTATTTTCAATTTCTTGATTTTTCCTTCTTAGCTCTAGCCATTGAGCCAAGGCCTCGTTGGCCATTTAGTTAATAGTTGAATCATTATATTTACTATACATTAATTAAATATTATTAACAAAACTTTAATTTATTCTTTTAAAGCATAGTGAGGACAAACTCTAATATGGATTTAAGATATACTCCTAATTTTATGGTGCCCAAATAACCCCCAATAAAACATGATAGTAAATCAACTTTACTCTCTCATTCATTGTAGGCATTGAGGTCAATCTTGCCTTGGAATGGAGGAATCCTCAATTTGATGGAACTAACATCATTATCTCTCCTGGTGATTACAACAGGACCGTCATCATCATCATAATTTATTCCACAATCAACTTCCTTCCCCTTTGAGTAACCTCACAATCATCCCAATTAGGATGGGGAGTTTAAGTTTTTCCTTACTGACTTTTGCTCAAAGATCTTGATATTTGGTGCATTAATTTGATTATTTAAGGCATTTGTTAATTCATATCGGCATGAAGTCTATCATTCTGGGTTGACCTTTCTTTGTGAAGTCTAAACCTCTCATTCAAATCTTGTTGACACTTATTCATTAATTATTTGAAATAAAAATAAGCACTTACAAACAAAGTAAAAAGAAAAAGTGAATGTAAAACAAATCCTCACCTTTAGCTCTCAAAAAGAAAAGTTTGTCTAATCCTAAGCGCTTAACAAGGGAGCAAGACTTTGTAACTTATTAAGTTCTTATAATACTTAATCAAACTTCAATTATTGAGAAATAATAGAGAAGACTTCTGCTAAAAAAGTTTTTCTATGCTCTAGGATGCTAATGAGAGGCTCGGAGCAATAAGTAAGTTACACGGAGGAAGGAATGTGCAACTTTTCTTTAAACCTACTAACACAAGAAAGATAAGGTGTTAGTGAACGTATAAGAATCAATAAAAGCAAGGAAACAAAAAATCTTGACTCTAAAAATTAAGAAAATAGGCTATAATGGTCAAAATGCTAGAAAACAACTTTCCAACTTCGAGTGATTAGTTTCCGGTGTTCTAGGTGGAAAAAATTATGAAAAAATAAGACAAAGTCAATGGATATATTGAATGTAAGATTTGAGAAATTTTAGCCCAAAGTTCACTTGGATGAATAATTTTTCTTTGTTTTACTTTTTACTTTCTTTTTTTTATTTTAGTCAATGCAAGTACTAACTAAGTATGATAAAATTTAAAATAGTTGAAAAAATAAAACAAAATTTGAAAAAAAATTAAAGAAATAAGATAAGAAGCAAATCTTGACGGTTTTCAGTTTAAGGCATGCAAGAAAACTTCAAGGGCTTATTTTTGGACAAGAGGTGTCAAGTTAAGAATGAGGTTGAACATTGAATCCTAGGCTTTAATACCAAATGATGCGAAAGTTCAAGATTGAATTTTAAGAGCCTGAACAATTAACTTAAAGTTTATGACTCTTTCTTGCAACCTAAGTAACTTCTCGCAAGAGTAACTTTTAGACCAAAGTTCTTGAATTCAAACTTGAAAATTTTCAACAATGATTAGATGATAAATCAAGGTAAAAATAAAGAATAAAGAACTAAAAAAACAACAAAAGATGATAGATGGATTGCTAAAAAGAATACAGATGATGTTGATGACAAATAGTTAGATAAATAGCTTAACCTCTTTTGGCGAATTTGCGCACCAACAAAGAACTATACTAGCCTTTAATCAACCCTCCCAATTGGCTTGAATTAAGCAGGTTTAAGCTATGTTAAACTTCCTTTATAAACTTGAAGATTTGAAGCAAGAGCTATTGTTAGGATCGACCCGATTAAGCAACGAACAAGTAAAAATAGCGGAATAAATTGAGAAATTGGACACACAAATTTAACGTGGAAAAACCCCTCCAAAGAGGATAAAAAACCACGGGCAAAGATAATTTTACTATAATGGCAACAGAACGAAGAGTACAAAAGATGGAGATAAAAACTAAACCCCGAAAACCCGAAAACAAAGAACCCTCAAAACGTAAACACAAAATTCTCTAAATGTGTTATGAGTTCTAATATCTAATGGGTGTATTTTCTAAGGTTGTAAAAGAGCCTATTTATAGGCTAAATTCATAGGTCAAATAATAATAAAATAATCTAAACTAATCAGTGTTTGATTGAAACAAATAAACAGAGTTTAACTAGAAGATTACTTCTCAAATTTGACTGAAATAGGAGTCATACTTAACAAATCTCCACCTTGACTCATATTTCCACAATGCCATCTTTGCCAAAGCCCGCCACGAGCCTATCTTGAACCATGCAGGGAATTAACTGAGTCGAATCTGTGCTTAGAAACTGGAAGACTTCTAGCCTTCGACTTGTACACTGCCAAATCAAAACTAACCCGGGTTTGATTTTCACGAACACAGTGCCCTAACTTTTCAAAACCTGCATCCAAAAGAGAACCTCTCTTCAACGAAACGGTCATACCTTTTTCCCTCCTATGACCAAGTTGCCTCCGCTCTAAATGAGTTGACTTCGACTCTGTAACGGACGAGGGACGTCCGATTTCACCGGTCACTGTAGAACCTTCCAGAATATAAAGACTGCCAGTTCTTTTACCTTTTAACAAAACGAGAGCTCCACGAGATACTTTAATGCCGCTCGACTCGATGTTGATTCTGCATCCTTTCAAGTCTAAAATACTCAAGGAGATGAGATTCTTTCGTAAATCAGGTACATACCTGACATCTGAGAGTGTCCTAATCGTCCCATCGTGTATCCTAATTTTAACAGTACCAATACCAATTACCTTACTAGATGAATCGTTTCCCATGCACACAACTCCACCTTCAACCGAACTGTATGTGGAGAACCATTCTCTATTGGGACACATGTGGAAAGAACATCCCGAATCTAGGATCCACTCGGACGTGAGCTTGGAGTTATCGCTCGTTGACACTAACAAGAAATCATCACCGCTTTCATCGGCCAAATTAGCACCAGCTACATCTTCCTCGTTACTCTCAGCAGCTCTTTTATTTCGCAGTTTATAACAATCTGCTTTGACGTGACCTAACTTTTTACAATAGCGACACCTTTTGTCTCGTTTCTTTGATGCTACCAAAACGGAAGCTTGCCTATCTGCCTTGCTATCCAAATGAAACTCATTGTCGAGTTTGTCTCTACTCAACAAATGACCCTTCACATCTTCGAACGAGAGTTTGTCTCTGCCATAAATCAGGGTCTCCCTGAAAGACTTGTATGAAGGGGGTAAAGAGCACAATAATAGCATAGCCTGATCTTCATCGTCAATATGAACCTCAACATTCTTTAAATCATTTAAAAGAGTAATGAATTGACTGATGTGATCTCTAAGAAGCTCACCTTCGTTCATGCGAAACGTAAATAGACGTTGTTTCAACACTAAACGGTTAGCCAGAGACTTAGTCGCATAAAGAGTTTCTAACCTTTTCCACAAGGCGGATGAGGTCTTCTCCATCAATACCTCCTGCAATACCGTATTCGCGAGGCACAACTGGATTGCAGACAAAGCCTTTTCATCAAGCTCTTCCCATTCTGTTTGATTTAGATTCTCAGGCTTTTTCCCGGTAACAACCTTTTTCAAGCCGGTTTGAACTAGAATTGCCATCATCCGAACTTGCCACAGATTGAAATTTGTCTCACCATCGAACTTCTCAATTTCAAACCTTGTTGCTGCCATATCTGAATGGGCTGATCTATGAAAATTGAACTAGCTCTGATACCACTTGTTAGGATCGACCCGATTAAGCAACGAACAAGTAAAAATAGCGGAATAAATTGAGAAATTGAACACACAAATTTAACGTGGAAAAACCCCTCCAAAGAGGATAAAAAACCACGGGCAAAGATAATTTTACTATAATGGCAAAAGAACGAAGAGTACAAAAGATGGAGATAAAAACTAAACCCCGAAAACCCGAAAACAAAGAACCCTCAAAACGTAAACACAAAATTCTCTAAATGTGTTATGAGTTCTAATATCTAATGGGTGTATTTTCTAAGGTTGTAAAAGAGCCTATTTATAGGCTAAATTCATAGGTCAAATAATAATAAAATAATCTAAACTAATCAGTGTTTGATTGAAACAAATAAACAGAGTTTAACTAGAAGATTACTTCTCAAATTTGACTGAAATAGGAGTCATACTTAACAGCGATGAATAAAGAAACAAAAAACTAATCTTGTAAGAAATTCTTCCTTGGAGTATTTTATTAATAAAAAATCAAGCATGCTACATATTATGGTGGTTGGCCATGTTTAGTAAGCATGTATAAGTCCTACTTGAACCCTAAGTAATTACTAAATCTTTTAAGACTTAGTTAACTATCTTGTAAAGTAAGTAACATAAACTTCCTCAGACCTAATTAAACTTTTATTAATCTAAAATATGAAAAAAAAATTGTAATAAAAAAAAAATATAAACCATAAATCAAGTTTTGTTATATCAGATCATCAAAAACAAATCAATAATAAAACTAGATAAGGAAGAGTACATGAATCCATCGATATATTGAAATATTTGTAGTTTTGATCTTTCAAATTAACTTACAAGTATTTTAGAGAAGACAACTCTCTCTTTTTTGAAAATGGGATGTTAAAAAAGTTACACATGTGTATTGAGACCATAACCTTAATATATAACTTTTGTACGTTAATCTTAATTTCTAATTAGACCATCATCATTTAGAAATTAGTTATTAGAGTATCTACACATATTTGGCCAATATTTTATTTAATAACTAAAGCATCAATTTTAATTTGAACTAACATTTTATGATAGCAAATAATACCATGTAATTATTCTTATCGTATAAGTGATATCCATATTTTTCCAACATATATGTAACACTCTCTCGCCCGACCCGATCGTCGGGTCCAAGCTAACGAATGTCACAACTGTTGTCAAAGTAGTCCACCAACAGTTTGCCACATCACGACGTCAGGCCACTCAATGTTGCAATGCCATATACTATCTGCCAGCGTTGCAACGAGGAAATATGGTCGTCAAGACGAGAACTCTATTTTTGGCAAAAATTAGGCCTTTTGGTACTTATTTCATGTTAAGCTTTCAAACTCTAAGTTTGGTGCATAATTGCACAACCTTACTTGCATAAAATCATACCAAAACACATACCAAACATTTCATAACTTCATCTCAATTTAACCAATTCAAGACAACTACAATTGATATTCAAAACATACCAATTTAGCTTGTACAATTCAACCTAACCATCCATGCTGCCCATCCATTACCAACATTGCTAATGTCAATTCCCATTCAACCTTACCATTTCATTTGCTATACAGGTATGTACATCAAGTATGCTAATCAAACATTCCATACCAACTTAACACAAGCATTGCTGATTCAAATATTTACCATTTCAACAAGGCAAATTTAATATCATGATCATCTCAAAAGAATTTTAAAACATTAACATAAGTACCCAAACCATTTATATGCATTAAGACACCTATATACATGCCACAACTCAAGTTCAAATTGATCAACATCTACAAATTCGGAGATAGGATAGTCTGAGCTCTTAATGGATCTGATTTGACGCGTTCTGCGAGATGAAATCTATAGGGAAAGGGAAAACCAATGAAATAAGCATTTCAAATGCTTAGTATGTTCGCATGTGTTTAAATGAGAAATTTACCTCGATTTACAATTAAACATATTAAACTATTTAACTTGACAAAGTTTGCCTAATATATCAAATCACAACAACAAGGGGAGCTTTAATATATAATTAATCATGTAATATACCATCAATCACATCAGGAGTAATAACCTCCTATCTGGCTCATATGGCATATGATTCAGCTGGCGCACGAGCTTCAGAAATCACGTTCATATTCTTTGTCCCGTTTCGACCCTAAAATTTTAAAACTTTGCAATTTGGTCCTATTTTATGCTTGGGTCAACAAAAAAGCTTTCATAAGCTCGATTGAGACTCAGAAAAGTTTGTATAGCATGTGGTAACTGTGTTTATAGAATGTTTGAATGTTTAAATGATTTATTTATAATGTTTTTGACAGTTGTTGTTTTGGCAACGGATGTGACATCCTATAGCTCAAACTTGACGATAGGGTCGGGCGAGGGATGTTATAATATAAGACTTAATAAATCATTATTGGACTTATATATAATCAAAATTAAGTTTTATTATTGACCCTAATATGATTTAAAAGCTAAACAAAGTCTAAAATTAATAATTTCTACAATAAACATATCCAAAATTTTCTGCTTGTGTAATCTTCACTGTAACAACAATATCTTGAGCTTTCGAAGTTGAAATAAGGTGATTCAAAGTGCATTTCAAAGCTAAGAGATATATATTTTACCATTTAGAAGACATCTCAACCAAGAAATGCTTTGATCCCATTCAAAAAGGCATTTCAAGTTGACTGATCTTCTAGAGTTGAAACTTTACAACTTTGGTGAAATTAATTTATGAGTTTAACCCATCCGATGATGCATCACACTCACAATAATATATCTTACTTTCTACATAAAAGAGTATTTTAATCTTTTCCCAGCCTAGTTGGTATTTGATTGACTCGTGACATTAACACGGTTAATGACTTAACATATCTATAGATAGATACAATACGGGTAAACTATATTTTAATAATATAAAAAATTTAAAAACATATATTAAAAATTAAAAGTTCAATTAGGTTTGTGAGCTATTCAAAATGGACATTAAGGTGCTCAAGTCTAGTTCACTTGATAGATCGAGCTACTTGAGATTGAGCTTGACTCAACACAACAATTACCTAATCAATTTCAAAATTTTTGAGTCAAACTCAAGTAGCTTAGAAGTCCACATGTCTCATTTACACCACTATCTTAAATGATTAATTTAGCACAGAGGATGTTTCACAATGAATAAGAGTTATTTTTTACTGTACTGGAGTTTTGCTTAGTTGAGTCAAGAAAATATTTATTTCTTAGGATTTGAGCCCATAAAGTTTCATCTTCGATTGCCAATCTCAAACCCAATTTGACAAGAAAAGTTAAGTTCACCTCTTTTGTTTTTGTTAACCTTAATTTACATCGACCTTTGTACCTGCAAACGGTTTTTCAATTCATATTGTCAACACCCATTAAATAAATAAGCATGACCTTGAACTCAAATAAATACAAACAAATAAGATTAATGTGTAGGCTATCCAAAATAAAACAGCCCTACCAAGGGCTAGCTAGTTGCCCATACACATAATGGAACAGACCTCAAATGCCTCACAAGGGAATTTCCCTTGCATGGCACACACTCTTCTATGAAGCACCTTTTCCTTTATTATTGAAGTTACTATGAGCTTCTTATTCAACTCAAGTAGTTAGTATGAAATGAACAAGGGATTTGGTTGCCTTAAATTTTCGGATGGAAGCTTTTACGCAAAACTATTAGATATAAGGCACTTGTCCTTGGGCAGGAAGAACGAAGCTTATAAAAGCTCATGCACACTAACACTAACACTAAGGGTGGGTTTGGATGGGCGGTGCGTTTACCTGCGGTTAGTGTAAAAACAGCGGTGGCGGTGAGATTAGATACTGTAGCGATACTGTAGCGTGAGACAAAAAGTAAGCTAAACGCACCGCACCGCACTCAATCGCCCATCCAAACCCACCCTAACACTAACACTAAGGCTCCGTTTGGTAACTTGTAAAAGCTTTTCCGTAAAAGCTTTTCAGGCTTTTCTGATGTTTGGTTGGCTGTAAATGATTTTCCATGGGAAAATATTTTACAGAACACGGGAAAATGAGGGCTTTTTTAGGAAAACGTCTTACCCTTTTGAATTCGGTAAGACATTTTCCGGAAAATGACGCCTTCTTTCTCCCCTTTCCCCTTCCCCTTGGGTTGCAAATCAGTTTGGTCAAGGACCTTTTCCGGTTCCTCCTTCATCCAGGTAAGGCTCCTTCTCCTTCTTCCGTTCTTCATTCATTTTCCTTCTTCCGTTCATCATCTTCTCTTCCAGGTAAAAGTCAGTCGCATATCTTCTCTTCTCAGCATATTCTGTTTCGTTTCCTCTCTTTCTCTCTTTCTCTCTTTCTCATGCAAATCTACCATGAATTCTTCGCTGGGTCTTGGCTTAAGGCGATGATCGTTCTTTTATTTCTAACATTTTTATTTTAATGAATTATGCTGATTGTCATCAAATTGAGAGAAAGTGAAGTAGCCGATGAAGATTACAGATTATCTATTGGGCTATTTGCCTCATATTTGGGCGACTTTTGTTGCTGGAGTTTTTTCAGTCATAACAATTTCCCTTTCATTGTTTCTTATTTTCGAGCACCTTTCTTCATACAAGAATCCTGAGGTAAGTTTTTTGTGTTTTTCTTTTTTTCTAATTGAAATTTTCATTTTTTTTCCTTATTTGGTTTTGCATTTTTAAAAAAATTCTGTGTTCTTGATTGACAGGAGCAAAAGTTCTTGATCGGAGTTGTTCTTATGGTTCCTTGCTATTCTGTAGAATCGGTGAGTTTATTTGTATTAGTTGAATGGAAGCATTTGAATCTTATAGATACATATTTTATGTAATTCAGATCGTGACACTCCTAGTGTTTTGCATTAATTTCTTCTATATTGTTTGATTAAAATAACAGTCTCTAATAATGTAAGGCTAAAATCATTATAACTTAAAATTTTTTACAATGCTTGAAATTGTTGTTTATTGTTGCTCCATTTTATGGATCGGTTAGGTGATAGTTGGTCCTTTGGCGATATAATGAAATGCACGTCTGAGTGAATTCACTAGCTAAATGTTTTATGATCAATGCTGCAAACTTTTGCTTCTAAAGATGCTTGCAGTGGGAATTTTTGTTGTTAGACTCCTGTGACTTCTTTTATGACTCTTCAACAGTCTGATCTGATACTGCTAACATGCTTATTTGAAGCTATGAAGTTAATCTACATTGAAAGGTGTGGTTGTTAGTTGGATACGTTTGTTCATAAAAAAATTGACTTATATTAAACTTAGGTTACTATTTAAGTTTTGAGTAAGTTTTGGCACAGCATGCAACATGTTAATTTTGCACCATGCATCTGGTGTAATTATATGTTATTTTCAGTCTTACTAACCTGGATTATTTTAACAGTTTGTATCATTGGTGCATCCATCAGTTAGTGTTGATTGTACATTCATATGTTATTTTGGTTTGGTCTTCAGTCTCTAGGACCAGAATCTTGTTTCATGCCTTCAATAAGATCAGTTGGGGTGAAGCAATCAATGGATTACATTGCGATCGAGTTAACAGGAAGTGACAGACCAGGATTACTGTCTGAAGTGAGTGCTGTCCTAAGGCATCTTAAATGCAATGTAGTAAATGCTGAAGTTTGGACACATAACACTCGTGCTGCCGTTGTGATGCAAGTGACTGATGAGGAAACAGAAACTGCAATTACTGACTCGGAAAGGCTATCCAGGATAAAATTTGCTGATAGGGATTATGAACGAACTGGGGGCGATGTCTTGGACGATAGACAAAGGCCAAATGTTGATGTTGTTAATTGGCATGATAAGGACTATTCAGTGGTTACCATTAGGTGTAAAGATAGGCCGAAACTTCTCTTCGATACTGTTTGCACCTTGACAGATATGGACTATGTAGTATTTCAGGCAAATATTGATACTTTGGGGCTAGATTCTTATCAGGTAATGCCATTTTTTTTTCTTTCTTTCACATAGCAGTTTCTCATGAGTTCTGGGACTAAAACTATGTTCTGTTCGTAGGAATATTACATTCGACATTTAGACGGGTCCCCAGTGAAATCTGGTGCAGAGAGACAAAGGGTAACTCAATTCTTGAAGCAGCAATCGAGAGAAGAGTATATGAGGTGAGTAAATTAATCTTTTCATGACATCAAAGTATCACCTTTTTCTTCATATGTTTTATGCAGTATTTATTTCTATAAAATAACATACAATTTGTTAGGAATCATTTTCCATGTGTTTGTACTATCCTAGGGCTTGTGAATAAA
>CM076907.1:5222703-5238302 GCA_039519145.1 Kokia cookei | reverse complement strand
GAATTAATTACGTCACTATGTATAATATTTACATTACAGATGGAGGTTACACAATTGCAATAGTCAATTATCAATTAGTTTTATGGGGCTTTCCCTCTACTTTTACGATCCCTTTCCTTTCTCTCCCAATAACATGAAGTTAATTATGACCAGTTGAATCTGGAATTTACTCTTTCCAAAGTTTGCAATTCTTTATATGTATTTTTGAAACAAATAAAGAAATAAAGATAAATATTTGATGAATCCCATGTGATGGCTTGATGGTTAAAGGTGTTCATCGTCTCAGATGCGATCTAGGTTCAAGTCATGCCTTTGTCCTGTTATTATAATTCACCAAAAAAAAGATAAATATTTGATGAAGAAACTAGAAAAACATAAGAACCCAAGATAAGAAATATAGATAAAAATTTTGGCAAAAACAATCTTTGGGCTTTGATTCTAATTAATAATTTGTACGACTGCAAGTCCATCTTTGGTATCTAAAGTGCATATAGCAACATATCTTGGAGATTGATTTGGATTTGGATCAAGGATATCAAGTTCCCAACTTTGACAAGACTAGATTGGATGTGTATCTTGAAGATGAGCTTATTGAATATTTTCTTTGTGCTTATTGTCTTGTTCGTTTTATGGAAGATTGATTGTGATTGATATAGTATGTTAGCAAGTCCCAATTCGTTATAAATTAGTGAGACTTGTATAGATGATGTACTGAATTGAGGGCAATTATTCTTTTTCATTAAAGAATATTTCTTGTGAGTGCACTGAGTGAAAAATCAAAATGTATTACTTGATTCATGTCCTAAGTTTTCAGGGGAAAAACTGAGAGGAGAGTTGTCTAGATCTTAGTTACTAAAGTGGGGAGTCTAATCTAGGGAATATTAGAGGTTGAAATCACATGTTATACATATTGCTAAGGTAGTTGATTAAATCTCTGGGCAAGACTCCACAGACACAGTGAAACCGAACTGCATTAACATATTGTGGATTCTTTGTTTTTTACCTTGTTCATACTTAATCCCTAAAATAGATGGCATTGAACTTCAGCACGACTTGAATTTGCTTGCAAGTATAGTTTAAGAACTTTCGAACTTAAATACACAAAATCGTAAAATATTAAGTTTTGCTGACATAACCAAAACCTCGTTAAATAAATGACGACCTTACATCTTCTTAAGACAAAGCAACAACAAATCATTAACTAAATTTGGTCTTTTTATTCTGGATATCTCAGAAACATAATGGCCTATTTCAACTATAATGCGACATTTTAAATGTGAATTTCCTCAAATCATACCTAACTTAAACCATTACTATATCATACCAATTCACACATATTTCATCTATGAAAAGCACAATGCAAACTATTTACAATCATGGAATTCAAAACATCATATTATCATAGAGATTAACAGATATTAAAGCAAGCTATAACATACATAAAATCATCAAAATGAGAGAGCTAAGTTCAACTTCATAAATACTTAGTTCTCTATCTTCCCACACATCAACACACTCACTCAATCTTCAATTTCTTCTTCACTTCTTTCAACACAAAGAAAAGACTTGAATAATGTCACTTATGAGTTTTAGGTAACCTCCAAGTCTCCCTAGCTAAGCTTTCGAATGCCTTTGTTCTTGAAGGTGCCAAGGTTTACCTTAAGTTTGCCCGTCAGGCATTTAAGAGTGTTGAGCTTGAAGATGATGGTAAGCTCGGAGTATTGTAACAATCAATTTTGTTGAAGGTTAGTTAGTTCTTTAATTTCAAGTTTCTTTGAGTTTGATACTGCAAATTTTTAAGTTTGGAAGATCATTCGACTTGCAATGAATTTTTGGATGGGATACGGTATTTTTGCGTTAAGATGTTTGCGTAATGTTTGATGAGCTATCTCTTAGCTTAGAAACACAGTTTGAATTACTCAATTTCGAGTTCTGGAAGCTTCAGTTATGATCATTTTACTAAAGAGTGCACAAGTAGAATTTTTGGACGAGATTATTACAAGAAATTATGAGTTTCGGGCTTTAATTTGAGTTAAAATCATATTGGGTTCAAGTTTAAGGACTAATTTTAATTGTATATGAGCTCAATATTGTATCTACTAGGTTTTATTATTTTATTATTTATTTATTCTAAATTTTAGGATTTTTAAGTATTTAAAGTGAAGAAGAAGCCTGATGGGTCAATGAATAGGTACGAGGCAAGGTTAGTAGCAAAGGGGTTTTCTAAGTCTGCAGGTTTGGATTTTGCTGACACCTTCGGTCCTGTAGTTTGAGCAACAACAATTCAAACTGTTCTAGCTGTTGCTGTTATAAATGGTTGGCAGTTAAGGCAAGTGGATGTGAACAATGCCTTTATTAATGGTATTTTGACTGAGGAAATCTATATGGACCAGCCTCCAAGCTTTGAAGTACATGGAAACAGTGGTGAGAAGCTTGTCTCCAAGCTGAACAAGGCACTCTAGGGCTTGAAACAAGCACCTAGAGCATGGTTTCACACATTCAGGCAGCACTTGGTGAAGGTACTTGGTTTTGGGGGCATTCAAAGCTGATCCATCTTTGTTCTTTCGAAATACCAGTTCATCAAAAGTGTTTCTCAGGGTCTATGTGGATGACATAGTTTTTAAAGGCAGGCTCCTCTGATGAGATTAATCAAGTCATCAAACAACTTCATCATAAGTTTTCTCTAAAAGATATAGGTGCACTTCATTTTTTTCTAGGCATAGAGGTTCACAGAAACCACACTGGTGATCTGTTCCTATCTCAAAAGAAAAATGTCTATCAATCTGTTGACCAGCACAGAGATGGCTGGAGCATCATCCACTCCTACACCTATGGTAGGCACTCCCAAATTGACTGTTGCAGGTGGAAGTCCTCTTGTTGATGTTCATGAGTATGGAAACTATTCATTGTTAAGCTTCAATATGTGTGCATTACAAGACTAGACATTGCTTTTTGTGTTAATAAACTCAGGAGTTTAGTTGTTGTGAACACCTCTTGGTTCACTGGCTACAGAGAGTAGTAAAGAGAGTGTTGAGATACTTGAATGGCACATTGAGCTCTGGTTTGCATTTCAGTAAAGGTCCATTCCACTTGGTTATTCAGATGTTGATTGGGCCTCTATAGTTGAAGATAAAAGATCAAATACAAGGTATTGCATCTACCTTGGGCCTAATCCCATAGCTTGGTTGTCCAAAAAGCAAGCAGTGGCATCAAGATCCTCATCAGAAGCTGAGAACAGGATTCTAGCAAATTGTGTGTCTAAGTTGCTGTGGATAAAGCAACTTTTGACTGAGATTGGTGTACTTGTTGAACAACAACCAGTAGTGTGGTGTGATAATACCTCCACAGTGGCAATGGCAGCTAACTCAACTCATCATGCACGAGTAAAACATGTTAAGATTGATTAGAACTTTGTTAGAGAAAAAGTTCTTGATGGAATGCTCCAAGTAATTTTGTTCCATCAGAAAGCCAGGTGGCAGATGTGCTGACAAAGCCAATCACTCCAAAACAGTTTAGTTTCTTCAAAAAGCACTTCGAGTTGTTCCAGTTGAAGAAAAGTTTAACAAAGATCAGAAACCATGGGAATGTTAGTGTATGAGCTGTAATGAAAGCAGTTATCAGCAGTTGTTGGTTAAGTTGGTTATTAGAAGTTAATACTGAAATTGCAATTATGAGTCATTGCAGTTGTTATCAGCAAGAGCTTTCATGTTGTATAAATACTATGTCATTGATAATCATGAAAGATTAAGAAAGATTGAATAAAATCAAGATTCAATCATTTTCCAATTTACTTTCTTTTGTTTAACAAGCTGAATATTGGAGATCAAAATATCCAGAGACTGACTACACTGTCACTTAGTAATAGATCGTTTGGGGGATCATCAAGTGATGAGAGTGATAGTTCTAACCCTCCTCGCCAGCTTATTTTCGAATATTTGGAACATAATCAACCACTTAGTCGTGAGCCTTTCGTTAACAAGGTATTCCTTTGTCCTTTGTTACATTAGCATTTTCCATTTATTGCGCACTCCCTAATTACCATGCATCATGCAGATTGCTGTTCTGGCATCTCGATTTCCGTCGTGAAGACGTAAAGGAGCTGTGATATATCACCTTCAAGTTGGATTTCAGTGGCATGGTATTTGTTTTCTTTTTTCATATGGCTCTTGTTTATTGCTATTGGGATTTTAAACTCGGTTATATCTGGCAATTCTTTTTTTAAATGAAATACCAAAGGTCTAACTCTTCAAAATCTGGACGCCTTCTATCTAACCTATCACTCTCTGTGCACACCCTCACCAGGTACGCATCTTGCCATCCTTCATATCTGGTTTGCTTCTCTGCATACTTTGTATACTATGTGTTATATATTGGAACAGGAGGCAGCATGGATGGGTTCCGTGGCTTTCATGCTCGGGAGTTTCATGGTGCTAAAATGTCCTTACAGATACCATTGCCTACACTTGGACTTGCTTTTTATAAGTTTAAAGTTTCATTACTTTAGAAAAGATTGAAGTCCATGAATCTCAAAAAGCTAATTCCCTTTTACGAGCCGCTGATAACTGGCTTTGGCTTTTACAAGTGAAATCATCCAGATTTCAGGTTTTTTCATTTCCCACAATACATACGGAGTTGAGCCAAGTTTTAAAGCATAACAAAACTCACCACTTAAACACGGAAGAAAATCCCAGTACCTCGGCAGAGAAAGGAACAAAACACTTCCAAACTTCTGTATCGACATTAGCTCTTGAAATTGCATGCATTATTTGTAGTTCTTACTGGTTGTTGTGACTAAAATGCATCGATTATGGTCGATACAGGGGGAGAAAAAGAAATAGACATGATAATCCATTTCATATAATGCGCTTTCTAGTGATGCTGATGGCCTTCAAGAGGTAGATATCAACGGCTAGAGCATCTCAACTGTTTGATGATGATGATGAAATATCAGTGAGTTTTGTAGACACATCAGTCTTTCTGTGCGCTGAAATTGTAAAACATACTACTTGTACTAACACTATATTTCCGAAAATGTTTGAAAGGAACGAGCGGTGGTGAGTGAATCCTGTTTCCCTATCACTTTCAAAACTTTCAACTTCATTTGTTGTTTCATTGTACTGGTACAGGTTTTGAATAATCACTTGTATTTTATCCCACTTATATTTGATTTTTCAAGTATAAATTATAATAACGTAACTATATAATTAAAGAGCTAAGTAGCAATGAATATTCAAACATGTGTAGCATATGTAATTAGTTGTACCCAATTCAGTTGTTGGACAGCTTTTCGCACCGTAAAAGATTAACCAAATTTTAATCAATATTTTCCTTAATTTTAACTTATCTAATGTGTCAATAAGAAAGAATAGAGTAACACAGATTGACGTTGCCAAGCAGCTCTTGTAGCTCAGTTGGTTAGAGCACCCGTTTAGTAAGCGGGAGGTCTTGAGTTCGACTCTCAACAAGAGCAGGTTGTGTCTGATCTTTTCTTCTAAGTTCTGACATGTAATCTACTTTAGTCATGAAACTCATCTTTAAGAGATACCTTCTATTGAGATCTCAACAAGGCTCTTGGGGCTCAGCTGGTTAGAGCACCCGTTAAGTAAGCGGGAGGTCTTAAGTTCGACTCCCAACAAGAGCAACTATTTCTGAGATTACAAAGTTTCAATTGAAAGATTGGATAATGCTTCAACATTTCTTTTTTACTTCTAAAGGAACCCGCCTGTTCTTGGCCCACTTATTGTTGTCTAGGTCTTAAAACTTGAAGCCTGTGTACCTTCCCTTGTTGAAATGCCTCAAAATCATGTGACCCGAGCACCATAACCTCAGAAGAAACTCCTGGAGATCGGAAGTGCGTTAACGGCTGGATTCTGCATCCAGGAAATTGCAAAAGGCAGCATTCATCATTTGGGGTGGATCCAATCCAGATGATGGCATAAACTTATTATATACATCTTTTATATAAGCTCCATAACACATTGAACATATTCCAACTCCTTAACATTATTGAAACAGGTTTGGTCTCTGCTTTTATCTTTGAAACCAAACCTCGTAGTTTGCCACTTAATAATGAAAACTACAATGTCCCAACCCTATCGCATAAGAATAGGATAGGATGATCCAGCATTCATTTGGAGGTGGTCCAAGCCTTATTCTTAAGTTGGTTGAGCCCATTCATGTGGATCCACTTCACTATCCAACCTTGTTAGCCTTAGCATTAACGTTGTTGTTGTTCTTTGAAAAACTTCATTTTTGTCCACTAAAGCCTAATTTTTTAGTATTTTAAATTCCAATTCTGATGGTCAAAATTTTTCAAAAAGTTATATGAAAAATTTTAATCTTTTTTATATCGTTATTAAAAAAAATAGAATTTTTTACGCAAATAATTTAAAAAATAATTAATTACGAAAAATGTATGGAAATAGATTAATTATAAAAATAGGCATTTGTTATAGTGTTCTGACGTGCCGTCTGACATATTGACGGCACCAAACTGTAATGTCTGATAGTTTAAAATATTCAGGGGCTTGATATGTAAATTAACCATTTTAGTTAAGAGCTGAAAAAAAAAAGAGGGTTGAAGGTGTCGGCTGCCTAACTGTGTCACGATATCAAGCTTTCAAAAGGGTAAATTACCTGATAAACCTCCTGTAACACCCTAAACCCGACCTAGAAGGAGATAACTAAGTATAGGATGCCACCAAGTTAAAGAACAAACTCCATGATAACAAGCACGCGATTATATACTATAAAAGTTAAGCAAAGCATAATTCCAACATCATCTTAACAATAATAGAGTAAATTCAAAGATTCTAAGGTTATATTCCTAACATAACATAGCATAGTCCTAGAAGACCAAGCTTTCCGCTGTCGGTTGCTAATTCTGAGAAGGTCTTGAAACAATAAACAACTAATCAATATATGATATATATTGGTAATAATGACAGTGCGTAAAGAAAGGTAAGCAACAATTTAGTAGAGAAATTTATGTCACAATCAGTAATGCTCTAGTAGTGTTTACAATGTTACTACTACTGAGTTATAGTCGTGCGATGCTTATAGTGTCACTACTACTAAGTTGTAGTCGTACGATATTTACAGTGTCACCGCCAAATCAATATAGTATCGCAGTGTTTGCAGTGTCACTGCCAGTTCAATACTGTATTACGGTGTTTACAGTATCACCGTCAGTTCAGTGATGCATTGCAGTGTTTATAGTGTGATTACCAGTTCAATACAGTATTACGGTGTTTACAGTGTCACCGCCAGTTCAGTGTTGAAATCCAAACGACGGGAGTATACGTGAACATACGCGAGACGGCTAGGTACTAGCCCGTGTGTGTGTTACACAGTCACGCCCACGACCGTGTGTCCAGATCATGTAATTCACTGTTTCAGATTTCCATAAAATAGAGTGATCACACGGTCTCGCACACGCCCGTGTGCCCAGTCTTTGTAACTCACTGTTTTTGAGTTCACCAGTGGAAACCTTCACACGATCTAACACACACGCCTGTGTCCCTAGGCCGTGTGACTCACTGTTTCTTACTTATATGACACACGGTCTAGACACAAGCACATGGCCCTAGATCGTGTAACTCATTGTTTCTTATTGTATGACACACGATCTAGACACACGCTTGTGGCCCCAGACCGTGTAGCTCACTATTTCTTATTTGTATGACACACGCTCGTGTGTCCGCCCGTGTGCCGTCGAGCAGCAGCAAAGCTGCATTATTTTCTACAAAAAATATCAAAGAACTCAAGGGGAAAATGATACACTACCTATCTCAGAGTAAAAGTGAACTTCCTCTTACGAACGGAAGCCTAAATCAAAGTTCATATGATTAATTCCACATCATTTCCCCGAATCGTAATGATTCTTGAATCAATTCGTAAAGGTATATAACAATCTCATTACTAACTCATGAAAACACTCACCTCACTCAACATCGAATTTCCTGAACTATCTTGACGATATATAGTCAACGATATGATTTTCGCCTAAAGGAAACCATTGTAATTCATCAACAACAATTCCAACAATTCCAATATAATTTTCTACCGAAACTAAAATGCTTAGGAAATTCCAATTACTTACAAAATTAATCACAATTAATAGCGAGATAAAACAACTCCGTAACAGTCTTTCCAAGCAACGACAAAGGACCTATTTTTTCCCTTCAGTCTAGCCAACCCACAATAAAAGTGTAAAAACACCCCACAGAGAACAAAACAAAATGACGAACAAAAGAGAAGAAGAACAAAAACGTTCTTCAACTTACTATCTAATAGCATAACTTCCACTCCAACAATTAGCAAATAAAAAAAATAATATAGTCATTGTACACGCAAAGATTCGAACCCATGTTCGCAATAAATAAGTCAACCAACAAATAATTATATGACCATTGAATCACTAGACTCATCATTGAAACAATTTTGCGCAAAAGTCAATTTATGTAACTCACTCATGACTTCAAGTTCACAGAAGGGGAAAATTACTAAAGTTTGCAAAAGCTAATACTCGAACTCATTCCAAATAGTCAATTAAAGCACATAAATCATAATAGGAAAAACAATTTCAGTGACATGCTTCGCAAGGAAAAGGTTAAAAATTTTGGGCGTTACACCTCTTTTATTTATTATTTTCTTTTATTCCCTTTTAATATAAAAAATAGAGAAGTCTATTACCAATTAATCCAAAAAGTTTTTTCTATCACAAAAGTATTTTTGTAAAAAAAGTGAATTTCAAACCAAAATAAATTTTATTTATTTTTGAAAAAAATTTATTCAAATAATGTCTAACATAGCAATTAACGTTATTCATAATAGTTTTCTTTCACCCATTCCTTGTATTTGGAAACTATAAGTTTAACTAATAATTATAATTCATACATAATAAGATTTTTCTAAAGTTTTTATAATTATAATTTTATATTGTATTCGTAAATTAAATTGATAATAAAATTATAATTATTTTTAAAAATAAATAAAATTTATTTCCAATTGAAATAAATTTTTTTATAAAAATAATTTTTGAAAGAAATTTTTTTTAGTGTAGCTGATAAGAGACCTCCTTACTTTTTATGTTAAAATGGAATAAAAGAAAATAATAAATAGGAAGGTTTTATAAGGTAGAAATTTTTTTTTTTGAAAACTTGGTGCCGCCACACTGTTAATGGACACCTTAAAGCTTTTTCTTCACCTGTCAATTAAAATGGTAAATTTATATATTAGGTCTCTGAATATTTTAGGTTATCACATTTTAATCTGGTACCGCCAATATATCAGACGACACCGTCGGTTAACTATTATAGCAAATGTCTATTTCGTAATTAATATATTTTCATACTTTTTTAATTATTTATTTTTTATTTCATTTAAATAAAACAAACTCGAAAAAAATACTGTGAGAGGATGGTTTATTTAAAAAGAACATAATGTGAAAAAAAAATCATATTTTTATATTATTTAAAATGATAATTAAATAAATTAAACTTAAAATATGTAAGCACTTCAAAATTTCACGGAATGACTTTGGGTGGAAAATTTTATATAAAAAATTTACAAATAATTTATTGATGAGTCATCGAGAACACTAAATATAACTTATTCCGAAAATAAATAAATAAAATAACAGTAAAGAAAAGTAAGGTTTGATCCTCAAGGATCGGAGTGTAAAGAATCTTCTTTGTCGAGATCGTGGGTAAAATATTACTTAAGAAAAGCAGCGGAATCTGGGAAAAATAAAAAACAAAAATAAAAAAAGTAAAAAATAAAGGTGTCGAAAAATAAATTGAATAAAAAAAAAAATTCGAAAGAAGAAGGGTTTTATCGATATTTAGAGATCCAACCTCCGGTTATCTTGATTATTCCACGGTTCAATCATAGATTTTCAATCAGGTTCCTTCTCGTGCTCGAATAAGCCAGTTATAGTAGAAGGAGACGCCAACAACTACCAGCTCCAGATATAGTTTTTTTTGGAAAAACCTGACTCTAGCCAACCGTCGCTCCAATGGGACCGTCTTACACTAGATCAGATTTTCTCAACGACAAATGCATGTTGTTTTGTCTCTTTGATTTGGCAACCTCTGGCACAGTAAGTTAGCAAACTGACTGTGCAACCTTTCTCAAAACACACAAAGCGGTCGTCTTTGCACAAGATGAAAAGATTACTTTTGATAAAAATTTTGGATGGAAGCGTCAATCTCGTAATACAGAGAATTGATCAAATACTCAGGTAAGAAGAATTACGTGTGAATTCTAAGCCTCATGAACTTTGAAGGAATATTTGATAACCTTCGACTAGAAGGGTTTTTAGTTGCTCATGCTTTTGGGAGAAACACAAGATAATAAAATAAAGTTTTTTATTGAACTATAGTTTTTGAGAGATGGAGGATTTTTTCAAAATAAAATGGGAAGTGAACAATTCAATCCTTTAATCCCCTATTTATAGTACATATAATTTTCTAGTTGAATCCAATTTAAATTCTAAAAGATAATTAAAATTATATATAAACATTAATTCTCTAATTGGATTCACTTTAAACTCTAAAAGATAAATCTAAAAAAATAAATATAAATTAAGTACAAATTAAATATAAATAATATCCTAAAGATTAATTCTCAGAAAAATAAAATAAAATCAAGTATTTTAATCCTATAGGGGTCCCTTTTTCAAGTCTTCCACCTTTTCACAACTTTCTTTTTCTCTTTCAAAATCATGCTTTTTGCCCGAATTTTATCTTTTGTCTTCAATTTAGTCCCTACAAAATAAAAGGACTAAAATATAGCTGAAATTAAGAGCATTATTTTTATAAAATATATAATATAATTAATATTCAAAAGTATGTCATATTTAAGCATTATCACTTTATATTAAAGTTTATAAATATATATTTATTAAAAAAACATCATATTATAAATTTATATCTTTATCAAAAATCATATTATTTATAAGAAGTGTTTTGAAACTTATTCAACATTTTATAAAACTTTTTTTATAATGGTTATATATTATAAATTTATATCTTTTAACTTAATTTACTTATTATAAAAAGGGCTATAAGAAAGTCTTTCTCCAAATTAAATTTATATAAATTTTTATAATCAAAGTTATAAATTGTTCGTGTTCTGAACCTAAATATAAAGTTGTAGATGATAGTTTTGCAAAGATAAAAGGTTTTCTTGCACCATATTGTGGAGTACAATATCGTTTGATAAAATTAAGTTAAACATAAGTACTGATAACAACTCGTAAAACTCTTTCAAACTCTGAAACATTCAAAGTTTCAAAATGTAGAGTTGAAAGGACATTGTTGTTTTAAAAAAATGATATTAGCAATATCACTTTAGTATAGAAAAAATAAGGTTGGATCGTACTTGAAATATTTGAAACAACAATTGCAAGTAAATTGAGTAGTGCCAGAAGCAATGCATAAGAGCAATGCCTAAGAGCAATGCCAATTTCTTTAGGCACTAGTGAAGAATAAAGCAGAAAAATAATGAACACTCAATATGTTTATGCAGTAGGTTTTCCTACATCTTTTGGATCTTACCCAGAGAAATAATTCACTATCTTAACACCTCGTACGTCAAGTGATTATAAATAGGGGTGTTCAATCGGTTAACCGACTTGAACTAACATTAATCGAATTAACCAACCCTTTCAAACCCTTAATTGATAATCTCAAATTCAAATTTTTTTCAAAAAAAATTAACTGAACCAAATTTTTTTAAAAAAAATAACCAAATCGAAGTTTTTCAGTTAATTCAATTTATTAACCGAATTAACCGAAATTTATATGTTTTTTTTTTTGTTTAAAACAAGTATAAAACATATCAAAAATTAACCGAATTAACTAAATTAATAGACCGATTTTTGGACTAATACTTATATATTTTAAATTTATTTATTAAGTTCGGTTAATTTG
The DNA here is from genome assembly GCA_039519145.1 of Kokia cookei. Classification (NCBI taxonomy): domain Eukaryota; kingdom Viridiplantae; phylum Streptophyta; class Magnoliopsida; order Malvales; family Malvaceae; genus Kokia; species Kokia cookei. The sequence continues at coordinate 5,226,366 of CM076907.1, read as the reverse complement.
GCTAACTGACCAGTTTCCAATCGAATTAACCATTAACCTTATTTTTAAAATTATTATCAACCGACCCCCGACTAAAATAATTCTGTTTGCATACCCCTAATTACAAGCACTAATACTCGCCAGATCAACAACCTAAGTTTTTCACCTAAGATCTAAATCACTCTACTCTAAGTTTTCCTCTCTAAAAACTTAAGATAAAAACTAAGTGACTCACTTGATTACTTACAAAATGCCCTCTCAAAAGAGATTTTAAATAAAAAAAAATAAGTGCTAAAATTATCCACACCTTTTACCTACAAAAAAATCTTTCAATATATAAGAGTTTAAGCAATGTTAACATAAAATATCAATTACCATCAATCTTCCCATCAAAATAGCAAGATAATCAACATATAAAATATCTTCAAGAAGTTTAGGATTAAAGATATGTTAGAAAGTTACCCTCTACGATCTAATCTTCTCAAAATGGGGAAGTCGATTTGCTTGATCAAATTCAAGCCAATGTTCAAGATATATTCCTATAATAGTTTGGATATCATAGATGAGCTTTCACACTTCCACATAATCAACAAAGATCACAACCCAAAAATTTGTTAATAAAAATTCCCAAGCCAATATAAGGTAAGTTATGAGGCTAAGCAGCAGTGGTAGACAACAGTAGGCACTAGTCATGAAATTGCTCTAAGCGCTTCTCTCATAATTGTCTCAACAATAAAATCTTTATTAAAGTTATTAAAAGCATAGATTCAACTTCACTAAGCAAACTTCAATCCATCAAGATATGTCCAAAGCTCATGAAAACAATTACCCTTTATATAAGGATACAAAGGATCATAAAGTCAACACATCTTCTTAGATTGTATATCTCAATTTATAAGGTAAGTACATCACATAAAAATCCTTGAAAAATAACATTGTTTGTTTCAATCTCTTCTCTAGTAATAAATACAAAATTGTTTGCACAAAATCCTCAAAAAGATGAAAGCAAATAACCAAGATATTTTGGTCAAACATGCTAACAAATAAGGCAAATTATGAGTTTGAATAGTGCCAGACAGTAATGGTGATTCATCCTTGACATTTCTCATAGATTTCCTCAACAGGCTCGTTCTTGACATTTTTGGGGCCTTACGCAAAATAATAAAATGGGGTTTTAGGTTCTTTAAAAAGTGGAGAAAAAAAATTTAGATATCTTAAAAGTTAGTAAAAAAAATTTGGCCTTTAAAAAATTTAATTTTTTTTTTATTCTTTCTCAGCCTTGGGCCTTAGGCGACCACACCTCCAGACGACCCCCAAAACCAGGCCCATTTCTCAACAGTATTCAGAATGTCCGCATACTTTATAATTTCATTCTGTAAAGTAGAATTTGAATTATCCATACTTTAAAAGAGTATATTAAAGAAGATCCAGATTCAAATGATGATAAGGAGTACTCGTTAGTAAAACTATAGTAAAAATAACCAGGAAATATAAAATGCTAGAACAGTTACAGAAAATTGCATATGATGTTTATTGTTCTTGTTAATGTTATTAAGTAATTATATTATCAACTACTTTCTTTTACTAATATATTACATATAATGATTTGATTTTAATTTTCTCACTCGTTAAATACAATTTTTTTATCACATTAATATTTTTAAAAAAATATATAAATTACGTAACTTTATGATTACAAATTGTACTACCAAACATAATATAAAAATTAACAATGTAATTACACTTTATCAATCAAACACGTATAGAGAATTATAATTTTTTATAATTACAAGAGAGTGTAATTACTGCCTAGTAATTACACTTTCATCCAATTCTTTTATGCTATCTAACAATAGCTTAAAAGGTGATTTTGGTTGAAATGATAAAGTTAAGATAGATTATGTCTTTGGCTCAAATCTCATTTTGTATATGTATTTTTAAATTTTGTATGAAAAAATAGAAACAGAAAAACATCTTCAAAATAACATTTGTCGCTTTGTAAAAATAATGGTCTTTTGATAATTTTACAACTGAATTAGGATCCGATTGATGGGTGACAATGACTTAATCAAACTTTTAAATAATAGTATAGATATTTAAAATAAATTCTAAAATATAATTTTAAACCTCTACTAATTTAATCTGAATTAGTGTTAGAATCAAGACCCCAATTTAAATAGAAAAATACTTAAAAAAATATTTGTTTTAAAAGTGACAAATATAAAGATGTCTTTTATTTTTTGTATTTTTATATAAAATTTATAAAAAAAAAATAACTTAAATTCGAAAAAATTTAAACAAAAAAAAAAAACTCTCACATTGTGAGACTTGATCCTAAAACATTAAAATTCTGAAAATCTAACTTTATTATTTTAATGAAAATTTCAATTTTGACTTCTTTCAAAAATTAGTAGTTTGAATGTAATGTAGTTGGCTTCTACCCTCTGTCTGCAAGGTGCGAATTGAAAACTTGAAATTGGTCAGAAAAGAAGAGGGTGGGGTGGAACTGAAACTCAAGAGGTGCTGGTGCCCCATGGAATCGTGCAGGGATTTGGTTGGTAGGCACTGAGCAGAGCAGCACCATGGGTTTTGTTTCTTTTGCACTTTCACAACACACAGCAAACTCTGCGGCAGTGCCACCATCCAATCCTATCATGGATGTTGACTCTCTGTCAATGTACCCAATAATGCATCTTCATACCCCCTTCGTTTTCATTGCCCTTCACTATATCTTAACACTGGTTTTTTTTTTTTTTTTTTTTTTTTTTTAATACAAGTGAATAATTACATTACTTTAAGAGAAAGAGAGAAAATGTTTTTAAACATCGGGATTGAACTCTAGATATCATGCAAATGTATATTAAATTATTTAAACTTTGGGTTTGGGATTTGCTTCTTTTCCTTCAAATTTATATAATTTATCGAAATCTAAAGTTATTTATGGGAATATGATCATTTGAATGTAATATTATTTAGTATATTATAAAGTATATTAGATTACCTTATATATCTCATTCGAATCGAATGTACTATTTCAATGTTTGGTAGACGAAATATAAAAATACTTAAAATCACATTTTATAAAATTATATATATAATCTACAATGAAATTTTCATGGAATTATAGTAACTTTCTTATGTGGCATACTAATACATTAACTTTGATTTAGCTGCGTATTTGGATGCATAAAATTTTTTATTCAATTTTCACATTTGTCTAACCCGTTATTTATGTGACACTATTTTCTGTTGAATCATGTGTAAATTATTGGCATGATATTTTATTAGGTTAAAAACAAACAAATTAATTTAAATTAATTTCACCTTGATTAAAAAAAGTAAACATGCTTGAAAAAAATTTCTTATAATTTTTTTACTCTGGTGAAAATAATTTAAATTTATTTATTTTCTAGCTTAATAAAATGTTATGTCTAGTAATTTACACATGACTTAACAGAAAATAGTATTGTTGAGAATAGAACAGGTTAGTGTAAAGTGAAAATTAAACTAAAATTAAAATTTGGTGCATACAAATATACCAAATTAAAATTAGTACATCAAAATTCATATATAATTTTGATATTTATCTCATAATAAAAATAATACCATACTTCCATGCATAATTACTGTAGTAGGCAAGAACCATTAGAACATTTTATTTGTTTTTATTTAAGCAAATTTTTT